>CM053771.1:508851808-508935519 GCA_028658325.1 Potorous gilbertii
GGGCCGCCTCCCAGGCTCAGTTCCCTCAGGGGGTTTATGCAGAGACCTTCTGTAATGGAGTTGCTGCTAAGCTCCTGCCTGCTCTGGGAGCCTCTGGCTGCCTGCTGCCTCTGCTGCTGCCTCCCAAGGGGGCCTGAATCATGGAGACACCCCGCTCCCCTCTCAGCCCATCCAGATATCTCTCTCACTGACCTGCGCATCTGTGGGTGGAGGGACCTTCACGGCTGCTGAAGATTCCATCCATGAAGCCTGCTCGGATCTGCTTGCTCCTCTCTGTGCCATGTGGCCCAGGGCAAGCTGGGCTCCGCTCCCATCGGGTGCGCAACGGACCTTTGGAATCAGTTTTTCAGGGCTCTCTGGAATGGAAATCTCCTTTACTCTGTTTCTGCGAGATTTCCCCTTCTCCAGAATTTGTTGGGAGTTCTTCTTACAGGAGATCCATGGGCTGTGGGTTTGGAGCTAGCATATGTGAGTCTTTCTACTCCGCCATCTTGGCTCTGCCCCCGGGTCCTTCATTTTTAAAGAGGATTATGACATCAGGGAAATGATGACATGACTTATAGTTGACTTTGATTTGTATGAGACAGAGCTATGCCAGGTCACCAGAACAATCTGGATGCAGTGACTAGATATTCATCAGGATGACTGCAGATGGCCCAGGATGCAATGGGAGACCTTGAACCTTTTAGGCTAACTGCTTTCCAGGATCTCATTTTGAGTGAAGTAAGACCCATTCATTGAATAGTTCTCTTTAAGAAGTGAATCAAGGAATGACCCTTTTAATTAGAAAAAAGAAATAATGAAAGAAAAAAAACTGGACCACTGGACCTAAAATAACTCTGGAGAAGAAAGTGAGGCTGGTGACCTTGTACAAGTTGTGTCATCATTTTCCTGATGCCATGGTCCTTTTCAAAAATGAAGGACAAACACAACAGCAAAGCTCATCTATCAGTCAATAAGCATTTATTCAGCACCTACTATATGCTAAACTGTGGGTAAGATGCTAGAAATACAATGACAGAAATGAGAGTTTCTGCCCTCAAGGAGTTTATACCATATCATGTAAGGCAACATGTACATCTGTAAGTTGAAATAAATTATGTATAAAATAAATGTAATTTTAGGAGAAAAACAGCAGCTGGGAACATCAACACCTTATCTAGTTTTTGAAATTCTGTCTGAAATAGAAAAGAACTTAATGCATTGCCTAGGATGAGACAGAACTAAATCATCCACATAGGAGTTTAAAGTGAGACATTTTCAGAACTTAAACTTACATGAGATAATCCTTTTTCTGGTGTTGTTATTTCAGATTCTTTGCTACCTAATTTGGGGTTTTCTCAGCAGAGATTCTGGAGTAATTTGTCATTTCCTTCTCCAGCTCATTTTACAGATGAGGAAAACAGAGGCAGTATTAAGTGATTTGCCCACTCAGGGTCACATAGCTAGCAAGTGTCTCAGGCTGAATTTCAACTCAGGTTTTCCTAACTCCAGGGATGGTTCTGTATCCACTGCAACACCTAATGGCCCTGAGAGTGCATACATTCCTATTATCATATATAATTTTGTGTTTGTTAAATAATCATTTATGTTTGCATGACTAACAAAAATTGACCCAGTTTTCTGTAAAGAGTTAAATGAAATACAGATGCTGAAGAAATACAAATTCATAATTCCTTATCTTTTCTCTCTTCCATGGCGATGAGAAAACACTGTAATGTTTTGGGACTTTGGCAACACTGGTTCTAAATTACCAAGAATTCTAGACCCTTTTAGGAAAAAAAAATCAAAGTTATGTATCTTACAGATATCAGCAGATCAGTAGCAAGTCTTTGTAGGTGAACTGGGGCAGGCAACAAGATTCCCTTTGTGTCTGAACTTTGTCAGTTCCAATTCATTTTGGGGATTCTGATAGGAGAGTTATTGCTTTTCTAAAACTGTACTAAGTTCTCTTTTGCTGCTCCAGTCTAGTCGAAAGGAAAATCTTTGAAAGCTGGAACTATTTGATTTTTGTCTTTGTTTTCCCACTATATAGAAGAATACCCTTCATTCAGTGAATGATTAACCACTCTCCTGAATTCAATTTGTTGAACTTGTTATAGAAATTTTCTGTTTATATGTTCCAAGATGGAAAAAGTGATTAAATTATTTTTGGGAAATGAATGCAAATTGGGGAAATTGCAATATAAATTGTGAAAACTGTTAGTAATCTAGAGTACTTAGTGAGTTAATAAAAAAAAAAGTAAAATAATACCTTACTATATTGAGGAATGTTCTTTTGCAAAATCCAATACCTTAGTTTGAAAATAAGATCCCATACTCTATGATGTCTAGTTGCCATAAACTACTTATGCTCTGAACATGATTGCCATTACTGCCCTGACATTTTAGTGGTCAGTAGGAGTTCTAATCATAACTAGATGGCTTGTTTTCACACTTTTTTCTGTGTTGCTTTGATAGAGAACCTATCTGGAAGCTAAATGGATCAGTTAAAACTGAATTACTCATCAGGGTGGTCATCAAGAAATTGTCTTGACCTTTGAAGTAAGACTTGCATTCTGATCACTTAGCATTTTCTTGCAGCGTTGCTGATCAAAGTCAAATGTGTGTTCCAAAACAGAAGAAAAGCCAAGTAATGTAGAAAGAAAACAATAATGCTAAGAAAGGGGCAAGAGCACTGATGAATGTGCTTGGCTTGCTGCCAATTGTGTCGTTGTGGGAGATTTGTTATGTATTTTCAATGTATGATTTAATATGTAATCATAGAATATGAATAATTCCATTTTTTTGCCATTTTGTTGGGGTTTTGATGTTTTTGGACATCAACAATAGTAAAAAAAGAAAAAGCTCAACATCACCAGATAGTCAATATCTTAAAAGATGTTTTTTCACCTTTGGTGTGTCCCTTTTTCTCATTTCCTACTTACAAATCAGTTAATAAATTCCTTTTCAGAGTCATCTTCCTTCCATTCTATTCTTAACTACTTTCATATGGACTATTATAAGAATCCAGAACTATAATTCTGTCACCCAAGGGAAACTACTGAAAAAGTTATCCTAAAGACAACTTTTTAAGATAAAAATTTTGAGTGAGAATCATGGGAGTAGGAGGTCTTCTTGAGGGAAAAGTCAGATTCAGGACAGGAGGGCTTAGTAAGGAAGAGACTTTGGGGAAACTGGAAAGTTGTGACTTTGGACATAGAGTGGGACCAGTAGGGGAAACACATGGTATATTGATACAAAAGAGAGGAAACTTTCGTCTAAGTAGCTTCCTGTTTTAAATAATAAACTAATTATTTTTGATAAATAGGAGCTAGACTGACCTTCCTTCCTTCCTCCCTCTCTCCCTTCCTCCTTCCCTCACCACCCCTCTCTCTCCCTCTTTTCTCTCTCTCTTTCTTTCTTTCTTTCTCTTTCTCTCTTTTTTCCTTTCTCTCTTTCTTTCTCTCTCTCCTTTCTTTCTTTCCTTATTTCCTTCCCTCCTTCTTTCCTTCTTTTCTTCTTTCTTTCTCTCCTTTCTTTTTCCTTCTTTCTTTCTTTCCTTCCTTTTTTCCTTTTCTTCTTTCTTTCCTTCTTATTTTTTCTTTCTTTCCTTCCTTCTTTCTTTCATCTTTTCTCTCTTTCTCTTTCTTTCTCTCTCTCTTTCTTTCTTCTTCTCCTCCTCCCCTTTTCCTCTCTGTCTCTCTGTCTCTGTCTCTCTCTCTTTCTGTCTCTGTCTCTCTGTCTGTCTCTGTCTCTCTGTTTCTCTCTGTGTGTCTCTCTGTCTCTCTCCTCCCCATTTACCTGGAGTATATATAAATCCTGTTAATTTTCATGCCCTACAGTGAAGTCCTCATTATCTGGTGACCCCTAGCTATGGCTCTGCATTGCTCTCTTACTGCTTGGCATTCTTCACTCTTTCCTCTCTCCCACATATCTACTAGATTAATCTTCCTAATGCACAAAGCTGATTGTGTTGTGCCACTCCATTGCTTAAAAGTGATCAGTAACAATGGCTGACATTTATATAGTGCTTTGTGGTTTACAGAGGATTTTACATGTATTTGCTCACAATATCCAGGTGTGCTAAGGGATTACTATCTTCATTTTACAGAGGAGACAGAAGCAGTAAAAGTTAACTGATTTGCCCAGAGTCACATCATAAATAAGAGTATGGGGCAGGATTCAAACTTGGGTCTTTTTGATTCCAGTATTATCACTCTGCACTGTTCCCCTTTGCCACCTTCCTATTGGTTAGTGAAAAAAGAATCCCAGTGGAGGAGCCATCCATATTTATGTAGACAAACTTCAGCTCAGGGCAACATAGACATCAAGTGACCTTGAAATGCTCTGGCAATTGCCTTGATAAATGTAGGCTGGTGCGGTGATTACAGCTGCATATATCTCTTCCAAATTAACGCAGCCTCTCCTCTCATTCCATGACAGCAGCCCAACTTGCTGTTCTCATTTGATGGAGAAAGAGGATTTAGTCACTGATGGATGTAGCTCTGACTATAGAATAAAATTCTGACCAATCAGCTGGTCATCCAAAATTTTTCATAATCTAGCCTCAACATCCTTTTCCAATCTTGTCTCTCACGACTCTTCTAGATTCCAGTCAAACTTGATATTTTATTACTTTTTCCAGCATTTCTTTCCCATTTTCCCTATTTTTGCTTATCCTAGCCTCTAGAGTTGCCATTCCTATATATCTGTTTATTGGAATCCTATGTATACTTCAAGGCCCATCTCAAATTCCAACTTCTTCTTGAATGCTTTTCTGATCACATGAGTCAGAAGTGAACTCTCCCTCTATACTTAACATATTCAACACACAATTTTGTGTTGTATAACTGTGCACCTATCTATCTTTTATCCCCTACTAGATAATAAATTCATGAGGTTTTTATGACTGTTGTTTATTCAGTCCTTTTCAGTTGTATCCGACAAAGATACTACAGTGATTTGCCATTTTCTTCTCCAGCTCATTTTGCAGATGAGGAAGTAAGGCAAACAGGGTTAAGAGACTTGCCCAGGGTCACACAGCTAGTAAGCATCTGAGGTCATATTTCAACTCATGAAGATGAGTCTTCTTGACTCCAGGCTCAGCATTCTATCCACTATACCATCCAGCTCTCCAAGTTTGTGGGGACAGTATATCTCTTTTTTCATTTTCACTTTTAGAATTACTCAATTTTATAATCAAATTTACTTAAACATTTATGACTGGTGAAATATGACTTAGGAACGAGTTGCCTCAGGCTATATTGTCAGAAGTTAGATATATAATTAAGTGACTAGCTCAGGGTCATATAACTAATGTCAGATGTCGGATTTGAACCTATGCCTTCCCTTTTTTAACTCCAACATTCTATCACTATTACAAATGATCTGTAATTCCTTTGCTCCTCCTTTCCAATTCATATAATGTATGCTTTCTTTTCAAAACCACATGAGTATACATAACATGTAGTTTTGTGTAGTATTTAATGTGTCTACTGTATTTTAAGTTTTCCTTTTTTATTTTGCATTATTTCATGATTCCCATCTTCCTCTGGTCTCTGACCTCTATAGTTCCTGAATTTGTCATTCTCTATGACTCACCATTGTCATGCTTTTTTGGTATTTCCCAACTACTAGACTACTGAGTGATTTCCAGCTTTCTGGTATTGTTCAACTCACATTTATATGGTACTGTAAGATTTACATCATGCTTTCCTTATGACTACTTCATGAGGAAGAAATAATGCAAATTTTCTCATCCTCATTTCAGAGATGAGGAAATGGAGGCTCAGAATGCTGAAATAACTTGCCCAGGGTCTCTCAGTAAGTGACACAACTATGATAGTCTCATTTTAAAAACTATAGTTTCTTTTCTTTTCAATTATCATGCATTTCTTTTTTTCTCTCTATACCTCCCCCCTATTGAAAAAGAAAAACAAAACCTTTGTAATAAATAAACATAATCAAGTAAAACAAATTCTCATTTTGTGTAGTTATCATCTCTTTGTTAATAGGTGAGAGGCATTCTTCATCAGCCCTTCGAAAGTGCAATCAATCATTGCATTGATTAGAATTTTTGTACAAATTGGGTTTATTTTCCTTTAAGTTATTTCTTTGGGACCTTTTCCAGGAATATTTCATGTCTCTGTCTCTATCTCTATCTGTTTCTCTGTGTGTCTTTCTCTCTCTTCATTTCTATCATTTTCATCTCTATTTCTGTCACATTTATCTCTGTCATCTATTTCTATCTCGAAAGTGCCTAGAACACTGAACACAATTTGGACTCTGTAAATAAAACTGAATGAATGAATGATTAAATAGGTAGAGCTTTGTAAAAATAAACCAAAGGGTTGTTGGGTAAAAAAGTTCAAGACAGGCTAAAGAATAATCCCCTCTGTATTCTACCATTTTACAAATACAGCAACTCAAGCAGGAGGAGGCCAAATGATTCCTTAGGGTCACATAATAAGTTAGGGCCAGTCTTGGAAGATAACTGCTCAGGCCTGGAGTTTCCAGTTGGCTGCTTAGTCACAGAATTTTTCTTCTTTTCAGCCTTCAGTCATGGCTCTCCCTCTAGATTGAAAGACAGATGCACGTATGGAAGATGGTGCGTATAGTGTGACGAGGGAATGAGAGGCTGGTCCCATCACGTTTCCATACACCCTTAACAAGTTCAGCTACGGTCAATGTCCTTCTTTATCAATTTGGCCCATTTCATGATCTTTCAGGGTAAAATGTGATCCTCCCTCCTATTTATTCCCATAACTACAGGGAGGTTATGAAGATTAGTGATGCAAGACACATAAAATGCTTGAAGCTCCCCAGAAGAAAAGCTCTACATAAATATAAAGCATGATTATTTCTGCCACTAGCTTCAGGACCAAATTTACCAACACATCTTTCACAGGCTGTTGAACCACTGGCAAATGATATACAATTTTTGGTTCCTACTTGAATAAGAGTGAGAAAGGTCTCCATTTGGAAAGCTGAATCATTTGTTCAATTTAAACTTTCATTTTTAATTTATGAGCAAGGTTAATTTCAGATGGAGAGCAAACAAAAATATATGCTGGGTGTCATAGCAGGAAAATCGTTATAGAGAAGGAAAATACAGATAATACAAATATGTCTGTGTGATCTGTAAAAGTGATTACTTTCACTTATTCAACCAACCAACATACATTTATTGAGCATCTATTATATATGAGACATAGTTGAAGACAAAAAATGAACAGGAGCTTCTCTTGGATTGGGAGAAAAAAGAACACATATAAGTAGAAGCCAAATATAGACACTAGGATCAGAGCTGTGATTTCATTGTGGAACTTCCAGATGCTGAAAGTCCTTCTACTAATCCTGGTTTGCAGTTTCTATGCAATTTGTAGTCTAAATGAATTTCTTAGTCTTGTAGTCTAAATGATTGTCTTGTAGCTTGTGTGTGTCAGAGGTGAACTCAGGTCTTCCTGGTTTTGAGGTCAACCCTCCATCACTACACTGGTGATACTAAACTCAAATAGAAAAAGAGGCCACTAAACCACATGTAAAGATCCCTGTGAGCCACAGATTGACTTTAAAAAAATCTCATAGTAATATCATCTATGTTTAATTTTATTTTTATTTATTTTGTTACATATTTCCTAATTAAATTTTAATCTGATTTGGACTGCATGTGACCTATGGATTGAGTATGTGACACTTCTAGATTAAACTACACTGCAAACAATTTGGGACATAGGTGCTAGCAGCTTCAGGAACTTGGAGAGGATCAGGAGAGACCTCAATCAACTAGGAGTTGGAGCTTGAGCTGAGTTTGTTGAATTACATAGATGTTGCTGGCCTGTGCAAGCTGCCTTAATTTCCATAGGTCTCAGTTCCCCAAACTGTAAAACGAAAGAATTGAGGCAGATCACATTGTGGTATCCTTCCTTTTAGGAGATGGCATCAGGGCTGATCCTTGAAGGAAAAGTGAAAAGAGGAGATAAGGAATGAGTAAATACAGTGATGCAAAGTTTTTGATATTAACAATATTAGACTGTTACTTTTGCCTCATAAAATACGTGGGGCCGTTAGATAGGGCACTGGATAGTGCATTCGCCCTGGAGTCAGAAGGGCCTGAGTTAAAATCTGAACTCAGATATTTACTCGCCTTGTGATCCTGGACAAGTCACTTAACCCTGTTTGTCTCAGTTTTCTGCTTTGTAAAATGCACCAGAGAAAGAGATGGCAAACCACTCCAGTATCTTTGCAAAGAAAACTCAAATGGGTCATGAAGATTCAATCATGACTGAAATGACTGAATCACAATGTAAATGGCTTGAGAGTAGGGACCACTCCATCTTTGCCTTTTTATTCCCAGCAGCAATGGGTCTTGTACACAGTAGACACTTAACATATTTCATTGAATTGAATTCTCTCTGCATATATGGAGTGAAAAGCCTTAGAGGATCAAGAAAGGAAATTACTACCCTATCTCCCTCTTTCCCTCACTTAAGCCTTCATCAGGAAGGGTAGACACTCTATCTCATATCCATTCATTTTGTGCTGCCTGTGGGAGCTTTGAATGGCCGTCTGCTGGCACTGAACTGTGGATGCCAGAACAGAGGCTTTTAGGAGAAAAGATCAGCCTCAGTGGAGCAATCAATAGATAAAGTTTGCTGTTCCCATGGGCTCTTCTCCTTTCATTCAGGGCACAGTTCTCTGGGGAAGAGTAAGGGCTAGGATTCCTCAGAAGTAGAGAAATGCCCTAAAGAGCTGCATCCCCAAAGCAGGTCACATTATCTTCAATAACCAGAAAAATGGTTTGACTAGTTGTTTTGGATAAGAATATTCATTGGTGCTTTGGTCTCTTTAGATGAACTGGGCTGGTCCTTGTGGACAAACTAGAAGCTCTTTACTACTTGACAGGACTTGTTGCCAAAACTTGAACTTATCTGGTAGAACTGTAGAGAATAAAGAACCCTCTTCATTCCATGGTAAGGCTATGGAACAAGGAAGACTTCGATGGAATTGATCTGTCCTGGCAAAGAATACCTTTGGGGCAGCTAGGTGTTGCAGTGAATAGAGCACTGGCCCTGGAGTCAGAAGGACTTGAGTTCAAATTTGACCTCAGACACTTGACACTTACTAGCTGTGTGACCTTGGGGAAGTCACTTTAGCTCCAATTGCCTTGCCTTCCCCCCTCAAAAAAAAAACCAGACAATTTTAAAAAATACCTTATTCTAACCCTGACTTACTTGTTTTTTATCCTACAAAGTAAGGCACTAAAATTCATCTGTGATTTAAAAAAAATCAAACCAACATTTCAGCTAATTTCTTATTGTGCCCATTCAGTCAGACCAATGAGGGATAATAGATTTAGAACTGAAAGGTATCTTAGAAACTATTGGTTACAAATTTATTTTAAATAAATAAAGACTGAGAGGGGAGACTGAGGCTGAATTTAGTGACTTGCCCAAGGTCATGCAGCTAGTAAATGTCTGAGGCAGAATTTTAACTAGGTCTTTCTGATTGTAAGCTCAGTGCTGTATGCCATGCCACTGATGTTGTTCAGTCATTTTTTGGTCATGCCCTGACTCTTTGTGACCCCATTTGGTGTTTTCTTGGCAGAGATAATGGAGTGGTTTGCCATTCCTTTTCCATGCTACCTAGCTTCCTCTAATTCAGTCCCTTGGTTTTTACCAAGGAGGAAATGGAAGCCTCAGAGTAGTGACTTTTTCAAGGTCACACAGATAGTTAAGACCAGAACCAGGATTTGTATCTTGGATTTTTACCTCTAAAGTCAACATTTCCTCCTGTGCTGTACTACTTACTCTCTTAGGGATGCTCCATATTTGAATGAAGGTAGAAATATAGTGTTTCATGACAAAGAATCCTTTGTTCCTTTTTTATTGCAAATAGACTACAATTCTTACCTTTACAAGACAAAAAAGTGTAGTTTGTCTTGTGAACAAATGTCTTTTTCTGGAATGCCTGGATTTGGGCTGCATAGGGAGCGAATTTTTGTCATGGTCAGAACAAGAATGCATCACCACCGATGTGTTTCTTTTCTCCAGGGTGGAAAATTAGCTCTTTGTAAGTGAATTTGACATATATTATACAAATAAACTTCAATTGAATAATTGAACAAAGGGAATGGAAAAATAAATACAATGTTTATCTACTGTTCCATTATTAAATGATACATCTTATTCAAGTATTCTTGTAAAGTTAATAAATTATGTAGCAACTTTCATTAATGTGTAATATCATTTTGACATGCAGATTTTTATATTCGTAATGTATTCTATGATCAGAGCTAGTCTAGATTTTCCATTTCTCGTTGGATTGAGAAGAGAATTATAGAATTCTAACCTGGAAATGCAAAATACTCATAGTTTTAAGCTCTCCCAAGTAGGAGACAGAACATTTTTCACAAAACCCTTCATTTGGGGCTGCTCCGTTTCTCGTGCTCCATTGCTCTAAGGACATTTCTCTCTTATTTCAATAGGAGATAATCAGAGGTCTTCCAAAATGACATTCCACAATTAGCAAGTGGAGTGCTGGAAAAAGTGGCTTACTCCAGAAACATCAACATTCTCCCTTTAGAATATTACTTTACGCAGCTGTGACATCCTGAACCTGGATGAGGCCCTGACTCAACGGCTGGCCTAGTGATCATAGTGGCCAATGAAGACCCATCCATCCATTCTTTGAAGGATCATGGATGACTCCCTGCAGGTAGCATCCATTTAATAAATTCTTTTTATCATTTCTATTCTAATTTAGCTCTTTTATAATTTTTCTATATTTGTAATTTAACTATTTTGTAATATTTCTGTCCTAATTTAACAGTTCTATAATTATTTCTTATACAAGTCTTATATCCCGAATGAACTCCTTGAATGCAGAAAACTCTATACTACATTTTCCTCATCCCATATTTTTTAAACCATCTTCAGTATATTGGGTACATAGTTCAATGACATTTTTGACTTACCTTTTTGACACTGAACTATAGTTACTAATTCTAGATTTTTGAATTTAGATTTTGCTTTTAATCTGTCACCCTTTTCCTCAGGTATAGTTTAACATTCCCAAATATAAAGCTAGAAGGAACATAAGAAGCAATTTAGTTCAACCCTATTATTCTGAAAATGATCCAAAAATACCTGGAGATGTTTAGTAATTTACCCAAGGTATTACATAGGGAATAATCAGTAAGCTGGAGTTCAAACCCAGGTTCTCAGAATTCAATTCTTATATTCTATCCACTGATAGGTTCTTGAGAGGAAATGCAACAAAACTTTTTAAAAAAAATCATTGTAACAAAACATATTTTAAAGTAAATACAGTTTTTGTAATCCATCTAAATATCAGTAAAATAATTCAATGGATCCATGAGCTTATGGATGTGGGCTATTGTCATCCTATGCATTCTTATTCATGTGCTTCAGTCAACATCCCATTGAGGATGTACCCAGCAACCTGAGAGTCTTCTTCACTTTGAATCACTTCCCATTTTGATTAGTTGGTGGTTGTAATGTTCTGTGATTAGCAGCCATACAGCATCACTAGGAGAATCTTGGTGCTGTAACCAGCATCCTACGTGTTGGAGAACAGCTATGGATTGTTGAAAATACTGTATAATTTTACCATATTATAATAAATTATATACACAGCAAATCTAGTCCACTCTTAATTTATCCATTTAAAAGTCACTCAGCCAATAAATATTTATTAGTCTCCTACCATGTGCCAGGCACTTTGCTAAGTGCTGGGGATGCAAAGAAAGGCAAAAAACAGTCCCTGCCCTTGAGGATCTTGTTGTCAAATAGGAGAAACAACATGAAAAAACTGTGTATAGGCAAGTTACATATGGGATAAAGTAGAAATAATCAGCTGAACAAAGGCATTAGAATTAAAGGGATTGGAAAAGTAGATAAGCAGTTTCTTAAACTTTTGATCCATCGATAAAACTGGAAAAATCACTTAAATTTTCTGGGCCTCAGTTTACTCATCTGTAAAATGAAGGCAATAAAGGAATTTGGGATTTTAAAGGACCTTAGGAATTATTAAAATTCCCCTCCACATTTGATAGAGGATAGATTTGCCTAAGTTTTGAGGGAGTTAGTAGCAAATTGAGGTCCAGAATTTTAATTTTCCAATTACTAGTACAGCATAGCACTTTTGGTTTGTGGTAGGTAATCTCCAAAATCCCTTCCAGCTCCAAAGCATGATGTTTTCTTGATTTCTAATCCCAGACTTCCCCAAAACTAGGCATGGTCACTGGATTCTTCCTTCTAAGAGCCATCATCTAGCTCAGTCTCTAACACTTGCCTTTGGAGTGGGATGAGTTAAGAAATACAGAAGGATGAACTGAATTCAATCTTCATATGCTTTGATTTTTACCTGAGAATGTCAAATAAGAGGAAGACATAGTTTATTTCCAGGTTGCCCAGATACAGGTAATCTTCACAGAAGGACAAAAAATGTTCTTAAAATAAAAATTCCAGCCAGATTTTGCCAAAGTTCATTCTTTGATCCCTTGCAAGTCACCTTAAGAAAGGTAACTTTCTGTAACAATTACGGTCTCTAACTACATTTTACCATATAATAAAAAGTTCCACAACTGACTCTTGGGTGTCTCTATATGTACATGACAGCATATGTATAAAATCTCTGCTTCCCTTTGCATATTACTTTTTTTTGCTCTTAGACTAAGTTTGTACAATGCTACTTTATGATTAATTTTTTCCAATTACATGTAAGAACAATTTTTGACATTCATTTTTAAAAAATTGTGAGTTCCAAATTCTCTCCCTCCCCTGTCCCCTCATTGAGAAGGCAACCAATTTACTATGTCATACTTGAGCAGACACACAAAATATATTTCCATATTAGTCATATCATGAAGGAAAACACAGTCCAAAAAAAAAATCAAAACAAACACAAGAAAAATCAAGGTTAAAAAAAGTGCGCTTTACATACTATTTGCTCTCTGGTTAAAATTTCTTTTTTCTTAAGGTTTCTCTCATTGGTTCTAATTCTTCTTTACAATATACCTAATATGAAAATATGTTTAATATGAATGCCTGTATCAGATTGCATACTGTCTTGGGGTTGGGGAGGGAGGGAGAAGAGATGGGGAGAAAATTTGGAACTCAAAATCTTATGGAAGTGAATTGTGAAAACACTTAAGTAAATAATTTTTTCTAAAAAGTGTGCTTTGATCTGCATCCAGACTTTCTTAGTTCTTTGTAGATGGATAGACAATGCTACTTAGAAAAAATCAGTGAATTCCAGTTGATAACTTGGCGGAACCAATGGGTAACAAAAACACTGTGTTTATACTATTTTTGTGTTGGGAGAATGAACTTTAGAATCAACTCCTCATTATAGAAGCTTAGACTCCCGAGTTAGAAGTGAAAATCACTAAGTCCCACGCTATGTCCCCAGGAAGGAATCATTTAACCAACTTAGAACATTGAGACTTTGACAACTCTTTCTCCTTGGGGCAAGGGTAGAAGGAGAGAGAAATAGACATGTATTGTTGCAGTTGTTATTTTTACGTCCTTTCTTTCTGGGGGTATTATTTTGTATATGTAGTTTTTAATGTCAAACTTAGATGTATTCACTTTCTAGTTTTGGATTCCAGAATGTTTCAAACCTTTTAAAATCACACACTTACTTTGATACCTATTAGTTGTGTGTGACCCAGGGTAAGTCACTTAATCACTGTTTGCCTCAGTTTCCTTATCTATAAAATGGGGGTAACAATAGCAGCTACTTCCCAAGATTGCTGTGAGGATCAAATTAAATAATATTTATAAAGTGCTTAGCATAGTGCCTGGCACATAGTAGGTATTATATAAATGTTGGTTTTTATAGTTATTACTTTTTTGAGGTTTACTGTCAGAAAAGTTCTTTGCAAACCTTAAAATGCTATGATGATTATTCATCATTATAAATTCAGCATTTTTATATCTCATAATTGTGTTATGATAAATATTGAGCACATTCTGTAGGGTGGGGGTCAGGAGGGACTTGTGATTTCATTAATGATAAGCACACTTGTGCATGGAAACTTTCTCCAAAGGTATAGAGAGTCAACTTGTCTGTAAATTATGTAATCGGAGGGAATTGTCTGTGAAACTTACGAGAAGAAGTTGTTTGCCCATGGTCACACAATCAGACTTAATCAGATGTAAAGATCAAATTCAGTAATTTCAAAAATGTTTCATAGTTTATATAGTGTATCTACTATGCTATATTATATATAGCGTAAACAATAAAGGCATTAAAAATGATTCTGAAAGAATGTGCCGAGAAACATTGGGAAGTCTCAACATGGGCTTGAGGATAAGGTAGGGACATGAGCTGGTTTATTATTGGATTCCATGGTGACATCTGTGCTATCAGAATCAGGTTGCTGCAGGCTGTGAGTATCTATTTAGTTGACTTCCATGAACCTTACAGGAAAACACTAAATCAGTATGTGAAAAAATAAAGACAAAATAAGAAAGAGACTAAAAATGAACTGGCTACTTAAAAAAAAGATACAGTAATTATTTTTGTCTTTTGCTTAGGGGTGTACCAACTGTTTACGACTGACTATTTGGCAAACTGGGTGTTCTCATTTCCCTCATGGTTCAGGAGTCAAAACCATATGCTACCTTTAGTAATGAACTCTTCAAAGACTCAGAACTATCCATATTCATGCCACAAGAAATGTTTACACAAGAGCAAAATGCTCCAACATCAGAATAAATCAGTAACATCTCAAAGTTGATATTTCCATATGTTTCCTTGGAATCATAAAGAGGAGAAGAGCTGCTGTTATAGAATACACTTTAATTAAAAAACAAAACTTTTCCACACATCATGGGAAGGCCCAAAATAATACAGTCAAATGTATCTTCTCTTCATATCTCAAAGATTTTTTTATTGGCAAGGAGAAATAAAGAGAAGGTCTGTGATACACGTATGCACTTTTCTATCTGGGTGAAAATCCCATTTTCATTTTCATAATTAAAATAGAATTTGTTGTAGTGACAAGTTTTATTGAATCTTTACTCCCTGAAAAACCTTAATCCATCTCGATACCAGTTAGATTTTGAGATCAGGGTATACTCAAGTTAAACTACCCAAGGTATCAAAGGCATTTTGAGATCTTTGTTTCTGTCCAGATTGATGTGGAGGTAGTTGTTGAGGTAGTCACTCTGTTTCAGATTTGGGAAAAAAAATCTATCCTTCATTAATATAGTATAAATTATCTCAGGGCATGATAGTAGTATGGAGAACCATCAAATGTTGATGAGTCATTTTGCATGAATCACTTATTCCAGAGACATTCTTGATACTTTATGGTGAAGAAAGACAAGTACTTGTAATCTGGAAAACTTGTTAAGTAGGATTTGTGACATGTCTAGGAAATTTCAGTTTGATGACAGTACACAGGCCTGTGGCAAATAGGGACTCAAACTTGTGCAAGGTCTAAGTTAATCATTTATTTAAAAGAATTATCTTCAGTGTTTAACTTATTCAAATACAAAACACATATACAAAATAATCACTTTTCCTTAGATTTCTCCTTTAGTCTTCCAAAAACTATGTTCTTCTTAAAATCTACAAAAAGATGAAAAAAAATAGGGACATGAAGTTAAATTCATATTATAAAGTGTTTTTAAAGAAAATAATGTATTAGGAGTATCTTCAAGAGATGACAGAATTGACAAAATTTTCTTTTAAAATAATAACCCAATTGTTTTGAATCATCCAATTATATATTTTTTCCTCAGTACTGACATTCAGCAAATTTTTCCCTGAATATTTAGGCATGAGAAATGTTGTTTTATTTACTTATTTAATTTATTGGTCCCTAACACTGAAAAGGACTGATAAATCATCAACCTCTTTGCACAAAGGAAATGACAAGAACTTGGCATTAAGTGAAAAGAAAGCTATAGAAGTCAGGGTTTCTGATTTATTGTCCTGATTGGATTGCTGTTCTACCCATGAGGAAGGGTACAATGGAAAAGACTGAGAACCTTCAGCTAGGCTGAGACCATCAGATCAGACATGTAAAGCTTGAGGGACCCTTCTAAATCAGGCTTGGGTCCAGTGACTAGAAGTGGACAAAAATACCAACGCCCAAAATGTCTTTAGAAAGCACCCTGTTCGCAGTTGTGTGGGTGTTAAAGTTGGAATCTGTTAGTGCTTAAGCTACATGTTCACCTTTTTGAGGATTCATGAAATCAGGAGGAAGCACTTTCTAATTTAGCCATGACTCGTCCCATTTGTACTTGTTGCTTTAAGGGTTTGTTCAAAGCTGAGCTGTACCTAGATGTGAATCACTTGTCAGAAAAGACTATTCATATACCATGAGTAGCCAGATTCTTGCACAGTCTGGGCTCTCCGAACTTTTAAACCATTTCCTTTTAATTCAGCAATACATTCTTAGGAGCATCTACCTTGCTCTTTGCCACACATGAGCTGGCATGCTTGCAAACAACTTGACATTCTCCAAGTATTCACTGCACTTTCACCAATAAAGGACCCCTTCAATTGCTGAAATGTTGTAAGCAGAGGCATCTGCACTGGTTTCCATGCTCAAGGTTCAGGGTAGGCCAGTCACACAGCTGGTTTGTGTTAGGCCTGGCATAACAGCCATAAGAGAATCAGCCAGGTGCTCAAGGAAGGTCTAAAGAGAACAGATCCCTTGACTCAAATCCCTACTTTTTGGTCCAGACCAAGTTTTAGTAGATTCTTGGAGTGGTCCCTTTGGGCTTTTGTTAAAAGGGTAATAGTGGTTTAAGTAGCCATGTGTTAGTTTTTCTAGTAATTAGTGAAAGGAGTTAGAGGTGGGACAGGAAGGGGCAGGAAGAGAGAAGTAGAGGAAGAGAGAAAGCATCTTTTCAAATCATTTCAAAGAAAATTCTTAGATATTAAAATTATCTCAGAAACAGCCTGAGGTCTTCATGTACTTCCACAAAGTTTTTCTAGAAAGTGAACACTGGAGTTGAGGGAAAAAAATCAAAGATGGTATTCTTTGACCTTTTAAACATGGGAATCTCAGCACCAGCATCTCTAGTATCTTATATAGAGTGTTAATAACAGCTAGCAATTATATAGTGCTCTAAGTTTTCCAGGTATTTTTACATATGTAATATCCCTTTATAAACTAAATATGGCAGTGAATGAGATCTCAAAGGGATACTTGAAAGTTCCATAAGATGTAGGGATCTAAAGTTAGAAAGTACCTTCAGGATCACCTTGTTCAATCCCTTAATTTTTTAAAAGAGGGAAAGGAGTCATAGAGAGTTAGGTACCAGGCCAAACAGGTGGGAAGCCATAGAGCCAGGCATCAAACCTAGGTCTTCTGACTCCAAATCCAGTGTTCTTCCCATTATAGTGAGCTCTTTCCATGGTACTGAGCCAAAAATCCCAGCTGAAGAATATCATTTCTCATTAAATATGCCTAGAGCATTCTGGGTCTCTCTTTTTACTCTTTTAACATGGTACCTTGTATTACTGTGTGCATGTCATATCCTATCCCTTAAAATTATTTTTTTTCTTTCTTGTGCTCTTGTGGACTGTCAGTTCCTTCAGGGAGAGATGGAATCTTTTTCATTTTAATATGCCCAGTGCTATGTACAGAGTTGGTGCTTAATAAATGTTGTTGAAATGTTGAATTCAGTCGAGCCTGAATTTTGAGCTGTAGGAGTCAATAAATGGAACAGACCAGTAGACAGAATGTTGGCTTGATAATTTTGATATCATAGATGACAAATTAAGTAATCCATCATCTACCATATGTTGGCTTTCATAATTAATCTTTGTGTCTGGCCTCTTAAGCACAAAGCTGTACATCTGTCCAAATATAGATTTGGAGCATTACAAAGAAAAACCGCAACAACTTGAGACACACATCCAGAAGGGGTGCAGGTACAAATTTAGAGTCTTTGATGAGGGCTGAGATCTGAACTCTGTGAAACCAAATATAATGGAAAATTCCTTTCATGTATTAAAGCTGGTGCCAGTGGTAGTGCCAGTGGTAGTCAATAGGAATGACTTGCTTGAATCTACCCATATCAGTTGGTTATTATTTTAAAAAAAACTGATATAGGTTCCCAAGAGAGTTTGCAGGCTCATTTACATTAAATGTATTTAAAAAATAAAGAATAGAAATGATCACCTTCTGGTTTTCACAAAAATCTTCCATTGTGGGTCTTGGAAATATTTAGAATTTAGCTTCACAAATACTTTCCCCAAACCATCAACTCAGTACTAATATTGTACATATTCAAATTTTTTAAAATTATTTTTATTTTCAGCTTCAAATTCTCTCCCTCCATCTCCCCCATAAATTATCCATTGAGAAAGCAAGAAGCATGATGCTCATTATATAACATTCATTTTTTACTCTTACTTTGATGGACAGTTATACCAACTTCTACATAGGGCTTCTAGTATTCTTCACATCAGTAGGCTAAGAAAATGCTAGATTTTAACTGTAGTATATTCTCAGAGATTCTCCTAGAAACAAAATTTCCAGGAAATCAGAGAGTAGCCCTGTCTCTTGCTCCCTGTGTGACAATGGACAAATAACTTAAACTCTTTGGGCCCCGATTTCCTTATCTTCCAAATGCATATGTTGGACAAGATGATCTTTAAGGTGCCCTCCATTCATAACTCTATCAGCTGATGATGCTGAGACAAAACAATTAAAGTTATTTGGGGCTTTTTGTCTAATTTCCTTCAAGCTCCAGGTCCATGGATCTATTTACGTGGTTATCATTTTGCTGAGAAACTTTGTTGACATTTTATGTGATTTCAGTTGCATGGTTAGCACATTCTCTAGTTTATATCACTTGTAACACTGTAGAGTTTCAGTAGAATGACACTTGAGTTACCACTGTATGGCATCCAGCCAACCAGCAAAACATGAAGATCTCAGAATCTGAGAATCAGAAGGGTCTTTAGATATGATCTAGTTCAATTTGTCCTTTTACAAAGAAGGAAAGATACTGAATTCGATTTATCACATGAACTCTACCCAAAGGGAACTGATGAAACCATGCAGATCTGTATTGTACCAAGGATAATTTTGTAAATTCTTCTAGTTCCACATATGACTAGCCAATGTCTTGCTCTGCATACTTTATCTCCCTTCAGAAAATCATAGAAATCTCAAAGTTAGAAGGTACTTAAATGGAATTTTTTCATTCCTGAGAAAAAGCTGGTCAGACTGTATACATCTGTCATATTGTATCCATTTCTGAATACAACTTAAGAATGATGCTAATAATCTGGGGGGTATCCCTAGGAAGGAAATCAGGAAGGTAGAGGATCTTGAGCTCATGTTATAGGAGGAGCAGCTAAAGAGGCGTCCAGCCCAGAGAAGGAAAGACTGCATGAGGGAGGATATGACGATTCTTTTTAAATATTTGATGATCTTGCATATAGAAGACAAACTCTGGTTGCGTCCAGGGTATAGAACCAGGAGTGACTGGGGAAAATTACAAAGAGGAAAATTTGGAATGAAGAAATTCTTCCTAAAAATTGAGCCGTCAAAAAGTATAATGGGCTACCTTGGGATTTGGTGGGGGCCTCTCTCCCCTGGATATTTTTAAATAGAGGCTGGATGACTAGTTATTATATACTCTAGTGAAGTTTCCTTTCCTAGTATGAGTTACACTAGTAGATGGTTGAGATCACTTCCAATTCTAAATTTTTCTGATTTTGAAAAGACCATACCACACCAGTGATCATCCCACTTTTTCTTGAAGAATTCCAATGAGAGGAAGCACATTATAAGCTGAACTGGATTATTTCAATTTTTTCCTTCCTTCCTTCCTTCCTTCCTTCCTTCCTTCCTTCCTTCCTTCCTTCCTTCCTTCTTTCCTTCCTTCCTTCCTTCCTTCCTTCCTTCCTTCCTTCCTTCCTTCCTTCTTTCCTTCCTTCTTTCCTTCTTTCTTTCTTTCTTCCTTCCTTCCTACCTTCCTTCCTTCCTTCTTTCTTTCTTTCTCTTTCCTTCTTTCTTTCCCTAGTTTCACTTTTCAACTTTGTAGTTCTGTCCTCTGGGACCACATAGACCAAGTCAAAACTTTCTTCCTAATGACAGCTCTTCAAATAATTGATGTGCCATTATCCTGTTCTCTCAAAGTCTTCTCTTTTTCAGATTGTATCCCCTGAATTCCTTCAACAGAGCCTCCTAATACAACTTTTAGGTTCCTCACCATGCTTGTTCCCCTCTTGGTTCTGGATGCTTTCCATTTTATTAATACCTTTCCTGAAATATGGTACCAAGAAAGAAACACAGTACTCTATATGTGCTCCATTCAGGGCAGGTCATTGAGGACTGTATTATCTTCTAATTCCTGGCCATTGTGTCCTTCTTAGTGCTAACTAAGAGGGCATTAACCTTCTTGGTTAATATCATATCACACTGTGGCTTTATGTTGAACTTTCAATTCACTTAGTCCCCCAGATCTTTTTCAGACTTCCTGGTGGTCCTGGTATGCATGACATGAGAAACCAATATTTTAATCCCCTTTTCTAACCTCTTTATTTTGTTTTCCATCCTCCTTGCATTTTAAATGAGAAACGCCTTCAAAATAATCTTTCCTAGTAACCGAGACCTTTTTCACACACGATCTAAGGTTTTTTTGTTTTTTGCAGAAGAAATGGGCAGGTCACGCAACTTTAACTCCGATATCCCAACAGAAGAACATTTGGGGTATAATGTTTAAAATCTTCATGCCAAAGGAAGAGTGTTAAGAGAGCCATGACAGGATCTGGTTTTAGAACATAAACTTTTCTTCATTATTTTAATGATGTTTTTATGTTTAATTTAACTGTAAATCACATTAACAGAGTTTTGACTGTTATGTCAGAGGGCCTAAAAATGGAGTTAAAAGACATTTTAAGAGCTAAAGATTTGTCAGTTCTGACATGTTTAGTCAAGATGATCCATTCAAGTGTGGAGATGTCAGAAAGGATAGTGCTGAATGGTATTTAATTTGTTCAATATTTAAGGAGTGGAAATGGACTTTTAGCACCAAGTAATAGCTTTTTGCTCTATATTAGTTACAGTTAAGTAGATAATTTATATCCTGGTTAAGGGCATTACACAAGGCAAACTGCTTTAAAAAGCAGTTTACAACATCCCATTCTCAAAGAATGTTGCTCTACCAAGTAAGGAAAAGCTATTCTGGAGACTGGATCAAGAGGTATTAGCTCAGATTCCTTTTTATTACACAAGAAGGGGCTCCATGTAGCCAAGAGAAATGGAAGACTGGCTGAAATCGATGATACTAAGTTTGAGAATCTTATTTTTATGAATCAAAAAAATCATCGTCTATCTTATTGCTGCCTAGAGTGTTTTTCAATCTGGTTATGGTGTCAGGGAATTAAATTTGACACCCCTCTTTTCTGTATTTTTCTCTCCGTTAAACAATTTGCAAACACCTTTTTATTGTTGTGGTTGTTGTAATCACATATACAAGATAGGTAGTTTATTTCTTTGGGACTTCCATACTCTCTTATCATCCTACTATTTTGTACTTACCACTTCATTATAATTGTAATTTGTAATTGGAGTTTGAATAAAGATGATTGAATTAAAGCAATATAATGGAGTGGAAAAGACAATGAATGGTGAATCAATATACTGAGATTTTCATACTGCCTCATCCACCAATTTGCTGTATGATTTTGTGACATCATCCCTCTGAGTCTCACTTTCTTCTTTGACCAAATATTGGAATCTGACTATCAGATGTGGTTATGGGTGTTAGGAAAGGGTATGAAGTGGAGACAAGATACTTTTAAGGATTTATTTATGCTTTTAACATCCCTTAGACCTCTTGTGGAATATTCAGAGCCTCAAGGCTTGTTTGGGGGAAACAAATTGAGCATAAATGAAAGAAGGGATCAATAATGTATCAAATAAGTATGATCCAGGCACTTTATTAGGCATTGGGTATAGCAATACAAAGAATAAAACAATCCCTACCAATGATTATAAGGAATGGAATATAAATAAGATCATAAAATTTTTCATATGGAAGTACCATATGTGAGCATTTGTAGGTCTATCTGAAGGTGCATTCTGAAATAGACTATACCCTGGAAAATAAAAATTCAATATGGCTTCTGAATGTTGTGTTAACTTAGAAAGGATTATGGATTCATTGGTGAAAGCAAGATGGATTCTAGGTTAGTAAATAGTATATTGATGTTAGTGGAAGGTATATCTACCTATGGTCAGTAGAAGCCAAAAAAACCCCCATATTTTTAGACTTGCTTTCTTTTTAGGTAAAAACTCCTGGAAAAATGACAAAATTGGAACTTCTCCTAAGCTTTTTCTCTTGTATTCTGTATCTTAAGCATCATCTTTTTAAACAATCCTTAAATGTCATGATCCTTTTAATTCTACAATTCCTGTAAATAGTAAATATAATCTTATATTCAGTACACATTTTGTAACCACACTGAAGGCTTGATTTTTGATGATTTATTCAGATTATTTAAATTATGTTAGCTTTATGTTTTTACAACACAGTAGTTTCCCCTTAATTCCACCTCTTCTTCCATTCTTCTTCCCCACTGAACTCTTGTTTATGAATTTTTTTAAAAAAGAAATCTCAGCAGTAGCAGGAATTGCATCTTATAGCATCTACCATATTACATAACCATGCACCATCACTTCTCCACTGAGAGGAAGGAGGTGTATTTCATCATCTGTTCTTTTCTTCTGACATTCTAAAATTACATTTTGGAATTATTTTTTTTTTTACAAAAGTTATAATTAATTCTGATTTTGGTTTTTTAATGTGTGGATGAATGAGAACATCAGAAAGCATCTATTTTTCAACTTTATTTAAATGATGTTTATTATATTGTAATAGGAATAACTTTTTAGCTAAAATAAGATACTGTACAATATCTTATTTTAAGCTCTTAAATCTTAAAATTGCGCCAAGAATTTTGGGACATCCTAGAATTGTCTAGATTTCTCAATAGAAGCCATGCTTTAATTTTGACCTATTCACAGGTACATCCATAAGTTTCTATATTCACTTTTAATATTGTTTTGTATACTAGACCTTTCATAGTTATACGCAGCTAGATTGCATGGTTTTATATTTGAATTCAAATCTAATCTCAGAGACTTATATGCTGTGTGACCCTGGTTATCACTTAATCTATGTGTGCCTCAGTTTCCTCATTGTCAAAATGGGAGCAATAATAGTACCTACCTCTGTGGATTGTTGTAAAGCACTTTGCAAAATCTTAAAGTCAGCAGTACAATTACTCGCTATCTTACTGAAGGGAGGAGTGGTGCCGTGGATAGATGGAGTCAGAAAGATCCATCTTTTTGAGTTTAATAAGTTCAGACACTAGCTGTGTGATCCTAGACAAGTCACTTAACCCTGCCTACCTCAGTTTCCTCATCTGAAAAATGACTTGTAGAGGAAATGGCAAACCACTCTAGTATTTTTGCCAAGAAAACCCCAAATGGAGTCACAAAGAGTCAGACATGACTGAAAAACAACTGAATAGTAGCAATAAAATGGGGAGTGTCAACTTTGGAAACTGCTTCTGATTCCTCCATAGCAATGAACAATTCTTCTTTAACTTGGAATGTCTGAGAGTTGACTGGGTTATTGAAAGGTTAAATGATTGTCTATGACCACATAGCTAGTTTGTGTCAGAGCCAAGACTTGAACCAAGTCTCCTTTAATCTAAGGCTGACCCTTTATCCATTATACTCTGTTGCTACAGAGTTAAATTTACATATTTAGATATATACATACACACATACATATATATGTATATATGTATGTGTATATACACACATATATATATAAAACTACACACACATACACACACACACACATATATATATGTATATATATGTATATATACATATATATATATATATATATATATATATATATATATATATATATATATATATATAAAACTAAAAAGGTGCAGAAACATGTCCCCTTGAAGATAGATGTGCCTGTGGACAAGTTACGCAATGGTTACTCGCTAAGTTAAAAGAATACAAAGGTGTTTAAAACCATAAAGTCTATTGGTTCTGAACTGTGAAGTAGCAAAATCAAACATGACTTTCCCTCAGACCATTCCTATTTGAATCCCATCAAAAAAGATGAAAGCAATGAAACTCCAATAATAGGGATGAAAACAATAACAATGGCATAAATTGAATAATTATGACATGAAGTTATACATCTCCACAGAAAGTCACATCAAATGGCTTCTTTATCTTACAGACACTTTCTCCAATGATATCATAATGTTATTTGGATTGGATAAGTCAAAAATTCTGATTTTTACAGAACTACAAACTGGCTAATATTCCAAAACTTTTATTCTTTTCCAAAATGAAATAATTTTTATCCAACTGCGTATTAGCCTACTATAATGGTAATTTAAGGTTAATAGTGGTGGTGTAGGAGAATAGTTAAAGATTGCCCACTCACATTAATAAACCTCAAACCTTTTGTTAATTTCTACTGAGGCACTGGGTTGAGGGTCCTACCCTTAGGCTCTGAAAAGTGTATAAATACTCTGAGATAAGGTTTGACTTCGGAGTTTAATTTTGGAATGAAGGTTTGTGTGGCGGATGATGCTCTGGGAAGGCACTAAGGAGCCCCCCTGACTTGGAAAATCCAGATTCTGGTGCTTCTCTCTCTGTTAGCTATGCATGTATTGCTTATGGTCAGACAGTTGGAAGCCCTGTCTGTTGATCTTATTTCTCTGTTTGTGTTTTCTCTGAAGTTCAGGGTACTGACTTTCCCCCCAGAACTAAGTGAATGATATATGTGCTTGATTAAAGTAGATTGTTGACCCCTCAAAAGTTGTTAGAAAAGTAGCTCTAAGAACCTGTACAGCAGTCCCTCCTGTGTATGCTGGGGTCCTTGCTGTTACAACTACTGACCATTAAACATAAGAGGAGTCAAGGGTATCATCTTGACCCCAGCCCTTGGACTTTTTTCTATTTGAATTCCAACAAATACAAGGTGAGAACAGTGATGATAACCTTAATAACAGTGATGTGCTGATGATGCTCTATCCAAGTTGGAAACCAGTTCCTCTTCCTAGCAATGAAGGTTAAGTTCACAATTCTAAATGGTTTCAAAAGCACGCTAACTTCATAGGATGATAGCTAGAAAATTAAAAGGAACTCAAAAACCATCTAGTTCAGTTCCCTTATTTCCCAGTCACTTCCTTGAAGCAGTGGAATTCCCTGAAGACTGGAATGTTGTATTTACAGTCTTTGACAGTCATTGACACTTAGGGGCTGTGTAGTCATAGACCAATGATTTAACCCATCTAAGCTTCAGTTTCCCTAGCTGTAAAATGGGAATAATTATACTCATAGTACCTGTTTCATAGGGTTATTCTGAAGCTTGATGAGATAACATATTTAAAGTTTTTATTTTTTGGAAATTCCAGAACATTTTAATGTCAATTATTACAGGTGATGAGATTGAAACTTGGATTGTCACTTGCTAAGGTTATATTGGTGGTGAATGGAAGAACCAGAATTCAAATTCATAGTCTTACTCCAAATCCAGTATTATTTTCCCCACTGTATCACACTACTTTTTTTATTCTTGAAAGTTTTTTTTTTAAATTGCGCTTAATTCAGGTGAGAGGTTGCTTTGCATTTACAATAAAATAAGCCCATTCTCAAAATGAGTTCAAGATTTACATGGTTCTGAATGGTCCAAAATGGAATATGCCTAAAGATAGAAAGTCACCTGGCTCTTCATTGTTGCATTTCTTGAGGTAGGGTAACCCATGTATAAGACAGTACAGACAGGATTCAGAAAGTGCCATGATTATGTTGGCTTGTCACTTATCAAGGAGATGGTCACTCTAAAAAGTCCACAAAAGCCTTTGTTTTGGCTGAACCAGGGTTATACGGAAAAAGGGGCTGGTCTTTGAGTCAGAAGACATGGGTTCAAACTTTGCCTCTCACACATTGACTTTGTGACCCTAGGTAAGACAGGATTGCAGTTACCTCCCAGTGGCCCAGGTAGCTCTTGACGTCTAGAAATTGCTGAACAGGTGTTGATCAGCGTATGTGGAAGAAGTTTTCTTAACTAGACATTTTTTACATTAACGAAATCAACTTCAGTGTTCATTAAAATATACGTATATAGACATCATTACTATTGACTTATTCATATTAAATATACTTAATATATAAAATATATGCGTGTTTTATATATATACATATTCCCTATATATCCTGGAAATTACCAAATATAATCAAATAATAGCGCATGCTAGTGATGTAACACTTAATTGTAGTACGCATATTCAAAGTCTTAAATCTGGATGGTCAATCTTGTATATTTAAAAGAGAGTGGTAGTCGGAGTCATGTCAGAAGAGACCTTGAGAAGCGTGGGCTCTGGAAGATTTGAAGGACTTGCATCATCCTGAAGAGAATGTCAAGAAAATCCTGAGGAATCTGGAACTAAGGTGATAAGAGGGAGAAGGGGGGACCGTATGTAAGTAGGACTTTTTCAACCAAGAATGAATAAGCTCAGTCATTGGAGATAATTTCCTGAACAGGCTGGGATATAGAAATAAAACTGAAACATTGGAAAAAAAGACTCAAAACAGATGAAGAATGAGTGTATTAAAAAATAGATAAAGATAAGATCTGCTCAGGACAATAAAAGAAAGGAGTGAACAGTTGCCGGCTTTGGATCTGAGATACATGGTAAACCTGGAGGCGAAGGAGACCTGAATGAACAAAGATGAGAACATATTGGAAGAAGCAGGAAGCAAATGTTGGAAAGTCCTCACAAATGGCAGGATGAATGAATTTCCAGCACAGATTAAAATTCAGAGCAGCAAGAATCCAACGGACTTTTTGCTTGTGTTTCAAGGTTGCAAATGTAGCAGAATCAATACTGTGTTTAACATTCTTGGAACTGTGAATAGCCCAGTGGTACTAGACGCCAATATTAGCAGTCAGAATAATACCATATCAGCACAAAAATGGGACTTTGGATACATTCCTTAATATATTTATTGCTGAACTAATAGGAAAATCAATTTAACTTGCTCCACAAATAGTTTTAAAAATATTAAAACATTTCCATAATTTTCCTGGATTTCTCATCTTAATTATAATTTAACGTAGCAACCAATTAATTTAATCCTTCATTATCAACGATGAGCCTTTACAAAATTACTACTTAGTGCAAGGCTACTACTTGGTTCATTAAATTTGCTGATATGAATTTAAAAGAAAAAAATCTTATATTAACCTACCCCCATGCTTTTTCTTCAAATTATTTAGCATAGACTTTTTTCTTTTCTTTTTCTTTCTTCCTTTTCTTTCTTTCTTTTTTTTTTTGCACTGCATAATATCATCTGGCAAAAAGTATGTGTGATCTTAATTGTTAGACTTGTTTATTCCAGGGAGAAACCAATGGAGCACTTACAGTAATTAACATATTTTCTCTGGTCTTCTCATTTTGTTAATGATATCTTATTGAAGGCTGTGCAGTAATTACTGCCCACTGAGGTACATGCGCTGAAACCAATTAATGGCCAATGACCGATAATGGTTACACTTGTAATTATCTATTGTGAAGTATAAGCAGAAAAAAATTAGAAATTAAAAACAATGTTCTTTGTAGCTCAAATTAAACTCTATTGTTAAACTATGCTAAAAATCACGTTAACGATGCCACGGAAGTACATTATTCTGCAACCTTATAGCCACTTCATCGAGTTTTAGAGCATTTTAATTTTCAGAAGATTTAACAATTTCATACACAGGGAGACGGAAGTTAAAAAATCCAAAGAATAATGCGTATTGACATTTTGCTTTTAGATATGACTTCCAGGTGCTATTTGCATGTTGACTTTAACACATCTAACACATTTACTTTTTAATGATTTCAAGAAATTAAAATTGTTTCCTATGCCAGAAGGGATTTGTATCTTTATTCTAAATGAGAGGATACCCCCACCCTATCTTTTTTTAATACCACCCAAGTATATTTATGGGACAGAAATGTTTTCAGAGTACATGAATATATAGCTACTCATTTAAACTGAATTTATTACTGAAACTATTTTTTTCTTGCATGGGACTAACAAAATTCCACTATAAACATCAATATTTTTCTTGTGATGTTGGATAGTTCTGATTTATGAAATGCTGTGACCTCCATAGAACTGAGGATCATTCCAAGGGTAGCATGTGGAGCACGGTCAGTGTCAGTGGGCTGCACCATTTTTCTAAAAAGGCATTTCAATGAAGAAGCAGTGTGAAGGATACTTTCAAGAGAAAACACAGGGTCAAAAAAGAAAATGACTGGCCATGTGCTGAGGGTAAGGGATAACCCTGGGACATCTTGTAAACTTCATTGATATCCTTCCAAGGTTTAGAGACTGGAAGGAAGGTTCCTGGTATGTTGTCAGGTCTTGTGGTAAATTTATAGGGCATGGACCAGTTTTGTGTAGGATAAGCAGTCATGGTTGAGTTGCAACATGAATTGTTGGAGAGAGCACCTATGTTAAAGAAAGCACCCATCCATTTGTGTATTGAAGGACCAACATAAAATGAATATTTTACCCAAGACTCTCCATTTCAACATTGGGTAGTTGATGACACTGAAGATGGAATCTGGTGATAGACACTGCTAAATTTTTTACATGTTGAGATTCAAGTTAAAACTGATCATGTTAAGACTCCCTTTTTCCCCACACAAGCATCAAGAGCATAGCAGTAAGCTTTTTATTAAGTACTTAAAATGTGCTAGGCATTGTACTCAGTACCAGATGTCTAAAGAGAAAACAAGGTAGTCCCTATTCTCAAGAAGCTTATATTCTAATAGGAGAGACAACATATAAATAAATACAAAGTGTATACACACACACACACACACGTACACAGAGGGGATAGAAAGAAAAGGAGACTCAAGATGACTATGATGGCCCCTGATGCAGTGAATGACCTTGATGACTTTGATGTCTGATCATTCTTGATGTGCTCCACAGCACCTACTTCAACCGCCTTCATAGCCGTTGGAGCAAATTGTTCTCATCTGCCCATTCTACTGAAGGAAGTCTTCACACTCTTGGTGTAGACTCCCCTCTAATTCACGGACAGGATTGAGGTCTCCCAATTACCTTCATCCTTGTTTAGCCCATCTGCCAAAATGGTGACCACTAAGCATACCACAACTTCTTAGAGCCACAAGTGAGAGTTGGGTGAAGGTGGATGAGTCGCCCTGAAGAAAGCCCAGAAAGCCTTCACATCAGATATGATAGTCCTCCCTGAATACCCACACACCCCTCCAAAGTTACCACTGATCTCTTACTTGCCAAATCCAGTGGCCTTTTCTCAGTCTTTATCTTCTTTGATCTATCTACATCTTTTGACACTGTTGATCAATCTTTCCTCCTTGACACCCTCTTCTTTCTAGAACTCCAGTGTCTTAGCTTTCCTTTTACCCATCTGTCTACTCTTTCTCTGTCTACTTTTCTGGATCCTGTTTCAGACCCCACACTCTCACCATAGTTGTCCCTCAGAGTTTTGTCCTGGGCAATCTGCTTTTCTCCCTCTACACTACTTCCCTTGTTGATGTCTTTGTGGATTTAATTACCATCTCTATGCAGATGATTTTCAAATCTACCTCTCCTGCCCCAAACTCTGCAGAGCTCCAATCCCACAACTCCAGCTGCCTTTCAGACATTGTGAATTGATGTCCAGTAAATGCCTTAAACTCAATATGTCCCCAGAAGAACTCATTATCTTTCCCTCTGGACCCTTTCCCTCTCTTACCTTCCATAGTTCTATAGAAGGCTATTCTAACCTCCTAGTCCTCAAGTTCACAATCTAGAAGTCATCCTTGATTCTTATCTCTCATCCACCATATCCAAGCTGTTACCAAACTTGTAGATTTCACCTTTGCAACATTTCTCAAATAAACCCCCTTCTCTTTTCTGACTGCCACCACTCTAGTATAGACCCTCATCACCTCAACTATGGTGATAGTCTGCCACCTTAAAGCTCTTCCCACTCCAATCCGTCCTCTATTCAGCTACTCAAGTAATTATCACATCACACTCCCTCCCACCCCCTACTCATTAAACTCCAAGTGGCTCCTTCCTTTTTCCCCTAGGATTAAATACAAAATATTCTTTTTGGCATTCAAAGCCCTTCATGATGTAACTCCCTCCTACTTTTTCTAGTCTTTCTTCACCTGACTTCCCAACATGTACTCTTCGATCCAGTGACATTGTTCTGTTTGCTGTTGATATTAATCACTTGGTTTAGGGTATTTTCTTTGACTATCCCCCATGACTGGAACATTCTCTTCTCCTCTGACCACTGATCTCCCTGACTTCCTTAAAGTTCCAACTAAAATCCTATCTTTTATTGAGAACTTTTCCCAACCCCTCTTAATTGTATCTTCCTTCAATTAATGATTTCTTATTTATCCTCTACATAGCTTGCTTCGTAGAAGTCTGTTTGCATCTCTATCCCCTTTTGATTGTAAGCTCTTTGAAGGTGGAGACTATATTTTGCCTCTTTTTGATGTTCCCAGCTCTTACCACAAGACCTTTCATAAACATTTTTTGATTGATTTTTCCCAAACCCTTAAAAGCCCAATATTGACTGTACCCATCTTCCTGTCTTCTAGGAGCTGGTCCTTGGGGTCTTCCACATGGGTTCCTCTATCTTAGGCGATCTGGACACACTCCAAATGCCTGATGTACAGACACATGGTACAACCAGTATAAAAGCATGGAGTCAGGAAATGGGGTGTCATGTATGAGGGACAGCAGATTGACTAGTCTGTCAGTGCCATGTGTGAATACTCCTGGAATTCCACTGTTTTCTAGTGCAGTGTGGTGATAAGTGAATTGCACTCAATGAATTGGGAATCAGGAGACCTGAGTTCTTATCTTGGTTTTGCCATTTTGCAGTGTGACCTTGAGCAAGTCACTAAACCCTGAATTCCTCAGTTTCCCCACCTATAAGATTGGCAGTAGGTGATCTCTAAGGTTCATTGTAGCTTTGAAATGCTATATTATCATAAGGTCACATATTTGAAAGAGACCTAGGAACCATCTAGTCTAATCCTTTTGTGTTACAGATGAGGAAACTGAGCTCCAGGGACATTGAGTCTTACCCACAGTCACATATATAATAAGTGTTAAAGGTGAGGTTTAATCTAAGGCCCTTCATTATAGAACTAGTTGATTTATGAGGATCTTGGGATCCTCATAGATGGCACAGGGTATTGAGAGGGATAACAGAAAAGGAAGGTCTAATGGCAATATAATACTCACCCCTTGATGTGCCTATATTCTCTGTACACCTATACTTAAAAATGTGGTTTGGTACTTGTGTGGCAATACTATTTTGCTCTATAAATTCTTCAGTTAACAATTGAGATGAACATGTCAGACTAATAAGAATTTTGGATTGTTTCATTTTGAGAATCTTTGGGGGAACATTATAAACTGGAATGTCCCAATATTCATCTCTCATTATTTATACTGTGTCATTATTGTGTGACCAATCCATAAAGTAGAGAAGTCCCAGCATGTAGACATTTAAATTAGCATTTCCTTCTAAAGATTAGTTAAAAAAACTGTACTAGTTTCTAAAGCAGGCATAAGAATCGGATGTTCTACTTGCAAGAATGATGATTCTCTAATATTAGACTCATTCTGCTTATTTGAAATCTGGATAAAATTATGTTCACAAGAATGGTTTCTGCCATCCTTGGTTAAGAAATTGATTTTCTTCCATTAGAGCATTTAAGAGATTCAAAAAAGCAACCAAAACGCCCTCTAGTTAAGAATCATTGGTCAACTTAATTAGCTTCATGAAGCTTCACAAAGTCTGGGCTCATATCTATTTATGTATTTCCTTCAGTATCCAGCAATAGTGTTCAGTATTCAATAAGTTCCTAGGTCTAGAATGGAAAGGGACCTCAGAGGCAGGTGGGTGATGCAGTATGTAGAGCTCCGGATCTGGAGTCAGGAAGACTTGAGTTTGAATGTGACCCCAGACCCTTACTAGTTATGTGACTCTAGGCAAGTCATTTAACCTCTGTCTGCCTCAGTTTCCTTATCTTTAAATAGGAATAATAATAGTACCTACCTCCCAGGGTTAATATGAGAATTAAACAAGATAATATTTATAAAACATTGTATAAACCTGAAAGTACAATGCTGTTTTATTCTCCTTTATTATATAGATGAGGGAACTGAAGCCTAGCAGATTAAATGACTTGCTCAAAGTGACACAGATGGTGAGTCTCAGATGTGGGATTTGAATCCAAGACTTAGGAATCTATCACTCATGCTCTTTCCACTGCAGATATTTGTGGAATAGAATGGAATTTCCTGGAGTGAAAGTGCATCAAGGAATAATTTTGATTTCCATCTCAGTATTTTGACTAATATTGATGTTGTATTATTTTTAGTGTTATAAGTGAGGAAAAAAGCATAAGGCTGTTAGAACTTTTCTTGAGTCACACAGCAAAACTGCAAGGGAAATGCCATAGTCATCACTTCTAATTCCTCAGCTTTCCTTCCATCTGGTTCTTTGCCCTTTAACTACAATGACCCCCATCTCCAGTGTCTCTTGCTCAGGCTGCTATCTGGAGAAAGGTTGGTGGTGTACAGTTTGAAGACTGTCTGAAATTTTCACTGGTCTTCATTTTACCTTTTGGCATTCATGGGACCTGGTCCTGTATGCCTGGCTGAACCAGGTTTAGATTTTTGACAGTTTTTTATTTGTGTCCTATTTGGAAGTGTTTCAGAATGTCCAGAGTGTTCACATTACATCTGAATAAGCACTACCCAATGCCTTAATTCAAGTTGTCTGGCATTCCTCTAATTAGAATTCTGAATGTTTTAACCCATTCTTAATAATATGAAACAATGAGCTTTGAGTTTACATGGAAATTGAAAGAATCATCTGTGAGTCTTTAAAAATGGACTTTCACTGAATTTCTCTTTGTGGATAGGGAGAAATAATACAGAAATATCAGTATTTTGTATTTCCTTGAAATGATTTTCCTTATAATTTTGTTGATAAACTAGAATTACAAAGAAGCATTCATAAAAAATGCTGGAAGTAGTTAGCTGATCATTAAGCTCTTGGGTGCTTTCCCCTAAGATTGTACAAGTTATGTATAAGTGAAATGGTAACAGAATAATAGGGATATTGACTAGACCTTTAATTCCATTGATCTAGACACCTCCAGGGGGAGGAATGTTCTGTATTGATGGATATTGGCACCTTCTCTGTAACATTTGTCTTAGAGACCTGAGTGGAGCAGAGCTGCCAAACACATAGCTCCCCTGGGATTGCATGTGGTTCCCAATGTTCCTGAATGTTGCCCAAACCAGGTTAAAATGCAATTGAGAAATACTTTTTAAAAAAATAAATAAAAAGTACAATAAAACATTGTTATATTACTATGTGTTTTTCTAGTCAATATGTTGTCTAATAGGGATGTGTACACGTATGGTTTAGTGACTTCCAATTCTACTTGAGTTTGACATTCTTCGCCTTCCCCATTGGCCGAATGTCATGAAATCTGTATATCAGAAGCAGAACCCAATTCTGACATGGCCCCCAAGCCAGCTTCTGCAACATTGCCTTTTTTTTTAAATCAAGATAATAAACATAATGGTTTCAATTGATTTGAGATTTGGTTTGGAACAACATGAGATGTTGCTCTTGATGGCTTAGCAGAATTACTTAGTGATTAGTTAGTAAGTTGGTAAACTAACTCCTTAATAGGTGGACAAAGACAACACAAAGCTATTGGTCTTGTAAAACTAATAATTAGCTGTCAATTTAAATAATCTCCAACTCTACAAGTAGTTCAGTCATTTTAAAATAATATTCGGTATCTACTGAAACATATAACTTATTTGTAACTTCATCAATATTGTGTGAAAAGGCAAGTACTTAGTTCCCAAAAAATATATGTGTTTAGGACTGGGTCAGATAGTGAGTTCATTGATACATGGAACACCCAGTGAGAAAATTTCCTAAACCAATGCAAAACTGCAACTGTTCTGTAATTTGCAGTCTTACTGACGCCTGGGGTACAGAGCAGGTAAGGGATTTATCCTTGGTCACAGAATTAGTATGTAGTAGGACATTTTCTAACTGATGGTTGCTCTCTAGCCACTATGTCACACTGCCTCGAGGAATAGGATACAGAGACAGTATGGCCAGAACTGTGTCTGGAAAAAGACAATGCTTTCTTTCAATCAAGATTTTTTTTTTTAAGAAGAGAGCCCAATTTTGATTATTTTAAAGTTATTGCTTTAAGGAAGAGGCTGAACTGTGCTACAGCAGATGGAAGATACTCCTGCGAGCCAGGACATCTGGATTCGATTCCTATCTTTTGCCACTCATCAGCTATGTGACTTGGGGCGTCATTTGTCTCTCTTGCTCTGTTTCCTTGTCTATGAAATGATAATCTTTGATTAGATGACCTGTAGCCTTGACATTCTAAGAAACTTTTTTTCCTGTAGTTTTTGTTTATTTTGTTAATGGCATCTCCTGGAATTTGTTCTAAAACTTGTGTTATTTAAACATTTACAATTTTCGTACAGACCTGGACTTCATTTCTCCTGTGTACAAGACCTTACATGGAAAGGAATAAGTTAGTAGTTACTTCTTATCCAGTACTCTGGATTCTCACTCCTGAACTCACTGACATTCTAAACATAAGAATATCTTTCTTTTTTTTCCCCTTATTCTTCCTTTGGAAGCGTTTTCACTTCCCTGTTCTTGGACTGACTGGATCATGTTTACAGAGCCTTTTCAAGGGCATCTGTTTGAAGTCGCAGCTGAGGATGGGGCCCACAGAGCACACTGGAAGGATGCACCTAGAATTTGTTGAATTAAGTCCTTGCACCTGGATATAATTGTCGTGCCGCTGTGCTGGGCTTTTCTTAAGCTACTGGTAAAACAAATTAGCTCAATTTAAACTGGCATCCAGTAGGGAGGCAGCAACTCACCTCATATAATGTTTTTCAAATAATTATTTTTCTATTGCCAGTTTTTCCTCATGAATATTTTCCTGGGGGTTGGGTGAGAAAAAAAAATGGAGCTAAACCTAAGAAGTGATAAAAAAATTCCCTTCTTTTTATAAGATTCAATGTTGAGGCATTATAATTAAGATATGGGTAAATATGTGACCATGATTTGAGTTCAGCTGGATACTCTCTCCACCCCCCCCCCCAACTAAATGTAAATCTAAGATATTTAAAGGACTCACACTATTAGAAAAAATAAATAAACAAACCCTGAGCTGCATCTGCATATGTTTCAGGTACTGCTGCCAGGATGACTATGATAATGACACAAATGTGTTTTGCAGTTGGGGAAAGACATGTAAAAGATCTGCTCTAAGCAGGAGGTGAAGGTAGTCCTTTATGTTTGTCTGGGAAATTCATAGAAATTCCATAGGATCCCATTTCCTTGTGTGCTTTAGGGTTGCCTGAACTTTGCAACCAAATTTACAGGCCTCTGAGTCCAAAACTTCAGTGGGGCAAAGGGTGGCAGAATTGTGGGATGGGAGGTTGATGTGTGTGTGTGTGTGTGTGTGTGTGTGTGTGTGTGTTCATATGCCTAATAGTCCAATGATAAGAATTGCAATTGCTGAGGATTTTCCATTTGTAAACAGGTATACCATATCCAAGTTTTATTAAATAAGTAAATACATATACATACGTAGACACACATGTGCACCCTTTTCAGTCTTGATCCAATTGCAAAGACCTTTTTATAAGACAATTTCATTGAATTGTGGGATCCTAAAGATGGATCTTCCATATACATGGACACATATATCCCTATATGTTATGTGGGGTTACATATTACATACTGGCTAGTGTCTTCAACGAAGAATAACTATCACATCAATGAGTTATTCCGTGTATAATTGAATTACAAAAACTGAAGGTTTATGTGTCAATTCAATTCAATTCTCTTCAGTTCAGTTCAAAGGAATTCATTTCATTTCAGTTCAACACAGTTCAATCAATCAACAGTTCATTCAATTAAATTCAGTAAATATTATTGAGTATGAGACAACTTGATCATAGAAAGCCTGAATGATTTTAAGGAACTGGGGAAGATGAATATAAGACTTGAAAAATTCAAATGTAATTGTGAAAACTGAATAAAGATTTTGCTTGTTAACTGTCAAGAATGAGCTATCATATTTTTTGTTAGAAAAACAACTACCTTCTTTGATTGATAAATGGAGGATAGTTTGTTAATATGTCTTTCCTGTAGCAAATATTAGCTAGTATTGGTCATAGCTTTATCTCTATATATCATCTATCTATCTATCTATATACATATATCTACTGATATGTGTATGACCACAGCTATATATATATATATATATATATATATGTATATATATATGTACATATATATATACATATATATATATATAAATAACTTATTCCATTAATATGCATTAAACTCTTACTATGCACAACGCACTGTGTTAGGCACAGGGGAAACAATAAGTTTAGAAAAGATTTTTTCCCTGCCTTCATGGAACATAGAGTCTACACTTACTTGAATTATTATATTCTATATACATACACCTAATAACAGATATATGTGGTAAATTATACATTTTAGCATATAGTTGTCCTTCCATTTCAAGATGACACCTCCATTGTGTTCTATCTAATTAGGAGGGTGTGGTTGAATCAACCATCCTTTCACTCTCTTTATATGCTTAAGATAATCATTAATGCTCTTTAGAATTTTCTGGAGTGCTGCTTCTTTTTATGTTAAAAGAGAGAAAAAAGAACTGTATGTAATTTATTTTTTTGAGATGTCACTTGAAAATCAGGAGGTGAATTTTCCTATCTAGACTTTTTCCCAGTGATGGCAGGATCAAGAATTGCTGTTTTCAGCTCTTCATGTAATCAGAGGTTTGGGGGGTAGTTCTTTTGGTGTACTACTCTGTCCTGTTCTTTACTATCTCCAAGAAAGGAAATATAAATAATTACTTACATTTTTAATACATTTTGCAAATCACTTCATGTACATTATTTTATGTGATAATACATTAACAGGATAAAGTGACAGCCTCAATATTCATGTGCAATAGTGGACACATACATCTATAACTTGTATGTATACATGTTTAAATGTATACGTATATATGTATACCTATATATGTATATGGATGTGTGTATATTCCAATTATAACTCCACACAAAGGCAGTGTGGTTTACTGAATAGAGAGCTGGTCTTGGTTTCAAGTCCAGCTTCTGACACATACTAACTATAAGACCTCAGGCAAGTGACTTAATATTTCAATGGATAACTCTAAGACTGTAAGTAGAAGAGAAGGAACCAGCCTGCAACAGTAGAGGGGTGTTTGCTTGCAAGAGTTCCCTAAACTAATGAGGTCACAGATCTAGTCCCTGTCTCCTAATTTAATAAAAACTTTGCAATATAGATACCACAACCACCTTTCAGATCTTGTCAGATTTTTTGGAAGGTGTTTAAATTCATCTTTTTTATTGAATGGTTATGGGAATGTGTGTTTTATTCCATAAATTAAAACAAGTTAATTAGAAAAAAAGTAAAAAATTAGATGTAGGCTTTCAGATTTGGTATCAATTGAAAAATCAGAGGTAGAAAGATATAAGATCAGTTGCCCATAATCACACAGCTACAAAATATCAAAAGTAGTATTTGAACAAGACCTTTCTGACCCTTAAGTCCATCTCTCTAGCCATTACCCTATGATAGCTTTTGAAGAAAGACTTAGAACACCCCTTGTCTCATTCCCCTTGTTTAGGCTCTCATGTCATTTCAGATGGCTCAGGAGGAGAAAGTGAGACAGCCCTCCCTCACTCAAAACAAAGTCCAGGGCAAGTCATGTCATCATTTCTCTGACATCATGATCTTCTTTGAAAATGAAGGACGAACACAATAGAACTACAAAATGAAGTGTGGTTTTGAGCAAGTAGATAGAAAATCACCATGATGATTTCACTTATTGATGAATACTCACAGCAGGCAGCCCTCAACTATTTTGTTCTTTTCTGTTTCCCCACTACTTTCAGCAGTTACTTAGGACAAACTTGAGCACGGGATAGCAGCCTATTTCCTATTAGAGGAAGGACTGTCTTTTCATGAGGAAGCTGCTCACAGGTTTTATGGCCAGTAAACAAATCTCTGGGAGGAAGTTAGCTCCTTTGGGGAGTCATTCTATGGGTTCACTGAGGGGAGTGCTTAGTGCATTGGAGCAATGAAGAGGAATCTGGTCCATCACCTGTGGAAATCTCTCGTGCATATGACTACCTATTGGTTGAGCAGTTCCTGTGGGCAGAAAAGGTTTCTCGAACACCTATTTTTTCCCCTTAGGTTAATATTAAGTAGGCAGAAAACAAAAGCAGAAAGTACCTAAATTTTGTCAGTAGATCTTTTTCTTTCCCTTCCAGGTTCTAGCAATATCCAAAAGAAAAAAAAGAAAAAGATTTGTAATTATTAGAAACTTCTAAAATTGCCTGTGGGGAGAGAAGGAACATTTGAGGGGGTGAAGGATTGCAGAAATGAACAACATACAGAATTCACAATTCGCTATACAATGCCCTTTAAGTTTAAAGAGAATAAAGTGGTGTCTTAGAAGTTCATGTAAAATTCAGAGCTGAGCAATGACCCAGTGAAATGGATTCACGCATTATTCATACCTGCCCTACCCCCCATCCCCAAATGCAGGTCTGCTCCTAATACCCATTAAAATGACAAAGATAGTCACCATTGAGTAATTCAATGCTGGTGGAATATGGAAAAACAGGCACACTATTTTTCTTCTGGTAGAACTGTGAATTTTGAACAGTGAATTTTGAAAAATGAACTTTTTTTGCAAAACAATATGATACTGTTCAATAGGAACTGCAAAACTGTTTATGTATTTTTTGGTGTGTTTATTCCTCTCCAATTATTATTAGAGAATGTTATTGAAACGAAAGAATGGCCTATCTATACAAATTTTTATAGTAGCTTGATTTATAATAGTAAAAACAAACCAAAAAAAAACCCCTCTAGAAACAATCCCTATAATCCAATGATTGGGATTGGTTGATTATGACATTTTGATATAATAGAATGTCATTGCACCATAAGAAATGCTAAATATGAAGAAAACAAAGAAATAATGCAAGTTTTCCATTTTTCCATGAAGCTATACAGAACAAAAAAGAATATACGCAGAATTAGTAGATAAAAATATAACCACAGTAACAAAATAAAAGATACATAGAGTAGAAAGAAATGAAGACTTGGGTGAAAAGAGGACTTTTTTTTTAAAGTCTGTAGAGGGTTTAAAATGAAAATTGTAAATAATGTGGAATTTATGTTTTTTTATGTCTTTTTATGTATTTTTCAGCTTGATAATTTATTAGTTTTGTGCTAATGGTTCCAAAGTAGAGTAATAAAATTTAAAAATGAAAACTAGGTCTCAAATTGATATTTACTTATTACTTGTTCAGTTGAATTATTAACTCAACTCTCAACTTTTTCTCAGTTTTCTATGAGCATATAGATATCAATGGGAGTATCCCAGAATGAGTAAACACCATTGGGCTTCCTAAAATATTACTCTATTATGAAGAGTAGACATGTGCTCTGAAATCTCATTATAATTTCTATTTCAAGTTTTATATATTGAAATCATTAGAATTTCTGACTTCAGGGGACTAACTTCAGCCTCCTTCTTCCCTGCAGACATGAGGTATGCAGTGGTTGCAATATGATATATATATTTCTAGACATAGCCAATGTGTTTTTGCTTATCTTTTTTTTATAAAGGAGAACTGTACTCATGGTGGTGGTGGGGAAATCATTGAGAAATTATACACACGTGTATATACACACATGTTCACATATATACATGCAAAAGCACATAAACATACATACACATATGCATTTACATATGTACATATAACCAGGACCTTTAGAAATTATATGTGTGAATATATATGAAAAAATTAGTAATACATTTTAAATGGGAAAAGAGACGTTAAATTTTTAAAAAGTCATCCAAATAGAGTTGAAGTGGAAATAAAATTGAAGGATGCTATCTTTTTTTCTATGAGAAATAGACATTGGATATAGCTGTGAATTTTTCCGTTCTCACATAAGATTCGCAGGGGGTAAGCATGATAGGATCCCTCACAGTGGGGCTGGGGTACCTTGGATCTGCTTCTTGTCTTTGGGAAATAGCTCATGTGGAGAAACATTTCTTAATTTACATTCATTTATTTATGTACATGTTGTAGCTTCCTAGCAGAATATAAGCTCCTTGAGGGTAGGACTGTTTTACATTTGATTTTCCTTTCTTTCTTACTCCTTATTAATTCACTAATTAATTCATTTGCTTGTTTTTCAATTAAGTATTTTTTTATCCCTCCCACCTACCCACCTCCTGAAAAAAATAAAAGAAAAACAATCCTTGTAATCTATATTTTGCTTTATTTTCAATATCTCCAGCACTTAGGCCAGGTTTTTCCTTAATTAAGCTCTTAAAAAGTTTTCATTTGATAGAATTAAAATGAATTGAATTTTTTTCAGACAGTTACTTACAGGGGTCTGAATTTCTCTGCTGATGCCTTGAGGTCCTAATGTTAGTCTTTTCTTTCCTATTCCACCTTCTCCCATTGGCACACTATGGAAGTTGTTTCTTAAGTGACACTGGGAATTATATGCATATGTAACACATTCTTCTTATTTGATACTTACAAAGATTTCTGATTTCTTAGCCATGGTTCACCCCTCTGCGGGTGCTGGCTGCCCCACCTTAGTAGCTACTAAATGTGGTTGAACTACTCCTCATCACCCGTTGGTCACCTTTCTTGCTTCCATGACAGACACACAATCTACTTGAATCTGTTCTCAAAGTTCTTTCCAGATTGGTGAATGAAACCTTCCTGCATATGTTTGCTGTTAGTATAACATTCAAAGTCTAGATTCAGCTTCATGCTAGGTTGAATAATGAGAGCAGATCATAAGCAGAGTGAACTAAGCTTAATATATCAAAATGTGGATTTACAGAAAGGTCAACTAGGAAATGATCCTTCACTTTCATAAAAGATTGACAGTAGGATTCCCTTAAAGAGCACACTCTTGTAGTATAAGTAAAAACATAGTTTGATTTGCAAAACATTTGCTTATATCCAACATCTCAGGAACAAATCAATAGATTAAGTGAGGCATATACATGTGCATGCATATGCATAAGTGCTGTACAAACAGGGAAACAGGAATATCTTTTATTAAAGAAATGCAATTCATCCAGTCTTCAGGACTGTATCACTAAGAGCACTTTTGTTGGTACGCCGGAAAGGGTGCTGCATTGGGAATCAAAGACCTTGAGTTCAAATCCTGCCTCTTCCACTTCCTGTCTGTTTGGTCTTGGGCAACTCACCTGACCAGACTGAGTCTCAATTTTCTTATCTGGAAAATAAGAGAGTTGGACTAGATATTCTTTAAGGACCCTTCCAGCTCTCAGAGTGTATGATATATAGTTTAAAAATTTGGCTCTCACACACATTTAATTAGATGCACGAAGCTTCTCCAAATGCCATAAAGCAGATTAATAGAACTCTCTACACACATACATACATACACACACAGACACATGCCATGCATCTGTTCTTATGCAGAGTACATGATCATACTGATCACATTTAGATATGATGTACATAACTGGAATGTGCCATGCTTATATTAAGGGGAGAAAAAGAAACCCAACCCAGTTAAGTTGACGTTCCAATATTTCTGTGAGGTCTCAGTTCTATAGATATCCCAAGCAGTTTGTGTTTTTAAGATTCCCCCCAACCTCAGCAGAATGTCAAAATATTGTGTAATCCCTCTGGAGTCAATATCCCTTTGAGGCAGCTAGGAGGCACCTAGCATAGAGTGCTGCACCAGGAAGACCTGAGTTCAAAACGTGTCTCAGACAGTAGTGGAGATCCTAGGCAACTTGCTTGACCTCTGTTTGCCTAAGTTTCCTCCTTTGTAAAATTGGAGATATTAATTAACACCTACTTCACAGTTTTTGTGAGAAGCAAATTAAAAAATATTTGTAAAGGGCTTAGAACTCTTTTGGAACATAGTAGGTACTTAAAAAATCCCTGTTCTTTTCTCCCATTTGTAGTACCCCAAAACCTAAAAAAGTGTCATTCACAGAACACCTCTGGGCTCAGTATCAAGCCAGTCATTTGGCCCCCTTCTTCAATCAATATCTCTTTGAAACATCTAAGAACACAAAAGAAACATACAGGGAATACATTTGTACTCAGTATCAGAAACCAGTCATTTGATCAGTCCATCACAAATGCATCTTTTATCACTAATCATTTGATCAAATGCATCGTTGGTCTCTTCCAAAGAAAAGATATGAAACACATAGAGTATAAATGAATGTCCCACTTGAAGTAGTTTTATAGTATTGAGACAGGAATGAAAAATTGATCGTGCTTCTGTGAATTGTTGGCTCCATGGAAGTCCCAAGTACTTATTCTGAACTGTGAGTCTGTGGCAATTTAATCTAGATGTGTTTTCTCCCTGGATTAGGAGGTCAGGTGAGTTCTGAAACTTTTCTGAGCCTAAGTGCCTCCAGATAAGGGTGAGTCAAGTCTCTCTAAGACATATAAGGAAGAGATCTGAATAGTATGCAATACAAGAAATATACACCATGCTCCTTCATTACGTTTTTACTCAAGCTGGTGATTTAGCCTCAATTTCTTTAGGATTTTCCCAATTTCAAGCACAACTGAGGGGGCAATTGTAATAAGTATTCAATGTTGGATGTGCTCAGTGAATCTATCAACAAGCACTTACTGTGTTGTTAGGGGTATATGGGAAGCTTCAAGAAGACTAGCACCTCTGATATGAGGGCTCTTTTCAGGTTTCTCATCTACCTTTGGGGGCCACTGGCCACCCAAGTCTCACATGTAACTTCAAGAAGTTATAGCATGTGCAGCAGTCACACCCTGGTAAAACCTCAGCAGACAGTCTGAATGAACAACACTGAGGGTGGTAGACAGACCTTAAACACATCAGTAGATTAGGAGGATGTCTACCCCAAGCATGTGAAGACTTCCCAGTGCAATGGGAAGATGAGAGCAATTTGTTCCAATGGGCCATGAAGGTGGCTTAGAGAGCTTTGAACTTGGTAAGATGTCAAAGATCCCAAAGTCATCCACTTCATCCTGGGCCATCACCAGTCATCCTGACTTTTGTCCTGCCACTTGACTTTGATGACTGTGGAAGACAGTGAGGGTGATGACTTTGTGCAACTGTGCCTCACTTAAATCCAATTCACATTCAAGTCAAGATATCACTTGTGAAGTCATTGATCCTCTTTGAAACAAAGGATGAACATCCTCATTGTCAGATGTTGTACTGAGTGCTGAGGATACAATAGTGGGAAAAATCTGCTACTTCCTTCAAGGAACTTGCATTCTAATGGGAAGACAACAAGTAAATAACTAGGTACATACGTATATAGGTACATGTATGTATATGTGTATCATATATATAAAATATATTTGAGATTGGAGGAAAGTAATTGGAAGAGGAGACATTACCAGCTAGGCATACTGAAAAATGGAGTTTGAGGTGAATTTTGACCGAAGTCAGAGAAACCAAGAGGTGGAGGTGAGGAAACAAAGCATTTCAGACATGGGGAATAGCTAAGGGAAAGGCATGGAGGTGAGAGATAGGCTGAGAAGCTTCAAACAGGTCAGTGCAACTGGATCATAGAGTGTATGAAGGGGAGCAAGGCATAAGAAGAGTGGGAAGGAAAAGTAAAAGAAACCTGGAGAGATAGAAAGGGGCCAGCTCACAAAGAGTTTTGAAGGCCAAGTAGAGGGCTCTAGATTTGATCTTGGAGGTAATAGGGACTCACTGGAGTTCATCGGGCAGGGTTCATTCATCCTTCTGATTTAGAGACATCACATGGGCTGGATAACCTGGATGCGATTGAGATATGAGGCAGGTAGATGAGTTAAAAGGCTACAGGTGTTGAGAACCTGAACCAAGGTCAGAGCTGTTGTGCATGAAGAGATGCTGTGAAGATAGAAATGATAAACTTTGGCAATGGATTAGACACATGAGGTGAGTGAGAGTGCTGAGTTGGGGATAATACCTCAGTTATTGAATGTTGCTGAGCATGAAAGAGGTACCTACCCACACATACTTGTTAGTTTGATTTCCTGACCCTTTTGGTCTTGTAAAGAACTATTGTGCCTTGGGCATCCAGTAGGTAATAACATTAAGGAAATCACAATCTTGGTTCTCATAAAGATGTGAGAATTTTGTGTTACAAGTTAATTTAATTAGTTCAGTTTTGCCTGATAATTTCTCTTTCTCTTGCTTAATATGCAGGTGCTATATTTGGGGTCCTCCTGTTGATTACTAAAGGAATAGTAACATATGGAGAAAAAAAAACCAAACAGACTAGAGTTTTGTCTTGTAAAATAAAAAAACCCATAAATGTATTTTCAGGGAGAACTTTTAGTGAGAAATTAAACTCAATTAAGCATATAAACCCAATGTAGAAAATGCCTCGAGGATTTTGTAATGCTTTTTAGACCAAATACTAAAACCAAAACAAAATACTTTTATTCCTAGTCAGAACACATACTTGTCTAGGGTAAATTTTTACCATCCTAAATCATGTTACATAATAATTGAAATAAAATAGAAATAAACATATAGTCACAAATCAAGGTATATTTTTGTAGCACAAACTAGGTAAATTTGGAAAGCAAAACAAAACAGATTTTCAGTTGTCTCCATTGTCTCTGTCTTCTGCTTTTATTTTTCTTACAGTTTTTCTTCCTCACAGCTCTAATGTATACAAATGACACATTCCCAAATTCTAGTGAGCACTGGATAAACATAAAGATAATATATGCAGAAAACTTTGTAAAGAAATGAGAAAGAATGCTTTTTTAAAAAAATGATATGCAGAATATGTGATTTCTACATGTCAGCTTGATACTCTATGAGTTGCTATATTAAAATAAATCTACTTCTGATCTTTCTGAGATAAAATCCCACCTCAGACATTTACTAGGTATGTGATCCTGGTCATATCAAGACCTCTGTCTGCCTCAGTTTCCTTTTGAAATGGAAAAATAATAGTATGTCCCTTCTCCCCACCTATGCGTTAGGTGTTGTGAGGACCAAAAGGAATCATATCTGTAAGGTGCTTAGCACAGTGCTTGGCACAAAGTTATTGATTAATCAATGCATGTTTCTCTTATTTCTTTTTTTTGGGGGGTAGTACTCAAATAGTTTCAAAGGACAATTATTTCAGAAATGGGTTAAATGTCCTCTGAATTTCCCAAGAAGAGTGGAAATAAGCTGATGATATTTCTGGAAGTTCTCCCAAGCTCAGTTTTCATTTAGAAGCAGAGAAACTGTAGATCTGATATATTTAATTTCATTTAGCTTTAAAATATTTACTCAAAAGCTTGCTAAGTTCTAGGCATTGTACTCGATGCTGGGGATATAAAGATAACATAAATACACATGTATACACACATATAGATAGATATAGATATATTTTCTGTCCTCAAGGAAACTACATTATATTAGAGGTTACAGCATGTAAGCAAAAAAGCAAACACTGGTGATTACAACAGATAAACAGAGAAGTAAACATATAATACATACACAATATTACTAAGAACTGGAGGGATAATGAAAGAGTTTGTGTAGAATGGGATAACTGGGCTGTGCTTTGGAGCAAAGGATTCTGAGACATGGAGATGAAAGGGTGTGTTCCAGATATGGACACAGTCTATGCTACAGAATGGGGATGCAAGGTGGATTATCATATATGAGGAAGAGCCAGTCAACTAGTTTGACTGAAAAAGAGCATACATGAATAGATATATGATATGATAAGAGATAGAAAATACAAGGGTAAATCAGAGTCAGATGGTTGAAGGCCTTAAATGTCAGACTAAAGAGTTGGTATTTTCACAGAGAGGCAATAGGAAGCCAGATTTTGGGGGAGGAGAGTGAAATGGTCAGATCTATATTTCAGCATTTGCAATCAGGCAGCACTGTAAAGGATAGTTTGGGAAGGTGAGAGCTTGGAATCAGGAAGACCAGTTACAATAGGTCAGAGAAAAACATGTGGGTCTCAGCTAGATGGGTAGCCATGCTAATGGAGAAGGGAATGGTTAACAGAGGTGAATGACAGAAATATGGGCATAGGACATAATGGAATAAAAATGTCAGTTGTCCATATATATAGTGCATTAAATTTGCTGTACCTCTATAGAACCAAACTGATTTTAATATTAGAAATGTCAACAGATAATGTAGAGAGAAGCTATTTTTGTTCCTTAGGATGCCTCACATAAATTAACAGGAATAAGATGTCTCTAGAATCTTTTTTCTTTTTGCTGCTTATTTTGGCTTTATGAACTGTCAAAGATCACATTTATTCCATCATCTTACTTGACTTGTAAGAAAATTTAGACTAAATAATTTTTGAATTTTAAAATTTTTCTGCCCATTTCTCCTCTTACCCCTCATTTTACAAATATGAATACTATTGAATGGTTTTTTTTTCAGAATAAAAGGGCTTGTAGAGAAACTAGAGTTGAATATTTTTATCCTATGTTTATGAGGAAGAAACCTTGTCCAAGTTAAACAATCAGTTAACAAACACTTATTCAATCCCTTCTATGGACCAGGTTCTCTACCAGATACTGCAAGGTACTACTCTCAAGGTGTTTACATTCTAATGGGAGTAGCAAACATGTACATACTTAAGTATATGCAGAACCAATAAGTATAAAATAAATTAAAGTTAGTCAAATACAAGGCAGTTAAGGAGAAAAGGCACTGGTAGGTGGGGGACCAGGAAAAGACTCATGAAGAAAGCGGTACACAAGTAATGTCTGTTGGCAGTGAAAGATGGGCTAGTTTGCATCTACAGTTTTTTTAAGGTTTGTAAAGTGCTTTATAAATGCAATTGGTTCTGATATGATCCCCATTTTACAGATGAGAAAACTCACACAAATTGAAGTTCAAGTGATTGCCCAGGGCCACATAGCTAGGAAGTGTCTGAGGCAGATTTGAACTCAGTCATTTCTGATTTCAAGTCCAACACTCTATCCATTGTACCACTTAGACGATTATGAGGTGAATGTGAAGGAAAGAGTACTTTCAAGGCATGATAGAGGGCTAAGACAAAGGCATGGAAATGGGAGACAGAATGCCATGCGAGAGAGAAAGCCAGTTTGGCTGAGCCATGGAGCGTGAGAAGAGCAATTTATAAGGAGGTTGTTAGGGTTTATTGGGGTCAAATTGTGAAGATTTTTAGAAGAAAGAGGAGGAATCTATAGCCATTAGAGTTTAGAATAGGTAAGTGACTTGGTCAGATCTGTGCTTGAGGAAAGTTGCTTTGGCAGGTATGTGAAGACACTTGAGGCAAGAGCCCAGAGGGAAGACGACTGAAGCTGTAGAAACAGGAGGTGATGAGGGTCTGAACTAAGGTGGTAACTGTGCTCAAAGAGAGAAGGGGTCAGATGTGTAGGGAGATATTATTCAAGTAGAAATGTCAAGATTTGGCCATTATATGTGTGATGGCCATGCATGTGTGTTGAAGAGAAGTCGAGATTTGAGAGATGATGGTACCCTTGACAGAAAGAGGGAAGACTGGTTGAGAGTAGGTTTTGGGGAAAGAAACAAGTACTGTCCTGGACCTGTTGAGCTTATCACTAGGATCTCCAGTTTGAAATGCCCACTAGTGACTGAATAATACAAGACATGTTTACAAGAAAGACTATGGCTGGAGATAGAGGTCTATGAATCATGTACTTCAAGATGATCATTCAGCTAGAAAAGTTGGTGAGGTGACCAAGTACGAGGATGTAGAGGAGAACAGACTCCACAACATCTAGAGGGAGTGATGGACATGATGGTCCAGCAAAGGAGAACAAGAAGGGATGGTCAGACAGGAAGAGGAGCAGCATCATGAAAATGTAGGAAGCAGAGTATTCAGGAAGAGGGTGTGACCAGCAGTTTCCAAGGAGTCAAGAAGACTGCGGATTGAAAAAGGAGATTTAGGTCTGGCAATTAGGAAATCACTGATAATTTCGGAGAGGGTGATTTTGGTGGAGTGATGAGCTTAGAAGTCTGAAGGACTTCTAAGAGAGGAACTGAAGGTTAGAATTTACCATTACTCTCTCCTTTGATAGTTCCTCTGTGGGAAGGGTTTGGAGTCCTCCATAATGGTTACCATGAGATTAGTAGTAAAATGGAAAGACGACTGTCCTGACTTGCCACTTACTGCCGGCGTGACCTTGGTTAAGCATTTTTTAAATTAATTTATTTGTTTTCAGTTATTTCCAAAAGTCTTGGATTTTCTCCACCTCTCTCCCCCTTCTCTCCCTGAGATGGTGTGCAATCTTATGTGGCTTCTACATATACAATTTTATTAAACATATTTTCACATTAGTCATATTGCTTAGAAGAATTAAAATGAATGGGAGAAACCACGAGGAAAACCCAAACAAAACAAAATATAACACAAAAGAAAATGGTCTGCTTCATTCTGAGGTCCACTTCCACAGTTCTTTCTCTGGATTTGGATGGCATTTTGCCTCAAGAGTCCTTTGGGAATATTTTAGGTCTCTGCATTGCTATGAAGGGCTAAGTCTATCAGAAAAATTCCTCACACACTGTGGTTGTTAACTGTGTACAATGATCTCCTGGTTCTGCTCCTTTCACTCAGTATCAGTTAACATAAGTCTTCCCAGGTCTCTTTGAAGTCTTCCTGTTCATCACTTCTTAGAGCTCAGTAGTATTCCATTACATTCATATACCACAACTTGTTCAGCCATTCTCCAGTTGATGGGCATCTCCTCAATTTCCAGTTCTTGGCCACCACAAAGAGAGCTGTTATAAATATTTTTGCACATATGGAACCCTTTCTCATTTTTATGATTTCTTTGGGGTATACTATAAATAAATTAGGGGAGCAAGGAAGAGTGTATTTGTCAGATTGATGAAGAATGGAAAAATTTATGACCAAACAAGAGATAGAGAACATTATGAAGTTCAAAATGCCTAATTTTGATTACATTAAATTGAAAAGCTTTTGCACAAACAAACTCAATACAACCAAGATTAGGAGGGAAGCAGAAAACTGGGAAAGAATTTTTGCAACTAGTGTCTGTGATAAAGACCTCGTTTCTAAAATACATAGTCAACTAAGTCAAATGTACAAGAATACAAGTTGTTCCCCAATTGAAAAATGGTTGAAGGATATGACCAGGGAGTTTGCAGAGGAAGAAATTAAAGCTATCTATAGTCATACAAAAATGCTTTAAATCACTGTTGATTAGAGAAATGCAAATCAAAACAACTCTGAGGTACCATGTCACACCTATCAGATTGACTAACATGACAAAATAGGAAGATGATAAATGTTGGAGATATGGGAAAGTTGCAACATTAATTCCTTGTTGGTGGAGAGCAATTTGGAATTATGCCCAAAGGGCTACAAAATGTGCATACCCTTTGACCCAGAAATATCATTTCAAGGCATTTTACTTTTAAGGGTCTTTACTTTGCTTATCTGCAAAATGGTGTGGGTATCCTTTATCTATACTTTTCTTGTCGGCAAAATGGTGTGGGGCAAAGGAATTGGAGTAGATGAATTTCCTTCTAGCTCTATTTCTATGACAATTATTTGCACACATTTCTGGGGCCAATGGGCAACGTTGTTTTTAAATTTTTTTAAACTTTTTAAACCTTTATGCATCCCCACATCTGGTCATTCCTCTATCACCTGGGTTATTGGAAAAAAGTAGCATGTGAACTTCTTGAAGACTTGGGGCTTTTTCCTTATTTTGAGTTTGATAGGGGCTTAATAAATGCTTCTTGGTTGATTGGTTTTATATCCCAGACCTGAGTTAAAATCTAGCTTAGTCATAACTGTTTGATGCTGGGTAAGTCATTTAACCTCTGTTTGCCTCAGTTTCTACTGCAGTGAAATAGGGGTAGTAATAGCACCTATTTCCCCTAATTATATCAAATAAGTTAATAATTGTAAAGTTCTTAGCACAGTGCCTGAAACATGACAAATGCTAGATTAATGTTAGCTATTATTAATTTACAGCTCCTCTTTGCTCAAGTAGTTACTTATTAAATGTTGAATGAAATTTGTTGTTGGAGGCTTGAATTTGACTTTTGATGTAGTCTGAACCCCAATGTAGGAGAAAGCATTAAATATCAAAGCATCTTTGATTTAAGGTAGGGTGAAACTCTTACCGCCAGCTTCTAGAAAACAAAGAAAGCAACACAAACTACTGGAACATAATTTTAAGAAAGGCAAGAATCTAGGAATATACATTCACTAGGGCAGATAAGAAAAATTAGTCATATTTATTCTGTAATAATATTGTGATTCGTCTCCCTGATAACTTTTTTAAAAAAATATCTTTCTATTTTGTAGTCTTTGTTCGAGTCTCCTGTCTGAAAGAAGAGAAAAATAAAGGAAATGGGGATCTTAGGCATGAAGAAACCTTTCTAATTTTGCCTATCTACTCTTTTCTGTGGATTCCTACGGTTAGCATTTGAAGGAAGGTAAAAAAGATAGATGGTTTGGTATCATCTTCAAATGCTACAATAGATTTGGAGCAGCATCGGTCTTGGAAAGGCATCTCCCTTCTTTCTTTGAGGACCAACATCCATGAGAAGGACTTTATCTTGATTTTTCCCTGGCTATCCCATTTATACTATTTTAGCCACTTGATTTCTATCCCCATGTTCAAAAATATTAGCATTATTAGCATGTTGTTCTGCTAGGTAGTTTTAATCAAACAAAAATTTAAGGCTTTCTTTATCGGTGTATCCATTTCTGGAATTTATGAATACATGAGCTAGCAGAGGCGAATTAGTAAACTAAACATGAGTTTTACATTTGGGGATAGCGCTTCAAACTCAATGATCTTGACCACAGGCTGTGGCATATTTATTCACGACTGTCTGGTGATGTAAGTAACCGGTTCTACCCTCATTTCTTGCCTGACTGTGCTTTTCAGTGAGAATTTTTTTTAAAGGCTCTTTGAAATCTAGGGCTATTTTCAAGCAAACGGGATTCTCTTTTAGGATGAGAAAGTGCAGCAACCCCTAATGCTCCAGCTCTGTAAGGGGTGAGGAAAGGAGGGAAGAGAATGCTTAAATCAAGGATTAAAAAGACTGTCACAGAGTGAGAGCGGTTGGTCTTCTAGGCATAATCCAGGCTCCAAATCTGGATTACTGGATAATTGCTTTAAGCCTCAACTCTGATTAGCTTTGACTATGGAGACTGGGGAGAGTACAACCCTGGCAGAAAAAAAGCAAAGAGAATTTTGAATTCTGCAGCAAGTCAAATTTTAGTCCTATAAATAACTTCTCTTCCCCTCCCTTAAATGTTAAAAAAATATTAAGCTATGTAATATGTTTGTGGAATAATCTAACATCCTTGCCTGATATTAAAATATGCAAATTTTATTTTAAATGATATCAGAATCCACAATTTTCTTTGTATTTCAGTCTAGATGGAGAGGCAAGATAAAAAAGAAACCCATATGATGTTTTAAATACATGTTGAAAAATGAATTTAAAATGTCTTTGAGATTTTCATAATACTATTTCAAATGAAACACGAAATGCACTTGCCACCCGGTCATTCCTAATGCCTGGAACATTGTAGCTCTATGCAATACAAGATTGAAAGCCTGTATTTGGATTTTGCATTCATACTTGTATTTAAGCTAATCTTCTATCTGTTTTCTTTCTCTCTCTTTTCTTTTGCAGGTATTCAGTTACCTCTGTCAGATTACATTAGAGGATTTAGGTGACATCCTTGTCCTGGAACCACTAAAGATACTCCTACAGGCTACTTAGAGATACAAATATAATGGACATAATCCTATTTTGATGGAGAATGAGTCGGATTGAGCTCAAAATAAATAAAATAAAAAACCTAACAACCACCTTGCTGGCAGCGGCTGAATGCTATTTTGTTTAAAAGAAAGAAAAGAGGATCTCATAAGAGCTTGCCCCTAAAACTTCTATCAGAAAAATCAGCCCAGTCTCTTCACAAAGGTCAAGAAAACTGCAGTATAAATCCAAGCAGAATATCAATTGAGATTGAGCCAACGAAAGTGAGTGGAGGGTCCAGACCTTTTTTCTTTTTTATCATTCCCCAGTAACTCACCTTTGGGACTGTGCCCCCAATCTAATAGTCTTCTGAAGGAGCAGTGAAGATGATAAGACCTGGTGTTGAGTGTATGCTTCGGGGAACTGGCTCATAATGGTCAGTTTCATCTCTAGGAGGTATTAAAAGCATATTTGCCCCATCGAGGTAGAGGCCAAAAGAAGGAAAAAGCATTTTCTCAGCCTTGATAGAAAGCATTGCAATCCCAACTATTTGTTTTGGGAGCTGTTGTGGCTTTGGGGACAGGTAAATATAAACAGCAGGAAACACAAACACAGAGACAGTGTTAGGGGAGGCTAGGAGGCAGCCATGTGGTGGCGGCTTCGGGAAGAGAGTTCTGCTGAAAATAAGCTTTGCCTCAGTATGTGTAAGAGGCTTTGGCAGGCCCTGGATCAGACCTCTGGGGAAGCCACTCAGCAGGGTGGGGATTAGCCAGTGGTTTACTATAGTTTGTGCTTTCCAATTCACAGCAAACTTGCTTCCCTGTCATACTCCTGCATTAACTCTCTGAGTACTGACTTGGCTATTTCATTTCTGTCTTCTCCCTCATCAGGAATTTTTTTTTATCTTTTGGCAAAAAAGAATAGACAAATTGAATTGAAAACTGAGAATTTTAAAAAGTATTTAATGAATGGAACTGAGAAGGCAGCAAGTGTTTGCCATCTACAGATAGCAATCAAAACATAACCAGAAATAATTTTGCAAACTGAATAATTCTCTTCTGAAAATGATCCTTTTAAAATTAATGATTCTAAAGAAAATACCTAAAACTTGCGTGGCAGATATTTTAACATAACAGTTGTATTTACAGATTACCTCTTAAATATACATCTTGAATATATTCCCATCCTAACAATGAGATGCATTCTCTTTTTGTGACTTGACAGGGTTAATTCCTTTTAGCTGTGGGAAGACTATGCTTTGGTGGAAACCCCATGGTTATTCCTAACGCATGACCATCAAAGAGTCAGATTAGCTGAGGGGGAGGGGAAAGGAAACTGGGCACTTCCTGTCTCTTAATAAAGCTTAGATTACAGAAGTATTTAATAACCATTGTGGATTGAATAGGAAATGGTATGAACACTTTGGATAATTCACTGAATCTAGGGTGATTGTTCGAGATTGATTTTTCACTGTTATGTTGGTTATTTGGAAAATGTTGTAAACCTGGGATCTTATTACGCAGCACAGCCAGGCAACCAACCATAAAAATACATTTTGGGAAAATTTGGGATCTCTGGTGCGTGCTGCAAAATGTGAGGTGTGCCATCGTCACCACTAAGGAAAGAGCAGCCATTGTTTTATAAGCACCGTGAAGGCAATAAAATGTGGATTCCTTATGTAGGTCCAAATGTAGCAGCTGGATTTGGCTTTATGAACCATGAAAAATAGTTCCCATCTGGAAGTTGATGTTGAATAAAGATACAACAGTAACATAGTATCTTACATGAAACATTTTCCACATTGGCATTGTCATAGTTTGTACTTTCTGGTACTCACTGAAAAATACTGGTGGAGGACCTCTACACTTATTTGCTAGAGTTAAAAACCTTAAGCCTTCATTAATATTTTAGATAATATGTTTGCTGGCTTCATTGAAAATAGAAGCATTAATTGCCAATTTACTTTAAGATTTCAAAATGCCACAATCTGTTATTATTTTTTCCTGCGGCACTTCCACCATCCCTCTGACTTGCCTGCTTGCACTGTGTTTGAGGGGGCTTTTCACTGCCTCTCCTTGGGCCCTGAAATCTTAACTGGAGAGAGTCTGGATTCCCAGGTCCTCACCCTGCTCTCTGGCCATCTCCCACAACCCCACCTCACCCACTTTCCACCTAGTGCTCTAGAGACAGTAATCAAATGAACCCTCAATTTTTGGAAAGATTGCGTTCCTCAGGGTCCTTTCACTCCATTTGACAATCCTGTGGTTTTCAGAACCAAGATATAGCTCTGACTAACAACACTCTCCTATGGAGGTTGTTTCCCCCATTGGAACGTTCCCCTTTAGAAGCTCCTTTGGGGCAGGGACTTGATTTTCTTTTGCATTTGCAAGTTTGAGCTTGGCGGCTGCCACATAGCAAGCATCTATAAATACCTTTTATTCATTCATTTGTAGACATTTGCTTTTATTTCTCTATAGGTTGAAATTTCCACTAGCATATTTATAGTAGCAAATTTGATTTTTTTTATGAAGATATGGAAATACAGTTACCCACCACCGTCTACTATCATGCAAAACCTGAGTTCTTGGTTTAAATCAATGGATACTCAAACAGGCCTTGAGTGCCAACAATATTTATACTGAGGCACTGGCATGTATTGATTTGAGGACAGGTGATCCATCCCCTTCTCTAGATCCAATCAAACAGATAAAAATGAGAGCTATTTTAGTTCAAATCAATGCTTTATAGAAAATTCCAATATTTTGCTGAGCTCCTGTCCATTCATCCAAATTATTATTCACTGTTAGCCAATCACATTAGCTGTTTAACATATAGGGAGATTAAGAGGTATAATTAGGAGCTTTAGTACCTGAGGCAAATTCATTTGAGTTGAATGTGAGTGGAAGTGGAATCACCTCATACAGTAAAGAGATATCAGTGGGTGGACATATGTGTGTGTGTGTGTGTGTGTGTGTGTGTGTGTATTTGTCCACAATAACTCTTAATGATAACTTAGTAAAGCCACAAGAAGATTTCAGATTTGAGGAAGGAAGTACTTTGTCATCAAAATAATGTCTTTGAAATAGTAAAAGGTTTATTTCTTTCAAGAAGCTCATCATCATAGCACAAATCCACCTAGAATGCAATCATTCACACTAAGGAAAGTGAGGATTGCCTCTGGAAGAGAATACAGAACTCATTTCCCACACTGGATGGCTGCCAAGGACAATGCCACTGCTTACGAGGAAAGCAATGGGGGCAGGCAAATGGCCTGCAATTGAGAAACGGGCAAAGAGAAGAAGAATTCTCTAAAAAATATCATTCATGGGACAGGCTTTCACAGCAGCAGGACTGTCACTGCACTCTGGGACAGATACCCTCACCTCCATCTACCAACATGCTGCAGAACTTACCAACTCCAGGCTTGGAAAAGCAGAGCAGAATTGGACAAAAATACCCCCAAAGTGTGTGCTGGGTCACAAAAATCTAATGTACAGGCCAAAACCACCAAGTACTCAAGGTATAACTGCAGGGGGGCCTTTGCCATAACTTTCTATTCCCCTGTCCTAGTTCCTTAGTGATGAACAAAATTTTAAGCACTTTGAAATAGTGGAGGGTGGGAAGGAAAAACAGTTAAATCAAAAGAGAAGTGAGTAGATCAGCTCTAAAACTAAATAAGAATGAAATTTCCTCTTAACAAGAGGCTTCCAAGCAATCTAAAGTATGTCCAAAAAGCTTTTAGACTGTTTGTACCTTTTTTTACCCAGTGATACCACTACACTCCAAAGAAAGAGGAAAAGGGTCCATGTATCCAAAAACATTTGTAGTACTCTTTTATGGTGGCAAAGAATTGGAAACTGAGGGCATGCCTATCAATTGAAGAACTGCTGAATTTTGCTATGTGAAGTTTTGGTAAATAATTGTGATTTAGTTGTATTATATTTTAAAAATTGCTAACGGGGATAGTTTCAGAGAATCCTAGGAAGTTCTATATGAAGTGATATGGAGCAAAGTGACCAGGACCAGGAGAACAATTTATACAGCAACAGTTTTGCACAAATAATTTCAAAAGACTTAGAAACTGATCAATGAAATGACCAACCACAGTTCCAATGGACGGATGATGATCTGTGTTACCCTTCTCCTGACAAGGGATAGACTCATAGAGTACATATGGAAGCATATTTATTTTTGGACATGGTCAATGAAGGAATTTGTTTTGTTTGATTCTACATGTTTGAAACAGAGTTTTTTGTTTTCTTTTTTCTTTTAAAGGGAGAGGATGGGAGCTACGAGCAGAAGAAAGATTTTCATTGACTGGAAAAGTAAAATTTAATTAAATAAAACAAAATAAAGGGAGGCAAAATGCAAAAAATCACATACCCCCCCAAAACAAGAGATTTTGATTCCATATTGTACAAAACTGGCAATTTGTCAGGACTGGTAATTTTCCTGCCAGCTTCAGTTTCTGCTCTGGGAATGGCGGGATGCGATTTTTTTGGACCCATTATAAACACCGTAAGAAATAGCGAATTGCTTGTATGATACATGATTATTTGTCCGTTTTCATTCATCAGATAAATGATTAATGAACAAGCCCCTGATCCTGCTTTCAATTCAGTTGTAGAGCTGTTAAGTACAAAAACAACCAAATGGCAAAGCAATCTATGATAATAAAGGCCTCACAAGGTCATTAGTTTGGCTTTAACAGCCTAATGATCAATTTAGGGTGACAAGACATCTTACAGGCTATCAGTTTCAATATCCTCATTTGACTGATGAGGAAACATGACCAGAGAAGTGAAATCAACCATTCAATTAATAAGTATTTATTAAAGTCTTCCTTTGTGCCATACACTGTGTTTTAAATACACACTCACACACATACACATACACACACACACGTGGTGTACATGCAAGATATTTCAAGTAACCTTAGAGGAGAAGGGATTAGTGGTTTGTGGGAAGGGGGGAACGAAAATAGGCCTTCGGTGTCACTTGAACTGAATCTGGAAGTGATTTGCCCAAAGTTACATAGGTAGTAAGGGAAAGAAGAATTTGAACCCAGGTCCTCTGATTCCAAAGTCAATGGTCTGTCCATGAAGGGTCAAGTTAAAGGCAGAACCTCTGTGTCCTCGTTCTAAGTGCTGAACACCCACTGGATGTGTGTTATTGGACAAGCTAAGTCACTGCACAAATATCTTAGACTAAGTGCTATCTAAGACTCACCAAGTACCTGGAAAGATATTTATTGTCACTTGGGAAACTAGGCATTCTTTTTCTAGAAAGTAATATTTTGCATCTTATTTATTCATGTATGTATGCATATATGTATGTATGTATATATATGTATGTATTTTTACTTGACTGCTACCCAGAACTGCAGAGAAACATTTGGTACTAGCTGAAGTGGAAACGCGTTGATGTCATATTTATATATGGCTTTATAGTAGGCAAAAGCACTTTCTTCCCCTCCATCCTTTGAGGTAGGGCGTATAATGCTTCTTACTTCCATGTATGAGAATTTATTAACTATTCATTAGGTGAGAAAAAAGTACTGGCTTTTTTTTTAAATTTTGCTTCAAATTTTCTTTATCAGGGCTGAAGTTATTGACTGTCCCTATGAGGTCACATAATTCAGTGTCGTTATAATGCCTATTTAATGGAGTTAACACTTTGTCATTGTTTTCAATAGCTTAGTATCTGTATGACCAGAGGGAGTATACACAGTGATGACACCAAAGGTCTATTAGAGTATGTTCCTAAGCCGTCAGTAACATTTGTTATATGGAATATTTTTTCTCTGCAAATTCTCACTTTTAAGGGAAGATGGAAATCTCTCCTTAATTGACCTTCAGAGAATCTCTGTATCATTTAAAGGGAAATTCAACACCATGTTTAGCACCATGGATGTAGTGGTAGAAAATTATTTCCCCAAGATTTTAGCACAATTGCTGCAAAAAAAGTGACTTTTCCACTGAAACTGTTATCATTATGTTGAAGAGATGCTTTTATGCTAATCTAACTTTCCTGAAATATTGTTGTATTTTGAAACACACACTATTTTCTATGTTATTTTGTACTTTTGTTTGGATGATAACCCATCTCATAGTCATAATTCATCATATCACTTCTAAGCCACATTAATTGGGTGTTACTAATGTCTTAGTGCATGTTTGAGACAGTGCCAGTGTTTGGAGCATTGGCACATCTTTGTGTTTTTCCAATTGTGTATCCAATGATACCTCATGTTACTGATTATGAGATTGTGCTCCATGCATAATGAGATGTCACTCTTGATGGAGATGTGGCAATTGAAAATAATTCCTGGATACTATGTAATTTTTAATATGATTTCCACATAGCCCAAGGTTTTAGTACTAATTCAGTGTTGTCAGCTTAGTATTGTAGAAAGAGCACTGAACCTGGGGTCTCAGGATCTGAATTAAAATTCATGCTTTGCTACTTTCTGCCTATATGACCACTTAACCTCTCTGGATTTCCTCATATGAAAAAATGAGAGAATTAAACAAATGATTCCTCCTCTTTCTAGGTCTATGATTCTAGGTCTTCCGTTCTATTAGCTGTTTGACCAAGATAGCTCTAATCCATTGATATCTTTGTATATATTTTTTAGCTTTTTTATTGCTTTTTTACTGATTTTCAGGTGATTCACCTTATTAGCTTTGCATATTTTTTATAGTCCAGTAAACAGTAAGAAAATTTCTGCATCTGAGTGAGAAGTCATAAAAATTATAGGTATTTTCCAGATTAATGGGAAAACAAAATGTTATGTCATATCTTCCTTTTTCCTCTTTTTTTGAAATAGGATGGATATCAAGACTCACTTGAAAATATTTTATCCATTTTTTTCTGTGTGTCCTATATGAAGCTCTTGCTTTTTCACTTGATGAATGTTTTAAGTTTAGGAAATGCATGTATTTTCCTTTCTGTACTTTTTCTACCCCTTTGCTTTTTTGTTTCTGTCTCTGTTTTTTGTCCTTCATTTTCAAAGAGGAACAATGACATCACAGGGTGATGTCTTGCAAGTGAATTGGATTTAAATGAGGCAGAGTTGTCCAGTGTCCTCATTCTTTCTTCCAGAATCCTCCAAGTCCAGTGGGAAAGGCAAAAGTCAGGACAACTGGCAATGGCCCAGGATGCAGTGAATGACCTTGGCATCTTTGATGTCTGGCCAAGCTATAAGTGCTTCGCAGCACCTCCTTCAGCTGCTTTCATGGCTGTGGGAACAAATGTTCTTATCTGCCCATTTCACCGGCAATCTTCACACACTTGGGGTAGACACTCCGCAAATTCACCAATGGGTTTGAGGCCTGTTGGCTATGCTCAACCTGGTTTAGCTGTTTGCCCAGAAGGTTTCACTGGTGTGTGGCTGCTACACATGCTAAAGCTTCTTGGAACCACAGGTGAGAGTTGGGTGAAAGGAGACACCAAAGGTGGAGGAGCAGCCCTGTGAAAGGGGCTGGGCAAGTTGTCACCCCAGCAGGGCTGGTCCTCCTTTCACATTCCATACACGCATATTATTCTTGCTGAGGCCATACATTCTACTTTAAGCACTTGAATCCATCTCTTCCCGTCTTCTCTGGAGGCTTGTATCCTGGATCCTTCACTTCCTTTTCTCATCTCCAGTCTCTTCCTCTTCATTCTTGTCCATTGTCTAAAATCATGAACAGTTTCTTCTTCCACTGTCCTTAAAAACCCTTTACCTGACTGTGCTATTTCCTCCAGATACTCTATCTTCATCCTTGTACAGTCAAACACACAGGGTCTTCTATCCTTACTGTTTACATTTCTTCCTCAACTACTCTGCAGTCAGATTCAAACCACCCAAGAATTTCAGTAATCTCTTAACTGCTTATACTACTTGGAGTTTCTCTGTTGACCTTCGTGTAGTTTTTAACAGCCCTTCCTCTGGTCACTTTTGTGACTCTGCTCTCTCTTTGTCCTTCTTCTTTCTCTCCTGCTGATCCTTCTCAGTCTGCTTTTATGCATCTTTATCCTTCTGTGGAAATGTCATTTAAGACACTCGGGATTTCATCTGTTCTCTTCCTCCTCCTCCTCCTCTTCCTCCTCCTCCTCCTCCTCCTCCTTCTTCTTCTTCTTCTCTCTCTCTGTCTCTTTCTCTCATCTCATGCACAGATTCAAGTTTCACCTCAATCCACAAACATTTATTTAGCACAGATGACTCACAAATCTGTGTATCCACCCTAGAGCTCTTTTTCCTGAATCATTTTGCCAACACTTGCTTCAGTGCCCTGGAAGCACCTCAAACACAACTTGTCTAAAATGGAGCTCATGATCTTTCCTACATGATACAGTCATCTTCCAGTCATTTGGTTAATAAGCATTTATCAAGGATCTACTTAAAGAAAGACAAAAGGCAATCCCTTCCCTCAGAGAGCTCATATCCAATAAGGGAGACAAATGAAAATGACTATGTATAAATCAGCTATGTATGGGGCAGATTGGAAATTATATACAGAGCCAAGGGATGAGAATGAAGAGGAATTGGGAATAACCTGCTTTTTCCCGTTGAAAGCAGCATTATTGTCCAGTCACCTTGGTTGGCAGTCATAATCATTCTCAATTCCTCTGTTTCTCTCTTGCCCATGTCTTTTCCTTCGATCCACAACTCTGGAATTTATTTCTCTGACTACAACCTCCTATCTTTCCTTCTCTCTCCATGTCTTGTGCTTCCTGGCTTTATTTCTTCCCTTACATTTGCTTTTCTTCCCTGCCCAGTCCTGCCTTAACATGGCCTATCATTTCTTTCTCAAGGAAGTAGGAAGAACAGATTTTTTTGTTAATTGAAAATAAATGAACATTCAACAAACAAATAGATAGGGGCACTTGCTATGAATGCCATCTTCTCCCTAATGTTGAAGCTTAAATCCCTTCAATATTATGTAATTGGAATGAATGGGATAGTAGATCTGAAGTTAGGAAACCCTGAGTTCAGATTGTAATTCATATATGTTTTATCTGTATTACAGGAAGCAAATCATTTATACTTTCTCTGCCTCAGTTTCCTCATTCATATAAGAGGGTTGGACTTTAAGACATCGAAGATTCCTCCCAGCTCTCAATCTTCCTATAGTGATGGTCAAGCCCAGCTCCCCTTTTTCCTCCTCAGGGGCAATAATCATTCCCTCAATTTTCCCATTTTTCACTCTCTTCTTATGCACTGGCTCTTCTGCTGCTTGTTGCCTACAAATATACCAAGAACTTCCCCTTCCATTAAAACAAACAAATGACCCAATACTACATGTATACCCTCAAACTATCATGAATCTTCTTTCCCTTTTATAGCCAAACTGTCATAAATTGCCTTGTGTACTTGCTATCTCTACTTTATTACTTTCTATTGCTTCTCACAAATTTAGAACTGAGAGGATCCTTTGAGTTCATCTTGACCCAAAGCCTTCATTTTGCATATAAGGAAACCTACATCTAGACTGGGGAAGTTAGTTGTTCAATGTCACACAGATCATGCATGGTAGAGCCAAGATGATGGCAGATCCTGTATTTTCCCCATTTTACCATGCTCCCTTTCATCAGGATTTTGTTTAGGAATCTAAACTCATTATGTCTAAAAATAGAAATTATTCTACTTTCCATTAAATCCATCCTTCCTCTTTACTTCCCTGCTTATGTGGAGGACGCTACCATTCATCCAGTCACTTTCTCTCTCCCTCTCCCCCATATCGAACATTTTTCCAAGGTTCCCAACATCTCTTATATCACCCTCTAGTCTCCATTGTTGGGGACTCCACCTGAACTCAATCCTTCACCAATCCTTGCTTCAGCTATCAAAATCACCTCCTAATATGTCAGTCTGCATCCAGCTTCTTCCTTCTCCAATACATCTCTGAAGTAGCTAATGTTTCGAAAGCATGTGTCCAATCAGGTCATTCTCTCTTTAAATAGCTTCAGCATTTCTCTATTATTTCTAAGAAAAAAATACAAACTCCTCCATTGGGCATCTAAAGGCCTTGGCAACTTGGTTCCAGCCTATCTTTTAAAGCTACTTATGCATTACTTTTCCTGCAGTTTATATTCCAGCTAATTGGCCTGTTTGTTTCCTATTCATGATATTCTCTTGCCCATTTCTGCCCATTTTCATAGGCTGTTATGCCTGAATTACACTCCTTACTGTCCTCCATCTCTTGGAAAAACCTAATTCCTTTTAAAGCTCAGTTCAATTTTCACTTCCTCTTCTAGGGAGAAGAAACTCCTTGCTTGATCTAATAGTGAGCCATCTTTCCAAAAAGGTTGCTCAATTGTTGTCGCTGGTGTGTGTATGTGTGTGTGTGTGTGTTTGTGTTGTGTTGATGTTGCCTCTTTGCAGTGGAATATAGGATATTTGAAGGGAGAGATTTTTTTTGAGTTTATATCACCAGGGCCTAGAATAATATCTGGTCTATAGTAGGTACTTATTAAATACTTATTAAATTGAACTTAATCCTGAGTTGCTAAGTCTCATGTATTCTACCTCTACATCATCACTTATGTCTTTCTCTTACTTTACATTCACACAACCAGCACCCCAGTTCAGGCCCTCATTATGTTCCATAGACTATTATAACAGTTTCCTAGTTGGCTTCCCTAATAATACTGTCTTTCTCTTTTCTAATCCATCCTCTCTAAAGTTAGCAAATTAATATTCATAATACAAATTAGACTAGTTTTCTCTCTGTTCTGGAAGGTTATGGAGCTTCCTATTACCCCTGGAAAAAAATGTGAAATCCTAAGCTTGGCCTTTAATGCTCTCTCTGCTATGGCTCCCACCTGCATTTCTATGCTTATTCATGTATCGATAATTCCAACAAAATTGATTTACTCCCTCTTCTGAATACATAACATTCCATCTCTATTTCCTCTCTGATGCTGTGCATTTGCATAGATATGTTTTTAGAAGCCTACCTCACTTCTAAAGACACTTTAGAGCCTTTCCTTATCCTCCCCAGGTGTCAATTCTCTCTCTGTCTCTGTCTCTCTCTCTCTCTCTCTCTCTCTCTCTCTCTCTTTCTCTCTCTCTCTCTCTCTCTCTCTTTCTCTCTCTCTGTCTCTGTCTTTGCCTCTTTCTCTTACGTTGCATAGACTTTGTATTTACATATATATATATATATATATACATGTATACTATATATATATATAGTGTATTCTCTCTAGTAGAAAGTGAACTCCTTGAGACCAAGGACTGTTTCCTTTTTTTTGGTTTTGTTCTCCAGTGTCTGGCATACTGTCTTTTCACACAGAAGACATATAGTAAAGTTTTGGTAAACTGAATTATTTCAGTAGCTTCTTTATACTTCATTTCAAGTAGAAGTTGGACCAGAGAGTTCCTTTGCAATTCTCAGATCCTCTGATTCAATCATACCAAAAATATTTCTCACAAAATTCCTGCTTAATTCATGTTTATACCTGGGATGATATTTTTGAGAAAGAACTTTTTCTCATAAGACAATTAATGATGAGTTTTATTTGGTATGGTGGGTGCCTAGGATGCATTATGGAAATCATCTTAAATGTATCTGCTATATTCATTGCAGTGTTAGTTTAGAATAAGTTACCGAATGTATCATTGCAAGAGACACACCTTTTCCCCAAACACACTTCATTTTCTGAGTTGACATTTTTACACTGAAACACTTTCCAATTATTAAGATATGTTCAACAAAGAAATGAGTGTTCTTGTTCCACAGTAGCCTTAACTCTAAACTTTATCTTCTTAGCATTTCTAAACTAAGGTGGCTCAACACGTAGGAGATGACTATTCAGAACTTGACATTTCTATGTGGCATGTCTGCCACCTGATTCCAAATTTCTGAGTCAATTTTCACTTCTATCTGAGATGTCTTCATAGTTGGTTAGAAATTTTGCTAAGTGTCTGGTCACAAATTACACTCTTTCCTAATTAGAAATAAATATTTTTAAAAAGCATTATATAAAATTTCTCTACTGTTATTGTTCCTTTCTCGATCTTTTTCATATGTGGTCACTTCTATTGACATACTTTGGAAATGTAGTTTACATTGCCTTCAAAGATATATATCTGTGCTCTCTCCTTCCTCTAAAGGAGATTGACCAAGTTTTGTGTTGAATTGCTATTTAAAAGATAAATGTGCCATTTATCATGCCATTTGGAGGATAGATATTATATGGTTGAGCTATGAAAAACAATCTGCATTTTTGTTAGACAGGGAAGTGATTCAAACAGAACTGTAGCTAGCAGTTTTGGAACTTAGGACAAGTGGTAGTAGAGTCTGGAGTTAAGGTAACCTAAGGTATAACTTCCAGGAGAGGAAGTATGCCTTAGTATATACCATGTGCTTGCTAAGCTTGCTAAGCTCCTATCCCTGGGAGAAGATACTTTCCTGTGTATTGTAAAGGTAGAGAAGGAAGTGCATCTTGGAATGGTTCCTACTTTATCAATTTACTAGAGACTCTGGTGTCACCATTTCCCCTAAATCATCTCTCTTAAAACAAGCTAAATGATACCTTTGTGATCAAGAAATATAAAATAATCTTATGATTCTTCATGCTGGACTTTGTTACTCAATATAAAATGAGACAGATTATATACTATAGATACAGAGAGAGGAGGAGAACATTTAAGGTGTGTATTTATGATTGGGGAATGAGGGTCTGGTAGAGTAAGCTCTAATAGGCTCAGGAGAGATGACAAATTTTTAGTATGAGAATTTGCACCTTAGAAATTGGGAAATGCTACAAATCAGGACTTGAATTACTGTTTTTTGACTGTCCAGACTTTAAAAAGTGATGGAGAAAATGTTAATAATGCCAATTAAGTTTAAAAGTGTGTCTTTCATAAATTTCTTTTTCAGAGTGCTGGTTATTGAACATTTATTAGCATACTTACCTATGGAGAGAAAATACTTGGTTTATTCTTTTTCAGAAAACAGATAAAGAATTTGTTATATAAAACAAATAAATAGAAGTACGAGAGATACAATAAGCAATCACTTTTCTTGGTCTTAGTTTCTTCATCTGTAAAATGCAGTCACTCTACTGGATGATCTCTAGGTTCCTTTCCAGTTCTGAAATTTAAATTTAAATCTCTAAAGTTAAATACTTTAATGATTTCTACTTTTTACACAAAAAGAATGAAGGGCATTCCTGTGGGGGTGGTCGGAAAAAGGAAAAGATACAATAAAAACTGTATATTATAGGATTAGTTAATCCAGAGTTTCCTGGGCTTTTGTCTTAGATCTCAGTTTCCCCAGGTGAACAGTTACATTCAGTTCTATCCAGACTCCATTGTTATTGCCTATTATTAGATCTCTTCTGTAGAACATGGGATCATATCATTTAAAATCAAATGGGCAAATTAAAGTCCTAAAATCTCTTAGGAAACTGGGAACAGGTCAATAGAGAACAATGATCATTGCATCATAGTTTTATAATTGAAAGAGATTGAGAAACCAAGAAGCCTAATCATCTCATTTAACAAATGAGGAAACGAAGACAGAAAAGTTAAAAAAAATGTTCCCAGAATCATATAAGGGGTAACAGTGCTGCTATCGAACTTGGGTTCTCTGACTTCTAATCTGGCATATTGACCACACTATCAGACTGTTTGTCTGATGTCCAACTCAGAATTACACTAGAATGCTCTTCTTTTTCTTGTTTTAATGCAGGAAGTCACATGTTTAAATATGCAAATTATGATCCTCTAAGAGAGGCTACTTTAGATTGTGGATCTGGATTTATTATTTTCATAAAAAGATGCATCAGAATAGGAAGACACATATGAGCACCTTCAGAGGAATAACTAGAGGACCATTTATATGTATTTTTCAAACTCAAACTAGTCTTTAAAAAAAAAGCATTAAAATATTTATTCTTTTAAATTTCATTTTAAGTTCCAAATTTTTCCCTACCATTGAAAAAGCAAGAAAAATGAAACCCATTGTAAATATATATATGTATATATATGTATATATATAGTCAAGCAAAACAAATTCCCATTAACCATGCCACATGACACACATGTGGCCATGATAACATGTGTATATAATATCCATATGTGTTACATGTTTATATATGGATATGTATGTGTATATATGTATACTTATACATGTGTTTGTGTGCATATAAGACTTACTCTTCACTCTGAGTCCATCACCTGTCAAACTGGATACCTGGAGGTATACAGCATTTTCCATCTAGAACTCTGGTTGGTCCTTGTGTTGCTCAAGTCCCTTCAATTCTTTCAAAGTTGTTTTACATTATTTTTACTGTATAATTGTTTTCCAGGTTCTGCTCACTCTGTTCTGCATTAGTCCATGCAAGTCTTTGCAAGTGTATCTGAAGCTATCCCCTTCATAGATTTCCTGTGGTATTCCATCACGTTCATCTACCATAACTAATTCAGTTATTTCCCAATTCCTGGGCAATCCCTCAATTTCCAATTTTATTTTGCTACCATAAAAGAGCTGCTATCAATATTTTTGTACATATGAATCCTTTTTCTCTTTGCTTAAACTCCTTAGAGTATAGCCCTAGTTAGCAGTATCTCTGGGTCAAAGGGTATGCACAGTCTAATAGCATTGTGGGTATAGTTTCAAATACTTTCCACAATGGCTAGTCTATTTTACATCTCCATCAATAGTGTATTAACACACTTGTTTTTCCACAGCCCCACTAGCATCTGTCATTTTTCTTGCCAACTTTGCCCATCTGATGAGTATGAGGTAGTACTCCAGAGCAACCTTAATTTTAATATTTTTTGTAATTATTACAAATTTAAAGAATTTCATATGATATTTGATAGGTTAAAATATTTTTTAACAAATAAATGGATTCAGGTGGTTATGAATAGGATTTTTCTTTGTGTTTTTCAGTAGCATTTTTTTTTAAATCAGAGGATAGACTCCATTAAAAATTCTATAATCATTCACTGAATTACCAATAGTTTCGACTTCTTTAGGTGGATTTTTTTTCACCACTGGGATCTTTAAGCATGTAGGCCTGTTGTCATAACAGATAAAAAAATGACTGGTATAAAGAGCACTTTGGCTAGGCATGAGTAGAGAGAGAATTCCACTAATTTTTCATTCCTGATCTTCGTGAATTCCTTATATCACCATAAACCGTCCTGAATGTAGTGAAGAAATTTCTCTTTTCTTTAATTCAAAATGAATCAGATTTGAGGTCATTAATCCTAGTCCTGTTCTTTCCTAACTGTACACCTCGCAGCAGTTTATTCATTTTTGTTTCCTGGTTCAAATGTACTCCTAGAAACAGAGTTCCAACTTGCACTGAATCTGAGTGCTGCTCTCCAAGCAAACACCTGGAGGCAATCGCTTGCAGATGCTAGTCTGTGGGCAGATACACGCTTTGGAATAGTAGTGCTTTAGGCCATTAGAAGAGCTGGGAAGAGAGGAAAATGAATGTTTTCTTCCTTCCTTTTTGTCATATAAAACTCCCCAAGAGAATTCTCACCTGGAATCCATTTCTTTTCTCCATTGGCCTTGACTGATTTTGGTGCTGAGAGGACCTTGTCTCATTCACTTTTCCAGGTTGAGAGGAAGTTTGGTTCTTCCTTGACATCAATCACAATAGACTCCTCCTGAGGTGGTTTGATAGGATTCCTACTTTGTCTAAATGGACATTAGTTTCCTCTAAATGTAGACTCATTAAGGACATTAGCTATACTTTCATAACTTACTCTTTTACTGTTCCTTACTCTGAATTGTATGCGTGAAGAAAGGCCAGTCACAATCAATCACAATCGTGTCCCTAAACCTTGAATTTTACTCCACTAGGCAAGATATCCACAAAGCTATGTAGCTGATTTAAAAAATATATTTTAGAATTTGTCCTTTCAAATGAGTGTGCCCCAGAGTCAAAACATGTAAAAACACTGAATTCAGAGAAAGGCAGTGGGTTCAAATCCTGCCTCTGAAATTTACTAGTTATGTGTCCTTGAGAAATCACTTAACTTCTTGGGGCCTCAGTTTCCTTAAATGTAAAACATGGTGGTTGGATCAGATGACCTTGGAAATTCCTTCTAGTACCATGTCAGTAATTATCCTCTAAGTAGTCACCTTAGGAGATAATATTATTTCAATAAGATTGCCATTGGCCAAAACACTGATGAAATTCCTTAGTCCATTTTGTTCAAAGGCTAAGGTACATGCTTCTTATTAATATCCTCCATGGCAGCAAATACTTGTTCTTTGAAAGTGCATTAAATTTGGAAACATCTTTACTGTGCATTCAAAGTACAAGAACAAAAAGGAATGATCTCTAGTCTCAATATCTTACTGTCATGTTCTTTAAGCTATAGCTCATGTTCAAGTCATGATTTAATGCTAGAATGGAGCTCAAGGGTCATCTTGCTTATTTCCTTTCTAGGTAGAAGCATACTTAACCCATCTCAGAGGAAAAGAGGCAAGATGGAGTGTAATCTTTTAGAGCCCAGTAAGTGTCTTCTCTTTTTCTCTTCTTATCTTCCCTGTGCCTAATGGAGAAGTATATGTAATTAGTGGGTTCTCAATTAATACTGTGAATTACATGCATTACGGTAGGGGAACTTTCCCCTTTTCTATCCTAATTTATAAAAGCCATTATCTGCACCAATGATTCAATTCAATTTGATAAATTTAGCAAACATTTATTAATTTCTAGATATATACTAAATACTATGCAAGGGCATGAGTCTTAACTCTAGAAGGTAGTCAAGATGGAAAGTCTTACGTATTTATTTTCAAACGAAGGTGTAACTAACTACATGGAAATAAGAATTACATGACTCCCTATCATGTGCTCTATATTTCAGCCAAACTGAATATCTAGCTATTCCTTGAACTCAGTATTTCAGCTCCCGTGTCAGCTCCTTTGCACAAGACAATCCGTATACCAAGAATTTATCCTTTTCTCATCTCCATCCCTTAGAAGTACCATTTTTCATGACCCAATTCAGCATTCTTTGACACCTCAAGATATGAGTGCTTTCTCCTACATTGATTTTTACTTATACTTATTTTCCCATTTCATTTTAATTTTTAATTAAAAAGCATTTATTCTCTCCTCTTCACTCCCCAATGTAAAAGAAAAAAAAACCTGAACCCTTCTAACAAAAATACAAACAAAGAAATCCATATATTGACCATATTCAAAAATGTATGTCTAGTCATTCAACTTCAATCCATCATCTGTCTGTCAGAATAAAAAATTTAAGATCAACAGCAGTCTTTTCAAAGATCAGAGTGCTTAAATCTTTCAAAGTTGTTTCTATGATGTTGCTGTTCTGTAAATGGTTCTACTAGCTCTGCTTATTTCATTCATTTATATAAATCTTCTCAGGTTTCTCTGATATTATCCCTTTTATGATTTCTTATGCCACAATAGTGTTGAATTATATTCGTATTTGATGATTTGTTTACTCATTTCACAATAGATGGGATACACTCTTTGGTTCCAGTTGTTTGTCATCATAAAAATCAACCAGAGTCTAACTTCTTAAAGCCAAACTTAAGTTAGTCAAGCTCAAGTTCTGGTGGTTCTAGAAAGACTTGATGTAAGGACCTAGTAATGGACTAACTGTCTGTTATTTGAAGAATAACTTAGCAAATTTCAGGGATAGTTATTTACTGACAAATTGGCTTTAGGGTGATGAATTTGGGGACAGCAGTAAGTCCTGAAAATAATCTAGTAAATTATAGAAGGGTTATGATCTGTAATGGTGGACAGGATATCCACACAGATGAAATTACAGAATGTTGAATATACTCCATTCAATTTTCTTTATCAAGCACATACTAGAGGAAGATGTTCCCATTGGCAGATACCTCCCACAGCTTCCATTTTAAAGAAAGACCTAGACCAGTGATCCTTAATTGTATTTCCGGTTCTGCTAAAGATAGATGAAAGAGATGCCATAACATAGATGAAATACTATCTTTCCTCCAGGATCTTATATTCTATTGAGTCGAAGTGTCAAACAACAGTATGAAGTTGGTAGTAAAATAGCATCAACTCATGTCTTCATCACTTACTATGTGCTAAGTGCTGAGAATGAAAAGACAATAAAAAGGGATATCAATCCTTGTCTTCCAGGAGTTTACATTCTAATGGACAGAAGACCACACAAAAAAGAAAGATGAAAAATAGGGGAGCTACTTGTTCAGGGCCATGAGGATGAAATATGAGGCATGAGAAGCAGAGTCAGGAGTGGGATGGAGGTTGGCTGGTCTGGACCTTTCTGCAGGTACTCATCAATGGAAGGGAGAGTGGAGGGATATTCCAGACTGAGACAGCCACAAGTGCCGAGGAATGTTCTAAAGCAAAAAGGAAGCTCAGGTCTGATGGTGTAAGCCAGAGAATTAGAAACAGAACTGGGTGAGAGACTCAGAGAAATAGATGAATTGTTCATGGTCACTTCTCTGGTGTCAGAATTGGTATTCAAAACGATATCTCCTGAGGGTAGTAGACTCAGAATATGTAATCGTGTAGAACCCACATAAAGGAATTCGGACGCCATCTAATTCATTTTACGTTTGAGGAAACTAAGTTCCAGAGGGGTTAGGTAATTTGTCTCTTTGTAAACAAATACCTGTTTTAGGTAGAAGTAGAAACCAAGTACTCAACTCCGGAATCCAAGCCTAGGATGACCTTTTGTGGGTTCATATTTTCAAAGTGTTTGGGGTTAGAAGAGACTTTATGGATGATCTAGTCATTACTTGGTTCATATTGTCATTATCCTATGTTATAGTATAAGATGTGTAAATAGCTTACCTTTAAATAGATTACCCCTTCATTAGCAAACGAGGGAAAATGGGGAGAAGACAGCAATATTATTCTAAATTTCCTGTAAAATGTAGAATTCAAGCGTATACTCCACAGATTTGCCAACTTGATTGAGCTCAACATATGCAATGATAGCATTTGGCATTCTCTACAACTGTATGTGACATTACATGGCATTTTGTAATCATTAATTAGTCTACATAATACCCCCATTAGGTGGGTCTTCATTACTGAATTTTAAGTACCTCAGAAACAAAATTGAATTAGCAGCTAAACCCTGCAACTTGAATAAAGAGGCCCAGTGTAGAGGATCCCATGAAACCAAAAGGAACTCATGCTCTCTGGAGTAAGAACTTTGGAATAAGCCTTTGCTAAGTACTATAAAGCAAGCTATTCTCTTCCCTTTCCCGGGGGCATCACCCTTCACTAAGCAGCTAGAAAATTTAATGACGGGCCAAATCCAAGGGATCTTTGTTTCTTAGTTAATTTTTAATTAAATAACATGGTGTGTTGCTTTTCTCTCTCTCAAAGTTGAATTCTGACTTGGGAAATGTTGGTTTTTCATGATTTCATAAGCACAGAAAAAAATGCCCCCTGGCACCTTTCTTCCCTCTGTAAGTTGTATTTCCTTAGTTTTGAAGAAAGAAGACCAAAGGGTTAAAACAGAAAAAGTTTTTTTGTTTTTCTTTTTTTATTTTTTGTTTTTTTTTTTTAAATAAGAGGTTTGAAGCTTGCTAGTACGATAGGAGGTACAATGAGTCTAGGAATGGATTGATTAAAACGAAAACAAAACAACCCTTTACTTCTTTTAAATGTGAAGAATGTACATTAATTGTTATATGGACATACTTTCAATGATATTTAACTGCTTTTTTGGGGGGGAGCGGGTGGGAAGATAAACAGAACAGACAATTTTGACTGGTTCTTTGTTTTATTTTCTTCAGAAAAGTTTTCAACTTTAACTGTTTGTGACCTTCTGAAAATGGGGCTCCCTAAAAGGAGAAAACTAATCTGTTTCCCATCTACAAGTTTCTTCTGTTAACAAAGGAGCAACAGGAGGCCACTGAGGCAGGGGGTTAGAGCCTTAAGGTAAAGACTCAAGAAACAATAGGAGGAGAAGGAGTTTTTTCTCCCTCTGGGTTTCCGATTTCCTCACCAGTTTCCCTGTAACAATATCCTTGAAAGAATTGGAAATCCTTTGGTCCCCTGGTCTTATGGTAAAAAGTGGGGCCAAGATTCAGAACACAGGTCTACCCTGTTCCCTCTCGAACACATGCTGTGTGTGTGTGTGTGTGTGTGTGTGTGTGTGTGTGTGTGTGTGTATGGTGTTCTAAAAGGAGTGGTAGAGAGAACTGCTATTTTATAGAGGCAAAAGACTGATGAACTAGGGTTTAAAATGACTGGTAACATAACAGGAACATGGAACAAGGGACAGTATGCTGGAGTTAAAGTCAGAAAAACTCAATTTCCAAGACAGCCTCTGACATTTATTAGTTGAGTGATTGCTCTCCCTAAGCCTCAGTTTCCTTATGTTTGACACTGGGAAGGAAAAACCAAAAGTCATATGGTTGTTGTGAGACTCAAAATTGGATATGGTTAGGGTTTGAATTTGTGATTTTATCAGTATAGGGAACTCCCAGGTGAGGGAACTCTTACCAATGTGGGTGGGAACCTTCTCTACACCTTATAGAGATGCACTGAGCAGATTTGTTACTTGCCCAGGGTCACAAAAGAAAGAAAAATATTGGACTTCTCTGGTATGAAGGAAGGGTCAAAAAGTTTCATGTGGATTTTCCAGAACTCTGGGGCTCAGAGCTCCTAAATCTGCAGTGTGGAAGGGATAACTGTATATGTAAGATACCTCAGAAACTTAAAATCGCTATAGAAATGTCTATTATCCCTTAATTGAGTTTCTGGTGTCATATGTGTGAATATTCTTTCCTATCACACACACCACAATTTATCTATACTTCCCATGCTGTGAGACTTATTTTAATAAGTTTGTTATGTGGGGTTGAGGGGCAGAAGCAATTTCTGTCAATTAAACTACTGTTCTGAATACTGATTGAGGCTTAAAGGTGGCAAGGTCCATCAGTCTGGGAATCACTCTGGATCCTTTGTATCGGGTGTTGTTGTAGCAGGGGGTCTTCCATGCTCCACAGAAAACAGATTTCTGAGAAGTTCTCTAAATACCTAAGTGAGGTAACTCGGCTCATTTTCTTCAGTGTTGGATGTTGTCCCAGGTCACACATGAAAACAGTATGTGCCTTCTTGGTCCCTCTTACTACTTCCTTTGGGTAAAAGAGGGTCTCAGGGGCCTTGGGAATCTCCTGAGTGCTAGTCTTTTAATAGTTCTACATCCTTGACCTTTGGCTGGCTCTGAAGAAAAGATGCTTAGAGCCATTCTACAGCAATATGGCCTAATGAAGGCAAAGTCAGGTGTGTCGCTGAGAATCTGTTTTTAGAAACGTTGAGGAGAGAACTGGGAAACTCTTAGAGGCAGTGTGCACAGACACACATTCCTAAACCTTCTGTTTGAGAAGTGCCTGCCAACTTAGGAATGAAGCAATGTGAAGGAAACCAGCTAAATAGAAACTGCTAAAGAAAAAGAGAGTTTCCCCCACAGATCTGATGGGACCATGGCCCAGCCATATGTTACTCTACAATAATACTCCTTTCTTTATTTAGCTGAATTTGTAAATTTTAATCAACATAAAAGATATCAATGATATATTGGAACATTAGCCAAGACACATGGTTGAGCTGATTTCAAAATTATTTCTCAGATATTTTTATGTGTACCATTTTGGGGGGTATTCCAATTCTGGTGCTATTTGTTTTTTGGGGGGTAACTAGGTGGTACAGTGGAAAGAGTGCTGGGCCTGGAGTCAGGAACGCTCCTCTTTCTGAGTTCAAATCTGACCTCAGATATTTATTAGCTGTGTTACCCCAGGCAAGTTACTTATCCCTATTTGACTCAGTTTCCTCATCTGTAAAATGAGCTGGAAAAGGAAATGTCAGATCACTTCAGAATCTTTGCCAAGAAAGCCCCAAATGGAGTCATGAGGAGTTGAACATGACTGAACAGCAATTTGTTTTTATTTAATAATTGAAAATAACAGACCATTTCCCTACATACTTTTTCTTTCTTCAAAGCTTTTCATGAGAGCACAGGGATGTAGAAAGAATGCTGGATTTGGAAAGGACTTGAATTCAAATCTCAGCTCTATAGTTTCTAATCTATGTAGCTTTGAAAAATTAATTGACTTTTTCTGGGCCTGAGTTTCTTTATTATCAAAAGAAGGAATAGGATGGGGTAATATCTGAAATCCATTCTGGCACTAACCCTAGGCTTCTGGGTATTGATTACAGACATTTCAAAAACAAATATTTTGGGATGCAAAAAATGTTTTTTAGTCCCCAAATATTATAGGATGGGGAAATTGAACCTGAAATATTATTTACTTAGGGTAAGTAAGGGTATTGGAATAAACATTGCTATTAAACAAGGGACCAGCTAGTCATATATTCACTAGTTTTTCATAATATGTTCATAAATTCAGAGCTTTAAAGTACTTAGTGGCCAACTAGTAAAATCCCTTCATTTTACAAGTGAAGAAACTGAGGCAAAAAGATTATGTAACTTGCCCAATGTCACACAGGTAACGAGACAGAGTTCTCTTTAAGTTAATGAATGTTAAAGCTAGACTCGGCAGAGTCTTAAAACAAGGTTGCATTTTTCTTTATTTAATATATATTTACATATATTAAATATATGTCTATAAACACATACATAGATATATATATATATATAAATACATACACATAGATACATAGGTACATATACACACATTTTTATTTATATATATTCTCTATTTGATATATGTATATATTCTGTGTTGCTTCACACTATAAAACAAGAGCTAACAAAAACACATCTTTCTTCTTATAATTGTTTTCATGCTTTTTCTTACCTTGGAAATTCATGGTAAGAAAAACTGTGCACATTTCCATTGCAGAAAGCTCATCTTTTCTAAATTCTGGCTAATGTGCTCAATTATGTTACAAAGAGTTAGTTTAAAACCTGCTTTAATGATCAAGATGTCAATAATGGACTCTAGGACAGTCTGTATATCTTCAGGGAAAGAGGAAACTAATAGTAGATTTTCCTTGTAAAGAAACTGACTGGTCTATGGTTCTTCCAGCTGTCACATCTCAGTAGGTTTCAAAATAAACACTCATTACCTTGTAGAAATTAGAAATGGAGTGCTTAAAAAAAGCAGGAAGAGAAATAATAATTTTTACTTTTCTTAAACAATTTTTAATTATGAATAAATGAAACCTACTGAGCAGCCTAACAGTAAGTATCATTTAACAAGAATGAAATACACTTACTCTTATGATATAAATTATAATAGTGTCATGGGTAGACTAAGAAGTCTATATTTAGCTATATTTAGAAAAATAAACACTGTTAATTTTTTTTTCGAAAGCAGGAGAAATAAGAAATGTTGAGTAAAATCATTCAGGTGCCTTTGATTCATTTTTTTCTCTTTAGGGCTTCAGACATCCTAAAATTAAAATGGATCCATTGAAGCTAATCAGACATAGTCAGTTATCGTAAGGTGATGGAACTGATCACTGACCTGTTCGTATTTTAATTGTTTTTAATATACCAGGAAATCCTCTCGACACTGCCCTCCCCTTTCCCTTCTTTCCCCTAAGATTATTGTGTCTATTTCCCAAACCAAGGAAATATGGAGGATGTTTTCCACTTTGAGCTCACACTAATTGTGCTGACAGGCTGTTTCCACTTCTCAGGAAAAGTCAGGGCTCACTGAAGAACTGGGACCCTCAACTTAAGTCCTTGGTGACTGAATTGATGAGGCCATCTGAGTGAGAATGGGGCAACTCAAGGGCTATGTTAATGGGACTTAAACAACAGGCCATTGCTAATCAGGGACCTCAGGGCTGAAATGAAGTTAATTGTTATGGGGGAGGTATGTGAAAAGGAGGGGAAGGTCAGCATAAATCAGGACTGCAGTGGGTTCGGAGTTGTTCCTGCTGGATTCATGTTCATACAAGTGAGCCCAAGAGCACTGTGACCCTTTGAAACCCAACTGGTATTTGTTGGTTTAATTTGCAAAATAATATCAATAATTGGGAAAGACAGTGGATTCATGGGCTTGTCTCATGGACAATTTTCCTTCATGCTTGAGGAAAGGGGTGTTTTAATAGATTTTTCTAAGAGTTCAATATCTGTTCTGCACACTGAGCATGCAAGAGACCATTGTTCTGTGGAAAGAGAATTGAATTTGAAGTTATGAAAGTCTGGGTTCAAATCCAGCTTTAGGCAGTTATTAGCCAAAGGAGCTAATATAAATCTGATTGACATCAAGAATGGCATAACTTCCAGGAATAAAAAGGTAATAGTACCACTAGACTCTGACCATACCATGAAATCATCTGGAGCACTGCTCAGTTGCCATTGCTTAAGGATATTGATGACCTGGATAGTATCTAGAGGAGAGTATCCAGGATGCTTTGAGGGCCTTGAGTCTATGACATCTGAAGATCAGTTGACTGAACTAGGGATGCTTAGGCTGGAGAACGGAAACCCAGGGAAAGAGAGAGATTCAATAGATATATCCAAGTATTCAAATGGCTATCCCATGGAAGAGGGATTGGACTAGTTCTGTTTGGCACCAGAAGAGAGAATGAGTTACTTTAGGTAGAAATTGAAAAGAGGCAAAATTGGGTTTGATATCAGAAAAAAAAACATTTCTAAACAATTTGAGTTGTTACTATGTAGAATGACTGTGTTTTATAAAGTCAAAAGGAGGTGAATTCTCCTTCTTTGGAGGTCTTCCTGAGGCTGGGCCCATCAGGGATGTTAGAGTGCACATTTCTTTTGTGCATGGGTTGAATTATATGATTGCTGGGGAGGCTTCTAACTCAAATTCTGTGTTTTTGCGATTCTACTCTAGTCTAGCATTTTTCTTTCTTTCTCTTTCCTTCCTTCCTTCCTTCCTTCCTTCCTTCCTTCCTTCCTTCCTTCCTTCCTTTCTTTCTCATCCTAAATAGAGCCTGGTTTGAGAATAGAATATGGAAGTCTGGAGAAAGTGGGACTTTGGCTGAGGGAAAGTGTTTGAACTTTCCACTCTGACTAGAAGAGATCCATTAGGGGGGAAGAAAGTGAAGGATCTCTATTTCTCACAAGATAAAAAGTACACTATCTCTGTATTTGTATGACAGAGAAAATAATTTTTGAAAGTCTGCACAGAGTAAAAGAAGTCCAGGAAGCATTATCTTCCCTGGCATTTTCAAAAATAACACATTAGCATTTTCATATAGAAACTGCCACTGGCAAAGAAATGCCCACACCATGGGAACAGGGGTCTGCCTTAAACACTTACACAGTCAGATGATTGATTTTATAAAGGCCAAAATCATTATGTTCCCTACAGACCTGCTTCCCCATCTCACCTCTCCACTGGTACCATCATCTTCCAGGATCCCGGACTGGGTAACCCTGGGTTTATCTTCTCCGACCTCTACTCAACTTCCAGTTAGCTGCTGTGTTTTATTGTTTCTGCTTTGGAGTTAGAAGATGGTCAGTGGTTTCTCTTGGTAACCAAGGACACCTCATAGAGATACTGAATGCCTTAAATATTTTTTTGAAAGGAAATGACCCTGACAGGAGAAATCAATCCTGATTGGTGGACATTTAAATGAGGAGGTGGGTTAAAAGTCTTGAACTTCTGCTGAGGACTGGCTTGATCATGAGACCCCGCCACCTCCAGCAATCTAGATAAAGTAATCCATCTCTAACCCAGACCACTTGGGTTGGTTTTCTCCTTCATAAACTGGACAATCCTAAATTCCAATGGAGAAGTAAAAGGGCATGAGTCCATTCTTTTGGGGCAAAAATTCACCTATATCAGATTTCATTTATACTCTAAACAGAAGTATAAAGTCTCTTTGTTAGGTGGGGTCCTGCTCCAGATCAAGGAGCATGTACCCTGAGGATTAGGACAATCTTCTCTGTCAGTCATGCCCTTCCAGGACTAGATGACTGACCTATAAGGGCTGCCCCTGAATGAGGAAATAAAAAAGAAAGAATTCTACAATTCTTTTATGACAAAAGGGGCTGCTGTAAATATTTTGGTGTATAAAGGAACTTTCTTGTTATGGACAGCTTCCTTGGGGTTATATGACAGAAATGGAGTCTCTGATTCAAAGGATATGGATATTTTAGTCTTTTTACTTGCATAACTCCAAATTCCTTTCCAGAATGGTTGTCCCAAGAATTTCCATTTACTGAACGTTTTCTTTGTAATATAGTTAATAACAATGATTTTGATGATGGTGATGGTGATATCCACCATTCGTCTGTCTCTTTAAGGTCTGCAAAACACTTTGTACAAAATAACTCATTTAGAATTTCATTCTTGAGAGGGTCTCATATCTCCTGTGCTAACTTCCCTTTCAGAATTTTAGCTTTTGGCATCCTACCTGTCCTTTCTCTGAGCCAAAAATGATTAAGAAATGAGTTGTAAAACAATAAAACACCAAGACAAGTGAGAGTGAATAAAGTCACTTGTGGAGTGTAATGCTTGTTTACTTTGTTGGTATATCTTTGCAATATATTTCCTATATATATAAAATATATATTTGTATATACACAAAATTGTATATATACAAATTTGTATATATATGAAATAATTGTGAAAATACTTTCTTAGCCATGTAGACAAGAGTACATGAAAGATACAAGACTTTGGTAATGGGCAGTTAGCACTACTCAGAAATGATCTGTGTGTGTGTGTGTGTATGTTACTTGAATTTAACTCAAGTCGTATTAGCTGTTTGCCAGATTGGCTTGTTCCCTTGTATTTCTTTCCTTGTTGAGTTAGGATACTGTAACTGGGAATCCTTCAGAAAAGTTACTTGCAAGGCAGAAGACCTTGTAAATAAAACCTTCAAAAACATTTTCTTACATCTGAAAAATAAGTCTGCTTTCCCCAAATCAAGGATGCAAGTCAAATTTCTTGTCTATGTCTAACACAAATTTTAAGATGGATGGATTGCTTCCCTGCAAGGTTCCAACTTCAACAATTAGTCCTTGCTTGCCATTACCCTTGATGCTACTGTCAATCCCCCTAATATTATTTATGTAATCTCATCTAGTCTGATCTTATTTTCTCCTCACTCCTTTCATTCACTTCCTCCTTCACTGGAGGCAGCTGTGTGGTGCACTGGATAGAGCCCTCATCCTGCAGAGGCAGCTGTGTGGTGCACTGGATAGAGCCCTCATCCTGCAGAGGCAGCTGTGTGGTGCACTGGATAGAGCCCTCATCCTGCAGAGGCAGCTGTGTGCTGCATTGGATAGAGCCCTCATCTTGCAGTCAGTAAGATCTGAGTTCAAACCCTGCCTCAGATATTTTCTAGCCTAAGGTAGTCAATGGACAAGTCACTTAGTCTCTGCTTCAGTTTCCTTATCTGTAAAATGGGGATAGTAGCATCTACCTCTCAAGGTTCTTGTGAGGATCAAATATGATAGTATTTGTACAGTACTTAGCAGGATGCCTGGCACATGATAGGTTCTAGATACTAATAGGCTCTGTATAATAAGAATCACTATTCTTCTTCACTCCTGACTCTACACTTTTTCTTCCTTCTGACCTCAAACAGCTCATTACGTGTCTAAATTATATGAACTTTTTGGGAGGGAAACGGAATCTATGTACTCCACTCCGTACTTCCTTTTGAAATGTAGACAGTCCTCAGGATATTCATTTTCCATTTATTTATTAACATTAATTTTAATAGTAAAAACCTATCTTTGTATCTGTGTTTAGTATATAGTAGTATAGTGTATTGTATATATGTAGTAGATGCTCAATAAATGTCTCTTGATTTTGAATGATAGTATGTCTGCAAAGTGCTTTGTTTACTTTATGTTACTGGAGGCCCACAACAACACAATTAAGTAAATACCATGCATTTTATTATGGTCTCCATTTTATTGATGAATAAATTTAGACTCAGATGGGATTAGATAACCTGAATATGGTCATACAGCTTGTATGTATTAGTGGTAGGATTTGAATTCAAGTCTTTCTAGTTCTAAGTCTATCACTATATCCACTATACTACATTTCCTAGATGCAGGCACAGCACATATTGGTAAAGGGATACAAAGGCGTATGATCCTTATCCTCACAGAACTGAGGAATTTAGTTAAATAAGTTAACTTAGTTAAATAAGTTAAAGAAGATCAACGTGGCTGTGAGCTCATGCTAGAGACAATGGGCCATTAATAAAGACTAACACAAGAGACATCATAGAGGACATCATCAGAGAGAAGTATGCGTGCAAAAGAGTGCAGATGAGTCATGTGGTAAGAGTGAAAGATGGGCAATCTACATCTGCCATTGTTATTGATGCAACATCAAGAGACCCAGAAGAAGGTGTCTGGGGAAGGTCCTGGATCCTCTCTGGAGAGCATGCATGTGGACAGGAACAATAGGAGCACAGAAATACACAATCTAAATGAGTTTCCATCTTTATCTTGTACAGATTAATGAATAAGATGGAAGATCCATTAAATTATCGAAGTTAACCAATAAGCAACCTACAAAAGACATAAAGGAATGATTATCTGGAATTCAGTTATCTTCTATACATTGTGTTAAACGTTGTGTGTCATACAAGAGAATGAAATGAAAGCAAAGAAAAGGAGAGTCGTTCATAGGATATGGAGATATGAGCTCATTTTATAGATAAGAAAGACAAAGCTCTGTTAAGTAGTGGGAATATGATTTTGGAAACAGGAAACTCCTTTAAAAATAGTCTTTTTCTTCTGATAGAAATAATAATTATTGTTCTGTTTGGTCATGTCTGACTCTTTGTGATTCCATGTTTCATAGCACACCATCGCCTTCTGATCTGATGGGCTAATTTTCTGATGTCACATCTTTTAGCACTTAGCATTTTAGCATACTGTCCGTGGGGTTTTCTTGGCAAAGATACTGGAGTAGTTTGCCATTTCTTTCTTCAATGGATCACCTTTTGTCAGAGTTCTCCATTACAACTAGGATGTCTTGGGTAGCCCTGCATAGCATAACTCATAGTTTCATTGAGCTACAGAAGCCCCTCCACCATGACAAGGTGGTGACTCAGGAGGGGAGGAATGATTATACTTCACGTTTATAAAGTGCTTGTAAAATATTGGACCTGTTTATTCATGAGTAAAGGGAATTCCAGTGAAAGTACTTCCTTTACTACTGTAGGTAGCATCTGCTTTGAGACTTTATAGTCCTAGCAGGTTATCTGGATAGCTGGTAAGGTCCATCCCCAGTGTCACATAATCATTTTATGTCCAAGGTATTAATTGATCCCACTTCTTAACATTGAGTGTAGTTCTCTAACCGCTCTAGCATGCTGACCCTCAATCAATCAATCAGTAAACATTTATTAAGAGCTTATTATGTGCTAGTTACTTGCTAAACTTCACCAACTAAATCTCCTGACTCTAAGTCCAGTGTCTTTTTTCCCTTTTAGGGGATAAAATTTTTATTCATGAATTCATTTTCTTACCACTATTACTTTAAACCCTTCACATGCTGAAGCCTATTATCAAGAAAAAAATTAAATGAAACAAATCAACAATAGCAGGGGACCTGATGATCATTTGCACTGGAAGCTCACCTCCCAGCACCTCATCATAGAGAAGCAGAGTGTTGCAACAGTAGTTCTTTGGAACCAAGATGAACAATCTGATGTTATTTCTATTTCTTCATACTGTCTCTCCCTCTTGATGTTTATGCTTTTGAACAGACTGATAACTTTTTTCCTCCTCAGTGAATGAAGCAAGAAAGACTTTCAGGAGAAGCTGATTACCACTTTTGACACTATGGGCAAAACCATTTCTGAAAGACTCATAAATCATTCAGTATAGGCACAGTACCCCAAACTACATCCCAAGGAAACACCAATCTGAATTTCAGCTGAAGATCACACAGAATGATACAAGTTGGCATTGTTCATGTTCCTTTTCTGAGTCAACTTCCCTTCATTACCTATCTTAAAAATAACATGTAAGCACAATTTTATATATATATATATATATATATATATATATATATATATATATGTATATATATACATATATATACAACTATATGTATACTTGCACACTTATATGTGTATATATACATATTGCAATATTGTGCACGCATATGTGTATTTATGTGTATGTATGTGTATATACACACATATGTGTGTGAGAAAGAGAGAGAGAGAGGCAAGTACACAAACATATACACACATTATCAGAGGAAATAAGTACTACTTTTATTTAATTCACTTAGTATTTTGTATCCCTAAGACTGGTATAATTAGGACTAGCACTTAAATTAGAATTTATGCAGTCATATGTCTCATAAAATTTAATCTGGAAGGAATCTAGAAGACCTTCTATTCTAGCCCTGCTTATTTTTATAGATAAATGAGAGGAAACAAGAGTCCCATCATGTGATTGACTTTGACTTGTTGCTGCAGTGAGGTGCCTCATGGGAGAGGGTGCTGAAAGACCTGAATTACCATAGGGTAACTCTAGGGAAGCCCTTTGATCTCTTTCTCTCTAACTTTCTTCTTTTGTAAAATGTGTAAAATAATAGCATCTATATCACAGAGTTGTTGTGAAGACATCCGAATATTTAATATATGTAAAGTTCTTTGTAAAGCTTTATATAAATCTCCGTATACATGTGAGCTATTATTATTCTATCTCAAGGCCAGTCTTGAGAATCTCCTCTCCAATAAATCTGGCCAGTGATCCTTAACCTTTGCTGAAAGAGCTCCAGTGAGGAGGAGTCCATTCTACTTTCGAATGACTCTTTATTTCTTTTCAAAAAATAAAATGGAACAAATAAGCATTTCTCTAACAGTATTATAAAAAAGATGATTATACATGAAGCTCTAAATTCATTATGTACAACTTGCTATTTCTTTTAAATATATAATAAAGTTACAATGTAAACTTTCCCTTCTTTTTTCCTTCCCCCCACCCTAGACATAGCTATCATTAGACACAAATACATGTGTGTACATGTGTATATACACACACATATTCATATACATATGTATATTTTTTCTCTACATACTTCTATTTATCAACTCTTTCTCTGGATGCAGATACAGTCTTTCTTCATATGACCATTATAGTTAATTTGGGCATTTATAAAAATCGAAATGAGTTGTTGGTTCAAAGTCATTCTTAAATAATACTGTTACTGTTTCCAATATTCTCTTCATTCTGCTCATTTCACTCTTTATATTTCATGTGAGTCTTTCCACGTTTTTTGAAGATCATTGAGCTTATTTCTTATAGCACAGTAGTATTCTAACACAACCATATATCACAACTTGTTCAACCATTCCCTAATTGATGGGCATCCCTGCAATTTCCAGTTCTTTGCCACCACAGAGTTGCTATAAACATAGGTTCTTTTTCTTTTTCCCTAATCATCGTTGGAAATAGACCTAGTGGTGGCATTGTTGGTCTTAATAACTCTTTAGGCATAATTCCAGATTGCTCTCCAAAATGGTTGGATCAGTTCATAATCCCACCAATGACGAATAAGCGTCTACATTTTTCCACATCTGCTTCAGCTCTTTTTTTCATTTTAAGGAGATTTTTAAGTGTTTATCTTGTGAAATTCTTTTAGGTGTTGAGGATTCAAAAATGAAAATCTCAGTGTCTCTGGCCCAAGGACTTCACCCATTCTGCTAATTAGGAATTATTGGGAGCCAAGATGGCGGAGTAGAAAGACTCACATTTGCTAGCTCCGAACCCATAGCCCATGGATTTCCTGTAAAAAGAACTCCTGACAAATTCTGGAACAGTGGAAGCCGCGCAGAAACACAGTGAAGGAGATTTCC
>CM053771.1:508936019-508964443 GCA_028658325.1 Potorous gilbertii
CCCTCAGGGGGTTTATACAGAGATCCTTTGTAGTGGAGCTGGGGTGGAGCTCCAGCCTGCTCTGGGAGTCTCTGGCCAAGCTGCCTCAGCCTCTGCCGCAGCGGCCGCTTCCCAGGGGGTCCGAGTCCCGGAGATCCCCCGCTCCCCTCTCAGCCCGTCTCTCTCACTGACCTGTGCGTCTGTGGGTGGAGGGACCTTCTCGGCCGCCCGGAGATTCAGGTCCCTGCCGTCTGCTGGGCTCTGCTGGCTCCTCTCGGTGCCGCGTGGCCGGGGCGGAGGAGGGGAGCGCTCAGCCGGGCAGGACTCCGCTCCCGCCTGGGGTACCTTTGTGGTCGGTTCTTCAGGGCTGTCTGCAGCGGAAATCTCCTTCACTGTGTTGCTGCGCGGCTTTCACTGTTCCAGAATTTGTCAGGAGTTCTTTTTACAGGAAATCTATGGGCTGTGGGTTTGGACCTAGCATAGGTGAGTCTTTCTACTCCGCCATCTTGGCTCCGCCCCCGACAAATCTTTTCTTCTGTATAATTGTGACAAGGTTTGACTAAGACTAATTGTTGAACTTTCATCTATGACCCACATATAAATCCTAAAGAGATAAATTTTCAGCACTTGAATTTAGTAGTAAATTGGAAAAAGTAAGATTCTTTGTCAATTCCTTGACTTGAATATATATATATATATATATATATATATATATATATATATATATATATCTGTTCATGTATAAATTATATAATATGCAGAAGTATATAACACACACACACACACACACACACACACACACACACACACACTTGGCTCAACTGGCCAATTTTATGGGACTCTCTCCTCATTGATGGAGATTGATTACTCAGTGCTCTTTACTCCAGTAAAAGATGGAACTGAGGAGAACTGGAGAGAAGAGACATCCAGACCTTCCTGGTTTCCTGAAATGGAGGTGTATGATTCCAACCTCTCTTTGGGGACTTGAAAAGAGAAAGACTCCAGAAAGAAGCCAACATATATGGAAGCATGATTCCCAGTTTACTACACTAGAGACTTTGGGCATTTTTTCCTTCTGGGTGAGATCTGAGACTGAATTATCTCATGCCTGAGGGTGGAGCTCCTTCATGTATGGTATATATTCTCCTATGTATACTTTCTCTGATTTCTGTTTTGCAATAGACTTGAATAAATGGATTTGTTTGCTGTTTGCTATGGGTGTTCATTGTGTAATTGGCATTTGGTGAGAAGGGAATCAAGATTGTAGCTTAAACCTAAAAACTACTTCCTCCAGACTGATAATACTTAAGAGAGCAGAGAGAGAGAGAGAATTCTTGTCCAGTACATTCTCTCCAAGAGAGGCAGAGTAGCCAGCTTCTGGCCCCAAACTCTTGCTTTCTCTTGACAAAAATCAATAGTCTTCCTGGAAGAAGGGTGGGGGAAAGGAGGCTGTATCTATCTATCTATCTATCTATCTATCTATCTATCTATCTATTCTTGACTCAGTGAAGCACATCTACCACACCCATGTAGGCATATATAGTCTACATGAGTGTAATAGCACTTTGACCACAACTCATATATATGTCTGGGTACTATTGTGCCCGTGTGTGTGCACGTGTGTGTGTGTGTACATGTATACATGTGACATTTATATCTATCAGAGGTTATTAGCCTGGGATCCACGAACTTGTTCTTTAAAATATTTTATAACTATTTCAATGTAATTGGTTGCTTTTGTAATGCTATACCTTTTATTTTTATGCATTTAAAACATTCTGAGAAGGGACCCTTCACCAGACTGGCCTTCACCAGATTCCCAAAGGGCTCTATGACTTACAGAAAATGATTAAGCACCCCTGATATAGGTATAGAGATTCTTTATATGCAAGTATGAGAGAAAAGAAAAGGGGAGAAAGAAAAAAATGATAGGATTTTATGACTGGAATGGGTTTTATGGATCATGTAGTTCCATTCAATTATTACATATTTAATGAAAACAAGGCTGAGAAAGGTTAAATGATTTTTCTCAAGTGACCTGGTTAGAGGTAGAGCCAAGGCCAAGTCTTCTCATGGCAGTATCCTTTCCACTACATGATCTGCCAGTTCTTTCCTTTCTTCTCTTTTCTTTGCACAAGTGGCAAAACCCACTAGTACATTTTTTTCAAAATTCAGAATGAAAATAAATATAAAATTTGTAAAGGTTTAAAACTCTGCATTATTTTAGAACTGTATTTTAATTTTCTAGGAATCCTTCAGACTATGGGACTTTAAAATTAATATGTTTTGGCTCTCTCTGTTACAAACTAATCTCTCTGTTATAAACTATTAAACTCCGCCCCCTCCAAGCTTTTTGTCTCTGTTTATATTTCGGAGTATTATTTTAGGTCCCTTCCATGGCAGGCAAGCTTCATTTTCTCTGTAAAGTGATACAGTGGTACCTTTCAGCCAACAAGGGGTTCTAAGTGACCAGATATTTACAGATGCTGTATCCTCGAATTCTTGAAAGGCAGTTTGTCATAGAGGACAGAAGAGAGGATTTAGAGTCAAGAAAATTTGTGTTCAATCATACCTTTGATACATAGTCGCTATGGGATAGTAAACAAGTCATTTAAAGTTATCAGGAAAATCTTGAGAACTGATGATCAACACCAGTGGAAAGAGCCTCATCGCTGGAGTTTGCTAAATGGATGATATCATAAGGATGATATCATACCCCCTTCCAACACTTCCCCTACCCCCCTACAAAATTAGGGTACATTTCCTAAGACAGACTGAATTTAGGCTTCTGGTCTCTTACTTTTTCCACTTCCCTTTCACATTTTCAGAATGATCACTCTTCTTGAGGAAAAACAGACCTGGATGAATCACAGTAAGGATTTGTCATCTAAATTCACTCTATTCTGCTCGTATTTATCCTTAATGATGTATATATTATTTTGATGAAATGAAAACCATTTGGTATTCTTGGGTGTTTCAGTGAAGGTTGGTTTTTTTAAAAAAAAATTGAGTGACTGGAGTTACCCTATTTTGTTTTCTGATCATTTTCTTTGCATTTTTAAAAATAGGTTCATTTGCAAGAGTATATATATTGATTCTACTGATTGGAAGGAATGGCAACCATGAATCTGAATTGTCACAAGTCATTAAATTCATAGACCATAATATCATTTAGAAGTGGAATATTTTGATGTACTGTAAACTATCAACTTCGGTAGATTTGCTTGAATGGAATTCATACACTTTTTTTGGAAGGATCTAGACTGGAAGTGCAGTGGTTTCACATGAGCCCAATCTGAACACATTTGCCTGCTTTGTCTCTGACCTGGAACAGGGCAATCTTGTGGCCCTGAGACTCACCATATTGACCATACTCATGTCTTACTTAGAGCAAACACCCAATTGACTTAGCTCAGAAGTTCTCAGTTCAAGAGATCCAGCAGAGATGGGTTTCAGATGGGCACCACTGAGAGGACCACATACCAGCTTAATGTATATTTGTAAAATTGAACAAAAGGGAGAAGGAAGAAAAGAGAAGAAAATGATGCCGTATTGAAAGACTAATTCATTTTTTAAAAACCTATTAAATTCCTACCAAGTACCAAATACTGTGCTAGGAACTGACCAAGGACATATAGAAAATGAAACTCTTCTCAAGAAATGTACGTTCTGTTGGGAGAAAACAACGTAAGTATTTGTCTTCAGCCAATGCATAAATTTCCTCCCCTCTCAGTTCCTAAAAAACCAGGCTTTTCTGATGCTATAATTACCCAGTCTTTTGCCTGTTCCAAATGAGCTGGGTAGTCTCAGAAGGGGGTTGTTGAAAGATTGTGGTGAGGAAGAACACTGACTGCATGTCGTTAGCACATCCAATTATGTCCCGTTGGGAATGGACCCAGAGAAACTCAGAATTGGAAGAGACCACTTTCAAAAATCTCTGGTATTTGTTATCTCTGGGACTATAGGCAAATAAATACCTTGACATCCCTGGGCCTCATTTTCCTTTTCTATGTGTAAGGAAGTTGTTGGAAGAGGTAGTTTCAGAGGACTCTTTCAGATCTCTGGTTCTATGCCATCTCTCTCAATACAAACTTTGAGCATGAACTTTCTCTCCAATATTCTTGATGAGTGTTTATCTAGCATTGGTTGCAAGACCCCCGAGGGAGAGCCAGTGATGTACTGGTAAATTATTTACAATCCTCTCTCCAAAAAATGTGTAATCATTAGGCTTTTTTTTCAGGCAAGCAGGATCAAGTGACTTGCCTAGGGTCACACAACTAGTGAGTGTCAAGTCTGGATTTGAACTCAGGTTTTCCTGACTTCAGGGCCAGTGCTGTCTCCACTTTACTACCTAGTTACCCCCACAATACCCTTTTAAGTTTAATCTGAGTTATTAGAATTTTTGCCATCATTTTCTTCAGTCATGATAGAAATCAACTAAGCAATAAACCAAGTTCTTATTTCAGTGTTGCTTTCTGAGCTGCAAATGCTCACATTTAAATTTTCAGTTTAAGCACTGGTTCTCCTGAGCACATCCCTTGGAGGAGAATCCATTGGCTTCTTAAGCATCCCATTCCACATATATATTGTTCTAATAGTTAGACAGTTGTTCATTAAATCTAGTAAAATCTACCTCTATTGCTTTAATTCACTGAACTACATTCTGTTGTCCAGATCCAAACAGGACTAGTCCAGGCCCTCTGTTAGGCATTAGAATTACAAAGATAAATAGTACAAATACTCTTTGTCAGCCAAGAGAATGATGATTCTGCCTGTTCTAGTGGTATGTAAAAGAAGTAACATGGGTGCTAGAATGAGTAAGTCTTCTGGACATGTGTTTAGGAAGGGAGATTCTGAGACCATAGAATCTAGATAAGAGAGTATCTGGGTGTTATATAATATTAGTGCCTTGAAATGCTTGAAATTATGAATTCTTGCTTTAAAATAAATTATTTCCTTCACTATGGTGGACAACAGGCTGAGCCCAGTAGCTTGTAAATTCTTGAACATCTTCCCTACTTTTGCTACATATGGAAAGTACCAATGAATCATATAATGAGAAGGAAATATTGCTTAGATGTTCTCTCTCATAATCTGACATCATGGAGGCTCATCAAGTCTGCTTTGTAGAGGCAGTCCAACTCTGGATTTTCTTCTAAAATGTTTAAACAGACCCTTAGGTGAAGTGTATTTTTATTCTTTTTTCTATTTAGATGAATCTACAAGTTTTGTTTCTTGAGAACAAATCATCAGTTTGGATGCACTAAGAAACTAGTGGTTTGAAGGAATTTCCAGATACTCTTTCTTGGATACCATCTGTAAGTTCAAAAGTGATGATAGAGATGAATCAAACTTTCCTTTTCTTTCCATGTTACAATTTTTAAATTTTATTTCTTTAAAACCATTGTTTTGTGTCATTCTTGCCTCTGTTTCCACAACATCCATTTTCCTACTGATCTTGGTCTCGTAAACAAGTCATTGTGTTATCTATGTTACCAGCCAAAATCTCTTGGACATTCATAGTGTTCCAAGCACAGAGCCTTGTAACAAAGTAATAAAATAAAATAAAGTCAAATTAAAATCAAAATGGAGGATCCTTACCACAATCTCACAATACTTATCATTCAATTGGCAAGACAGAATAAATACATTTTAGAGAGATTTAAAAATCTATAACTAAAGGAAAATAAGAGCTCTATGAACACCAACACAGAGGATGTTTTAAAATAGTTGAGGAAGACTTCATGAAGAAAGTGGTGTTAGAATTAGGAATTTCTTTGCATATACTTGTTGTGAATATGCCTTCCATGGTGTGTGTGTGTGTGTGTGTGTGTGTGTGTGTGTGTGTGTGTGTAGGGAGGAAAGTATGGTGCAGTGTAGATGGAGCAAGGGACTTGATATTTGGGATGATCTGAATCATGCCTCAGACACTTCCTGTCTTTGTGGTTCTGGCTAAGTCATTTAACCTTTTGGACTTCAGTTTCCTTATTTGCAAAATGAAGAGATTGGATTCATTGACCTTTAGGATCCTTTATGACTCTGTATCTTCAATCCCAGGATGATACTGTGACTTAAGGATGTACCACATTTCATTCAGTTAACTACCCTTTTTTTAATAGAAAAAAGGCTTTTCGATTTCCAGTGTCCTTTATTATTACAATAGATTTGGCTTTCACACACCCCAATCCCCACCTTGATGTTAAAAGAGTTTTAAATGTCTCACTACATCTTCAATGTCATTTTCTTAATTCTTCTCAGAAATAATCTTTAGAAATCCTGGTCATGGAAAAGTGATGTCACTACAACATTTTATACACAAGGAAAAAAATATTAAGGAGCATTGTTATGTTTTCTAATACAGACCAGAAGCATGAAACAAATGCCAGGTTCTGGGAAACTTTCATGTCGACCTCTGTCCTTTTGTGATCTTAAAAATCTGTTTTGCATCAGAAGCTGCAGGGATACAGGACAGGGTGCATGGGGGAAGAGTATGTCCTGCTAAGTCTAACTATATCCAGGGGCACTTAGGATGTTACTAAAAAGGAACAAACAGCAGGTAATGAAGGATTTTAATAGGAGTAAAAATGCTTTGAAGTTGGTTGGTTTTGTCCACACCATTTCTTTTAAAGCGATGTTATTTGGTTCTTGCTTTTGGTGGAAAGCACAAAGAGACACAAATATAAAGTTAATTCAAGATTCTAAATTCAAGGGAATGTGGAAAAATTAGCTAGGCAAAGCATGTACCTGAAGGGAACAGTGGTGCCAAGGAAAAATACTGGATTTAGTCAGAAGATCCACTTTGAATTCATTGATCTGATATTTATAAGAGAGGTGGCCTTGGGCAAGTCATTTGTATTCTGTGGACCTCAATTTCCTTATCTTTAAGGAGAGAGGATTCTGAGGCCACAGAGTCTAGAAAGAAGTATTTCTAGATGATAAATATTTTTGATTTTTTGAAAACTTTAAAATAATAAAAATCCTGTGTATGTGTGGGTGTGTTTTAAAATCCTATCACTTTCCCAAGTGGGGCAAATGGCCAAGTCTACTGGCTTGTATGTTCTTGAACATCTCAACACTTTTATTTAATAGAATAAGAAGCATCCATGACATATATCGGTAAGGAAAAATTGCCTGTATATTCTCTCATAGATGGGTATCATGGGAGGTTGTAAAATCAGGGAGATGTAGGAGAACATACGATAACTAGCTGGAAGAGAGTTTAGAGGCCATCTTTTTTCCACCTCTGAGTCTTAAGCCTTCAGAAGAGTTTGTGAAAATAAGGGAAATTATTTTAATTAAGTGAGTAATTAAGATCAATGTTTCTTTGCAGAATATATGGGAAAATTGGTTCAATGATATTTAACTCAGGATTACTTTTCTTTTTAAAAAAAGCGTATCATATACTTAAAGAATTACAACCGCGCCATTCTTTGGAAAGTGCATCTTAGCACTTTACTGGGACTTTGCTAGTATCTGGTTTCTGTTTTCCTACCCTCTGTTGCCTGTGAAAGTGTCAGTACTATGCTACTGAGATTGACCTCCTACTTTCAAGGACCTGACAAAGCAATACTGATCACTCTGTATAAATATCAGTCTTGTTTTAGACAGAATGCCATCAAAATTTAACTAGTTATACTGTCACTTTGTAAACAGGCAAAACAGGGTTTTAGTTCTAGAGAGGATTTCCAAGCTTATCTAATTCAAGCCTCTGCATTTTACAAATTAGGAAATTGAAGTCCTAAAAAGGAAAGTAACTTCATAGAATAGTTGATTTGGAGCTGGAAGCAATCATCTAGCCTTAACCCATTTTGCGGTGAGCAAGCAGGTATGGAATTGTCCAAGGTCCTATAGCTGGTAATTGGGACCCAGTTGGCAGGACAATGTGAGTGTAGATCTTCTGATAATCAATTTGTGCTTTTTAATTCTTTCTCCTATATCATGATGGTCTTCAAATGATTCAAACCACAGAGCCAAAGAACTGAAACTTTGATAACTTCATTTGATGTATAAAGAAATTAAGCTCCTGAATAGGAAAAATTTTTCCTCCAAGTTCACCCAGGCAAGTAAATGACAGTGTCAGGATGTGAATATAATTCTCTTAATACCTCTTTTGTTGGGTTTTTTTTATCATACCTAAGAACACAGTTATTATCTGATGTAAGGTTCAGATTGCATGGAAAGGCCAGAGGAGCAGTACCTCTGCTATTTGGGCTTCTTTTCAGAGCTGCTCTCCTTTGGTGTCCACCTGTCACCCTGCTCTCATTTGTAGCTCCAAGAAGCTGCAGCATGCACGACAGCCAGATCCTGGTGAAAAACAACTTGGTATATGGCATTAAAACAGGCTTAAAGTAACTGAAGGACCTCTAAACTATTGGAGAGTTAAGGCCTACTCAAACATGTAAAGACTTCTCCCAGGGGAATGCAGACAAGAAAAAAAAAAAGTTTCAGCAGCCAAGACAGCATTTGAAGAAGTCACTCCAGAGTCCTTAGAGCTTGGTCAGACATCAAAGACACCAAAGTCATCCACTGACTCCTGGGTCATCTCCAGTCATTTTAACTTTTCTTTTTCCACTGGACTTTGATGACTCTGGAAGAGAGTCAGGATGATGACTCTTTACAACTGCCCCTCCCTTAAATCAAATTCACCTGTAAGTCAAGATATCACCCATTATTTATTGTTTCACTCCAGTGTTGTGATATCATTAATGTTCTTCAAAAATAAAGAATGAACAAGAATATCTTTCAACACATTTTTCACCACTTTCAAAAACCTCAGTTTTTCTGTATGTGAGAGAACAGGGCTAGAAATAAGTTTTGTGATAAATTATAAATAAAAGTCTTATGGCATCTTTAATTAAAAGGCCCTTATGTATTGCTTCATTTCCCTGTGATTGTTTTAGGAATCATCCCATATCCCTGATAAATGATTATTAAGTTAGCAATGAGTTCTGAATATATACGTGTGTATGTGAATGTACAAATGTATGCATACCTACATGAATATGTGTATATATAATTATATGTATATACAAAATATATAAATGTATGTACACACATGTGTACATATATCTCAAGAACAAAGATTTCAAGCAAGACAGGGACATTTATATTAGATACATACACTTGTCTATAGTTATTTCTCCTTGCTGGTTAATTGTTAAAATACATGTTTACATGTGTGCACATACACATAACATTCACACACATGCTAGAATATATAAATATGTATATATTTGGACCTGATCTGTGATTTCAATGGTATTAGGCACATCTGGTGAGAAAATGACATTTATTGATACAAATAAGCAACTACTCTGGAACTTAAAGTATTAGAAAATTGGTGGGGATATGAGGGGGGCATGAGAGATTTAATGATTCCCCCAGGTTCTCACAGCCAAAATGTCAGAGGTAGGTCTTACTGACTCCCAGGTTAGTTTGCTATAAACTCCTTTCTCTCTCTGTTTTTTTCTTTTTCTCTCTCTGTTTTTTTCTTTCTCTCTCCATATACATGTACTTATGCAGGTACTCACATTAATGTAATACATATACATATATATATATTCATAGCAGAGATCTTTAGTGTTCCCTTGACCCCATACCCCATGCTGTTCCACTGTATACCTGACCTTTGTTAAAGGGTGCTCTAGTCAAACCTTCCATACTAAGACAACATCCCTTTCCAAGGACATCTAAGTAGGACAACCTTCTGTGTGTATGGTACATGTTATACTTGTGAGGCTAGCCACAGGCAAACCTGGATTTTTTTCACACACTAAACCTGTCTTGATGGCCAAAGACCTCAAGGGCTAGACCTAGAAACAGGACAAGAAGATCATATCTTATCTCCTGACCAATTAAATCTCTGAAAAGTCCAGAATAAAGCTGGGGAAGCTAGGCTTAAGAGAGCACCCCAGAAGAGAATATTAAATCATTGTAATGAATAATTAAGCCCACCTGTTGTTTCCCTATAGATTTCCTACTGATGCTGGTGCTTGAAATCAGTGTAGGATGCATCACAAATCCCATCAGAGTATACCCCTGGAGAAAAGAGAATTAAAATGCATTGGGGATCATTCAGCAGCTGTCTTCTTGTACCCTGACTTCACCTAGGGACCCAGTGGTCTAGACTATATCCTTGAATAAAGCTTATTGGGATCTGTGAATTGGGCTCAGTACTGGTTCAGTTTCATTTCTTTGGCATGACTTCAAACTTGTTACATAGCAATCCAAAGAATGAGGAATGAATATGAGAACTATCTCTCTGACGGCAGGTTACTAGCTCTTGGCCCATCACCATGATAAATTGTTGGTTTTTTTACACTGGCACAAAAATAAATCTATATTACTGGCATATTAGAAAGGCTAAAAAAGCTTGGTTGAGCAATCATCTTTATGTCCTGTACGGTGGTCTTCTGTAACTGTGTATGGGTTACACATGGTCCAATAATCACTGAAGAGAAACTCTGAAACTAGTCCATAGAAATTTCCGCAGAGCTTGTCAATAGGTTTTCATTTGTGAAAAAGATATAATTAAAATGTAGAAATAGATTTTGGTATTTTTTCTAAAAATCAAAATCAGCTAGAAAGCATTACCAATGTATGTTCCTATAAAAACACTAAAGATCCTTTTTTGGGGGAGTTGCAAAGGAGAGATGGAGGAAGAGGAAAGAGAAGATACAGTAAAAAATATTGTCCTTGGAGATTTTCCCATTCCTTTGAGCAACTTTGAATCTTAGAGGAGTTACTGAATTACAGCCTAGAACTAAAGATAAAAAATAATCTATTATCCTAGAAAATCTGAAGTTACCAATTTAAGGCAGTTAAAAATATTTTTATTGCATTCTTAGTAATTTCCCATGGAAGCATTTCTAAAGGTTCAGCAAAACATTTACACTTTTAAAAAAGGTTTTAAATTAATTTATAACTTAGCTATGATCTTCTTTGGGGGAGTCTCAAAACAGCAGGTGACCTTTTATCCATAATGTATAAGCTACAACATCTCAGTACAACAGAGTGAATTGGGATGGGATTCTATAACTTCATGTATCAAGTTTCATTTAGCAAAGGTCTTCTTGGTCCCTGACTCAGAACATTTTAGGTTTTTTTCTTTTTATACTTCAGTGCTTTTGAATTGATTGTTTTCCCCCTGGGTTATTTTAAACTGTAGCATGGTATAAAATATAAAGAGAATACAAGTCTAATGCTTGCCGTAGAAATGTTATCACATTATTTAATAAAATGGCTTCTTTTAATCTTAATTTTTTATTTCTATTTTGTTTTATTTATTAAGAGAAAGAATGATTTACTACAGGAAGAATTAATAGGAAGTAAGGAATGTATTCTTTGAACTCTTCTCCTACGGAAGGGTTGGATGGGAGGGGGAGAGGTTGCCTGAAATTTCTGGGTATGTTGTGGGTCATTATTCATTCAAAATCCATAGCTCATATCTACCAATACAGCTATCTTTTACCAAATAATTTTTTATTGGGTAAAAAAGTCTACATCAATAATCATTTATCAACCAAAAATTGTATCCTTTCAAATTTAATTAAAAAGCAGAGGAAAACAAATGCCTAGAAATGTTCTTCTCATATTCCCAGGAGTCCATTTCTTCACAAGTTAGTACTCTACTGGTGGGAGAGGGGATAAATTCAAGGAATATGTATGACCAGTTGGCACAGATGGAGGGGGTACACAAAAAAGGGTAACTTGTATTCTGCCTCCAAAGCTTCCTGTAAGGTTCCCTAAACAATTGGTAGTGTCCTGTGCTGATATTAGCAGCTTTCTCTATTTTTTTTAAAGCCAAAGAAAACAAAGTTTATAAGAGATTCGCCTAATTGGGTTGCCTCTTAAGGAGCCTAAGCATTTGTGACGCTTGTATTCACAAGCGGGCCAAATAGAATCCCAGCAAGACAGAGTCTGAGCTGAATTGAATCTGAGCAGCTTTCTCTATTGATCTAGTATTCTTTACTGATCTAGTCACTCTGATATAATTCTCTCTTATGGTATTTTCACTAAACTTCTCTCTGTAGAAGTCTTTCCTGAGTTGTTTTTTGTTTGTTTATTTTTTTCTACTCTCTGTTGACATCTCCTGCTGCCATCTGCTGGTATACTAATTTCAGCTGTTAGGTCATGGCTGCTTTTTTAACTCATAGTTTCAGGGGCAGTTTCAGCTCTTTTGTGATTTCAGAATTCAGTCAGCTGTGTCCAGCCAGCTAGTTAGAGATGCCAGTAGGTGTTAAAGTAAGTCTTTTTGGACTTTTGTTTTTCTTCTGCTGATATCCCAATTTTCAGAAAATTCCTTTTAACTGTCATCATACACTGATTGCTAGCTGTGGTTCCAGGAGCTCCACTTAGCAAAATTGAAGAGGATGTGGGTAGGACTGCAATGTGGAGATTCCTTTCAATTCCCATCACTGGACTGAGTTTATGTAAATTCATCTAGAGAAAGATTAAAACATACTAGATGAAGCTGATGGAGCTGGTAACCTTTGGCTAACGTTATCCAAATAACTGTACTTTCTGCATAATAACAACTCACACCTGTATAGCAATTTACAGTTTACAAAGCTCTGTTCCTGAAATCACTCTGGGAAGTATGTAGTGAAAACTATTATTTGTATTTTGTAATAATCTTAGGAAAGCACTTTATAAAACATAAATTGTTTACTCTTCTGGTTATTTCTGTTAAATTTATCAACATTCTTCTGCTCACTTGTGTCAGAAAGTTGAAGTCATCTTTTCAATCAATTTTTAAGTTTTGTAGACTCTAGCTAAGAAATGTTTTCCCCATCATCCTTTATTTCCCATTTCCACTGATACTTCCCTAAGTGAGTTCATTATTTTATCTTACCTAGGGTAGTGCAATAACCTTTCACATGTACTCCAATTTCTCCTCCAATATAGTCCCTATATGTTCTTTTAAAATTATTCTTTCTAAAGAACAGCTTTATGATGCTCTCTCCTTAAAAAACTGTTGATAGTTTTCCATCAATTATCAAAACCAAATCCTCAGCCTGAAATTCATGGGTCTCTGTGATAAGAACCTGCCTTTCTATGTTTATTTCCTAAAATACCTTTACACACATACTAGCCAAACTGAACTATTGGCCATCATCCAACACAGACCCATCACTCTTATGTCTCCATGCTTTGTCTCATGTTTTTCTCTACACTAAAATGCTATTTCCCCATAGCTGCCTGTCAAAATCCTAAACATTACTCAAGATGCATCCTACATGTCAAAAAAGCACTTTAAAAGCCTTGAAGAGGCTTTTCTTAAAGTCCCATAGCTCATTGTAGATATCTGATAGTAGCTGCCATGTTCTCCCTTACATTGGTTATTTATGCATTTACCTTCTCCCTACTTGTTTGTAAGCTTCTTGAGGACTATATCTTTTTGATTTTTATTTAACTACCAAAGGGCATTGATGCCCAGGTACCAAATCATATTTGTTGATGAAGGACAAGAGCTGACAGGCTCATGCTCATCTTGGTCAGTTACATGAGTCACCTAAGCTCCTGCTGCATCTAGGGCCAATCTCAGTCATCCTGATCTGTATCTCGCTGTTGGACCCAGATGACTCTGGAGGAGAAAGTGAGGCTGGTGATTTTGCACAGCCCTCTCTCACTTAAATTCAATTCACTTGCATGACATGGCTTCATCTCCCTCTTCAACAATGAAGGATAAACAACGAATGACCTTACAGAGAGAACACTATGGAAGTAATGCCAAGACCTTCATTCATGGTTCTTAGAGAGCAGATTGCCTCTGTCCTAGCTCACTCCCTTTTGTAGGTGACAGCACTCATCAGTCCAGGGCTATAGTCGGCCCAGAGTTACCCAAATAAACTTTTGGCTTAGCCCCCAGACACCAGAGAATGTCAGAGTCAATTGCACAAGGATGGTTTAAGTGTATACCATTCTTTACTCATACCTATAGAAGCAAAATAAGTAAAACAAAATACATTGAAACAACTATTGTGATGGTTGTGAATCCATGAAGCTTTTAGATCCAGGTAACATTTACATTATTTATAGCCATATGCCAAACCCATGTGTTCTAGGAGAATATTCAGGTACTTAAGGTCAGACTTCCCTATTAATCATGCCTTCCAGGACCCTCACAACTCTCTTATTTCTGGCCTTCCTGATTGTTGCCATCAATTGAAGAGACTTGGTACCTGGACCATCAGTTCTTCTGGTTGATTTTCTTTGTTCACAAATTGTTGCTGGCTAGGACTTCCAATCTTCCTTCCAACTGTTTCTTGGAGCCACATCATCATCTAGGCTGCATACATACACACACATACATACATATACACCATACATACATATATACATAATACATGCATGCATAATACATATATATTATACACATACATATATAAATAATCCCTCTTCAAGGTTTGTGACTCAGTAGTCAACTAGTCAACACTAGTAGTCAACTAGAAGTTGACTCAAGAAAATACAAAGAAAGAATCTTTCCATGCTCATAATTCTCCTCTCTCATCCTTAAGTCTTCTCTTCCTTAGATGTGTAGAATAATTCAGAGTGAGGAGACTTCTATCCCTGTGCATTGGCTTAGGATGGTGTTGATTCTATTTTCACCCTATCCATTTCTTCCTCTACATTCACAGACCTATGGACTTAACTCCATCCCTCAAGGGCTTTCATTTGGAATATTGTAGTATCCTTCTAAGTCATCTCCATGCTTCCAAGTATCAGCTTTTTGCAATTCAATATAGTTGCCAAAATAATCTTGCTAAATCATGGATCCAATCCTTGCTCAAAATTTGTCAGTAGCTCCCTATTACTTATCAGTTACTTATTGGGTGCCAGTAGCTCCCTATTACTTATCAGTTACTTATTGGGTGCATTTTAGATCCCCTTAATCAAACGTAGGCTCCTTAAAGGCATGGACTATTATGAATACCCAACATCTAACACCACAACTCATATATAATATATGATTAATAAATTTTTAGGTTAAATATTAATGGAACAAGTGAATATACCTCTAGCACATCACTAAAATTCTGGAAAATAGGAAGACCAGACCTCAAATCCTCCTTTGAATACTAGTTGTACCTTCTTGAACAAGTCATTTTCCTCTTGGAGTCTCAGTTTCCTCACCATAAAATTGAGGAAGTTGGACCAGTAGGTCTTTCCAATTCTAAATTTATGATCCACTTTGTAGGTAAAAAAAAATCTCAAAGAATATCTTCTAGATGACATAAAGTCCACTGGTATAATCTACATTTCCTGCATTCTGCTTCCATGCCTTAATCTCTAGACTGAGACACATGATGGGCTGAAAAAAAATTTGACCATCTTTCAAATGGTTACCAGATTATGAACATAGTGTGTACCCTCCTCAGCACTCCAGCTGACTGGTTTCTTATCTGTCTTTATATGTAAATTGTGCTAAATTTAACTAAATAGACAAGGGGGTCTAATTTAAAATTCCTTTGGATCATTAGTTACATCCCATAGTGTGGGAAGCACTTTCCAAGCATTCTTTCTTCCAATTTTGAGAGATTTGAAAAAAAAAGAAGCACAACATACCCTGTTAGCTATACTTTTTTTTTGTTACCTGAGACATTTTTTGAAGTATTACTTAAACAAATATCAGTAACATGCATGCTACTATTCAGTTTCCTAAACTGTAGTAAATACATAAAGTGAATTTTCCTTCTGCCACTAGAACTTTTTTCTACCTTCCAGTGAAAAAAAGAGTCTTGCTTTTGACTGAAGCTTCCCTCCTCCCTCTCATTTTACCACCAGCCAGCCCTGCCCCCATATCATATATTTCCCCCCTGCTACTGATCACTTAAGTACCCGTTCTTACTTCCACCTCAGCTAGTTTCCTCTTGCAACAGTGGAAGAAAAGCATTCTCACTCCAGGATGCCCCATTACTCGTTTTCTGCCTCTCTTCTGCCTTCAGCCCTGGCTGTGTTTGTTGGCTCTTTGTTGCTATGGGAGGATGTGACAGGGAGGCTGCTGAATGCAGTGGTTGTCAGTGGAGGAACAAAACCACGCTAAAAAAAGCAGCAGCTGTCTCCAGATTATTTCTATCAACGCACAAATGAGCAGAGCATCTGCTTGGCATGGGCCAGTATCTGGGAAGAAAGACACAGGAAACCTTGCCCTTTAATTTTTTGTCATAGGTGATGTTGGGTAAAAGATGGCATGCAAATCCGTGTCAATCAATGTAGTTCACTTTCCCCTGGGCTGAGGTGGAGATGGCATGGAGACGAGAGAAGGGGAATTGACTTTCCCACCCATTAAACCTCAGTTCAGTCAATCACAGGATTTAGAGTCAGAAAAGAACTTTGAGGTCAACCAGTTCAAGTTTACGTAGCCTGGGGTGTATGGGATCTCCAAAGGTTTCATGGATAGATTTCAAAGGATCTATGAACTTGGATACAGAAAACATTACTTCTTTATTTTTATTAACTTTATTTTCACTAATAATAATAATTTCAAGAAATTGAAAGAAATGCCAAATTTTGATTGATATTTGGCATTTCTTTCAATTTCTTAAAATCGTTATTCTGAGGAGTCCATGGGTATCACTGGATCTCCAAAGCTGTCCAAAATGCAGACAAAACAATTTCCAAACAAATAAAAAAGGTTAAGATATCCCTGATCTAGTCCAATCTAGGAAGAAAATTGAAACCCAGAGAGCTTATATTGTTGGTCCAAGTTGGCCTAGGAACAAGTGGAGGAGCTAAGGTTCCAACCAAGGTCTTTTGTCTCCATTTGTCAATGTTTTTTTCCTCTATATGGTGCTGCTTAGAATAATGAGTCTGGATATCCACCATCTCCCAAGGCAGACCATTCTACTTTCAGATGAGTTTCTAGCTAGCTCCAACTGCTCAGAAGTGTGGGGCAAATATGATGTACTGGAATAAATGCTGTATGAACTCTGAGGGCTTGAATTCAAAGATTTGTGCTCCCATTTACTACCGAAGCTACCTTGGGTAAGTCCTAGTCTCCACAGATCTCAGTTGGTTCATCTGTAAAATGAGGGGCTTAGACTAGATGACATTTAGGTTCCCTTCCATATTTAAATATATTACTCTATATAGCTTTTCTTTACATCTTACACCACTTACATCTCTGCACCTTCTGCTCTTAACTCGAGATCAGTGTCTGTGGCTAAACAGAACAAGTCAGATCCTTCTTTCAAAGGACCATCATTTAAACACTAGAAGATGACTGTCACTTGTTCTTAGTTTTCTCTTCCTCAGGTTAAACATACACAGTTTCTTCAAATGATTCTTGTATCATATGATCATGTAGCCTTTCCACAATCTAGCTGCCACAATGGTTTATCAAAATTACTCCCCCTCACCCCGCAAAAAGCCTTGCTGTCCAAGTAGTGAGTTCACCTTCACTAGAAGTATTCAAACAAAGAAACATCATTTAACTTCCAATGAGGCTATAGAAAGGCTCTTGCCATGGAGTAGAAGTTTGAACTTTTTGGACTCTTGAAACTCTGATAGTCTATGGCATCTACATAGAAGAAAAAAAGCAATTTGCTTTAACAAATAATTTTGTTAAATTTGTCCTCACTACAAAATATTTCACCAGAAATGTGAATAGGTAACAGAAAAATGATTAATTTTCATTTCTTATTTTGAATTTTATTTTCTGGAAATGAGAAATTATTCATTCACTCAATAAATCTTTATTGAGTATAAAATTTATGAGCAACATACCTTATGTGATGTAAAGCTATCTAAGACATGTTACCTACCCTCAAGAAGCTCACAATTTAGTAAAGATGATAAGACGCATCTTCCACTGAAGTTCCTTTCAGATGATTTATTGTGATATGGAGATGGTCATGGATTGATAAAAGTCATTCCAGTGGAGCAAAGGTCTAGCAGGTCCTACCAAGCTGAAAAGGCCAAGTTCATTCCTAGGTATGAAACTGCCCATATTTTCTGAGTACCAACCTCAGTTCAAAAGGTTCCTTACCAGAGAGGCTACCCAGGAAGGCATTTTTCAGTCATGGAAACATTTCCAAGACCATCCAATAATTTAAAGGGAGTTTGGCAAGTTATTTTGGTGGAGAGAGTACACATATCAATGAAAATGTGAATCCTCCAAGTACTGAAGAAAACAAGACGTATACAGAAATTTCTGCAGAAAAAAGGCAGAGAGTAAGAAGTGAGATGTTAGTAATGAAACTCGGTGCCTTCAATGCTGTATTTCCTTACTCCTCCTAAACATATCCTTTATACTTACTATGATCTCCAATCCCACATCTAAAAGTGCTCTGACAACCCTGACCCCTTGGTAAACCAGTTCCACTTTCTAAGTTATCCCCTACTTTCTAAATCCTTACTTCATTATTTTATCCATCATGCCTTGACACATCCTAAACCTTGATTATGACCACACAGCTGGTGGCTTAATGGATAGAATATTGGATCAGGGGTTAAGAGTATCGGAGTTCAAATCTAAACTTAGACACTTACTGAGCTGTGTGACCTTGGTCAAATCACTTACCCTCCTTTCACCCTCAGTACACTCATCTATAAAATGGAGACAATCATATGCCTACCTCCAAGGGTGGTTGTACAGAGCAAATGAGATAATATGTTTAAAGTGCTTTGTGAGCATTATAGAAATGGTAGGTATTAGAATTATCTACAACGTACCATCTGTGATTCTACTCACATGATGCAGAATGAAGCTGGAGGAAATAATGAAACTGGATTTTTTTTACAATTTATTATTTATTTAACCTCAATAAGGCTTTCACTACAACAGCTTCTGCTCTTCCTCAATTGATCAAATGAACAGACCTTAAAATATCAAATAAAATATAGACACATTTTCAAATTAAACAAAGGCTAATTTAGAGGACAGTCCTATGTTGGAGTATCCTATACTAAAGAAATCTTAGGTCTAGACCAAAGACAAATCTCTCCTTTCTCTTCTTCTCTCTCTCTCTCTCTCTCTCTCTCTCTCTCCTGTATGTCTCTGTGTCTGTCTGTCTTCCCCCTACCCCATCTCTTCTATGTATTTATCTATTTATTTTTGGTCCAGACCTATGATTTTGTTAGTGCAGGGTAATCTCTAGGTATAAATGCCATAGAATGACAACTCATCTATAATTTAGAATGTCAGAGTTACCTGGGTCACCAAACCATATGAAAGATCTTTAATGAATTGAGAATGTACTCTTCAACATTATTCCTTAAATATTGGAAAACATTCCAATAAAGGAGATGGAATCAAGTTATAAATCAGGGTATTTCTCAGGCCTTGTTAAGCTGAATTGATACAAAGCCAAGGGGATGAAAAGCTTCCAATCCCAAACCCTGATCATGGAGAGAAGGGACTGAATGAAAGGGAGTGTGCAATACTTGCATGTATATTTCCATAAATCCCCCACATAGGTAGCATCCATCCTCTTACTTATACTTACAATGCTTACAACTAGATATCTTTCCCAGAGAGCGTATCTTAGATTTCCTGGTGAGTTCAATCTTCTAGTATTATTATAGTATGTACACATGAAGAAAATAATACAAATTGTCATGGTCTTCAGATGAGAAAACTGATACTCAAATGAGAGAAATGTAGATGTAGAAACGTAAAGGTAAAGAGTGACAAAAATGTACTGATGCGTCTACGTTCCATAAGCATTTGGACATTGATTGATTAACTTTTTTAGGTGTAGATGATTTCCAATAAGGAAACATCCTTTTCCAAAGGGAACAGTACTTGGTCTGTGACTTGTAGTCTTTGAGAGTTGTTTGGGGGCCACATAAAAATTCCTGTGGCCAAGATTCTCTATCTCATTGGCAAAACATGCTTATCAAGGAACTAAATGAACCAGAACAATGACACAGAATCCTTATAAGAATGCTCTGTGTGGTTTCTGGGTTCATTTATGAAAATTCAGAATGCCTGGACCATAGGATCCACCTCTTAGAATCCCTCTTTTCCTTCACAGCTCTCTTTTACCTGATTTCCCCTTTCAACAGTTACTAGTCTCTCCCATAAAATTGCCTTGCATTTGCTTTGTGTATATCCACTTGTATTTGTGGGTTCTGTTTACTGCAGGGGAATGTAAGCTTCTTGAGGTCAGGGACTGTTTCATTTTTGTCTTTATGTCCCCAGTATCTAGCCCAGTGCCTAGCTCATGATAGGTACTTTATAGATGCTTGTTGGATGATTGGTTGGAGATCATCTGGTATGATACCTTCATTCTATCAATAATCAATCGATAATAAATCAGTAGATGTTTATTAAGTGCCTATTATTGGTCAGGTACTATGCTAAGCTATGGGGGTATAAAAAAGGAGTAAAAGATAGACCCTCCCCCAGGAGCTTATAATCTAATGAGACAATAGACAATAGACAAATATTTATGATGCAAGCTATATGTAAGATAAATACGAAATAATTAACAGAGAGAAAGAGCTAGAATTAAAAAGTTTAGGAAAGGATTCTGTAGATGGGACTTTAGTTAGGATTTAAAGGAATCCATGGGGGACAGTAGGCAGAGTTGAGGAGGAAAAGTGTTCCAGACAGTAAGGGAACCACAGGCTAGAAAAGCAAGGTGACTGGTAATGGGTAAGTTGTGTGTTCTGACTCAACAAGGCCATAGTCCTGAGAGAGTCTTCCTGGATTATTTTATTTTTGCCAAGTTAATATGGATGATAAAGTGGGGAAAAGACATGGTCCTCTCAAAATTACAGTAATGATGGTAACAAAACTAATATCCAGGCTGACTGTAGGTCCTGATATTTGGGAGCACGATCTCATAACCACTTCCTTAAAGATGAGGCCCAGGATTTGAAAACTGACTCCTATGTAACAGTCTCAGTGCTATAGAAAAGACTTGATGGAACCACTCACAACTCTAGTCTCAAACTTTGGGAGGAGAAATAAAACTCCAGACCTGGCACTGACTGTCACAGTGAAAGCACTAGCTCCAGTGTCCTGGCCAAATTTCAATTTGGATAATTGCATTCTGCTGACTTAAAAGGCCCCAGGTTGTTTCAGCTAGATAAGGTTTTCTCCCCCTTCCTGACTGAACAATTCTACAGCACTGGCTGTGCTCTGTTCAAATGGTTTAAACGCTTTTGCTCACTCCTCAGCTGGATGGATTTCAATGCTGAACGCAGTAGTGACTTTTCTGTTTTTTGCTTATTAAAACTCAACAGAACTGTAGGATCATCCTATCCAGGGTGTTCACACCTGAACATTTGGATGAAGACAGTTTATTTGTAGACATATAGAGATAGGGGCAAGACCTGTGATCTCATTGATATGGGAAATTACAGTTGTGGAAACTCGCTCTACCAATGAAAGGTGTCTTCTTTGCTACTTAGAGTCTTTAAAGAGTTGTCTAGAACATTGATAGATTGAATGACTTGCTCAGATCACACAGTCAGCTGTGGTAAGAGGGAAGCAAGATCAGAAATATTTCTGAGGTGAGTTCTCTACTCACTATTTCTTCCTAAGAGGAAAGAAAAGCAATTGGGTAGCATGGTGGATAAAGGGCTGGTTGTAGATACAGCAAGATGTGAGTTCAGATTCTCCTTTAGATGCATATGAGGTCTGTCACCCTGGGCACATCATTTAATGCCTCAGTTTCCCCATCCGTAAAATCAGGATAATAGTGTCACGACCCTCACAGTGTGATTATAAGGATTCAATGAAAAACTCATGGAGAGTCCTTTACAAACTGCCAAGGGTTTTATAAATTCTAGCTCATTATCATTTTACAGCAAGGATTTCCTAAGATGAGACTAGTCTCGGAGTATATACAACTTTAAAATGCATATTTCCAGAGTAAAGAGAGATGGGTCACACACCCCATTTCATGGCTATGTGGATACCTATAATTCTCTCTTCCTGATGTTGAAAGAGCTTCAACCTCCTTGCAGGGTTTTTAAGGCCATTTCCAGTAACCCCTAAAGAGAAGCCAGGTGAGTATTCCCGAAGAAAAGAACCAAATTTTTGAAGTCTCTCTTAAGACAGTAATAGCGGGATTTTATTCCTAGTGGATTTCAGTCCACATTATGAAACGACAGCACATTTGGTACAATTATGCACCACTGGCAGCCTTCTCTCCAAGGAAGCCTTTTGGTAAATGAACACTTAGGATCATTTTGGAACTCATGCATCTTACAGCTAATACTGTGCTAAGTTAAGCAGTGAGCACTATGCCCATCTGGTAGACAAGAGAATATCTGCTTGCAATCTCATCAGTCCTTTTCCCGTAAAAGCTCTGATTTCATTAAAGGTGACCTGCAAAAAGGACTGGGCAAATAGAGAGGCTATCTACAAAATGCACTGAATAGGAGACAGAAGGGGACAGGGCAACAATTACCCTATCCTCCAGGATCTTTCAAGATTCCCCTACATTGCAGAGGTGAGCTGCCTTTTGGTTTCGATGTCCTGTGAAGCCTGAATATAATCAGGAGATTGAGAAGAGGAGACTGGAGCATTCCTGACACTATGGGAAGGATTGCTCATTTTATCATGAACATGGCAGAGGACTGATTAGCTCATCATAAGCATATCACTGGGAAATTTTGAACCCACTTACACAGGACGGGGAACCGCACTTGGCAATTACCACGTGGTAAAAAAAAAGTGAAAGATTTCAAGTACTAACCATCAAAAGTATCTAGTTTACTACTAGTCTACTCAGACCACCAGTCCTAGAAATAGTTTTCAGTTTCTTTCTTTATTTATTTTTGATCCAGACCTACCGTATGATTTCATCAGCTTAGACAGATTGGCCACTGTTCTTACAAGTTAGAGTCGTGGTCACTTGCTGAGGGGTGGGACATGGGGGTGAGGGACTGAGAAGTTGAGTGACTTAACTGGTATAACAAGTCTAGGTATGTAACAGAGGGAGAATCTGAACCTGGATCTTCTTAACCCTGATACAGATTGTCTAGCATTGTCCCTATTACCACTGTTACAAACCTTGGTTTCCTGTTTCTTTAAAATGTGGTTCTAATGACAAATTTAGAAGAAAGAAATAAAGAAAAAGAGGAAAGAAGGAAGGAGGAAGGAGGGAGGGATGGAAGGAAACAAGAAAGAGAAAGAAAGGAAGGAAAAGACACAAAGAGAGATGGATGAGAAGGGAGAAAGAATCAAAGGAGGGGCTAGGAAAAGGGAGAGGAGAGGAGAGAAAAAACAAGCAAACAAAATACCTCTCAACCACTCTGGAACTCATTCATATTGCAAGCTCACCTGCCCACACCACAGTCAGGATCGAGAACAGAGGGAGAACAACCAAAATCATAACAGACATCTATATAATTCTTTTAAAGTTGAAAAAGCATTTTAAATAGATTTCCTCATTTTTATCCTCAAAATAAATCTATGAGCCAGGAACTATTTTAATCCTTATTTTACAGATGAATAGACTGAGGCTTGCAGAGGTTAAGTGAATCACTCAGGCAGGAGGTCCTCATACAATGTGGAATTTGAACACAGATCTCACACTCAACCTTAAGTCGAGCTCACATACATGACAATCATTCCACTAAAATGCAGACTTTTACTGAAAATGAGAAAACCTAGATTTTGATCTCAGCTGGGAGTCAATCACTAATGTGTTATGTGAGTTTTGGCAAGTTGTAGTCTCTGTGGTATAGTTTCATATAAAAATTTGTAAAATGACCTGAGAAGCTCTAAGGTCCCTGTCATCTTTATGTCTAGGTAATTGTATTAATTCTAGTAACTTTCCTAGGGAAGTGGGAAATATTTTAAAATATAGATGAAAGTCCTTTCTATCTCTATCTCTACAAATCTCTGGGGGATTTGGGTGACATGGGGATGAGGGACTGTCTATCTCTACAAATCTCTATCTGTTATATTTATCTTCTTTCTTTTAATTTTATTTATTTTATTCTGAACTTAAGAAATAAAACAAGCATTTCCATAACATAGAAGAATAGGAAAAAAATGATCATACATGAAATTGCCAATCTATTATGTACAATTTGCTTTTCCTATTAAATATAAAATTAAGTTACCATGTAACTTTTTTCTTTTTTCCTTTTTTTCTCCCCCATCCTAGAGAGTACTAGTCTTAGACACACACACACACACACACACACACACACGTATATATATGTACACACACACATGCATTATACATTTAAAGCAATCCTATACATCTCTTTATTAGTTTTTTCTCTGGATGCAGATACAGTCTTTTTTCTAAGATTATTGAGCTCAAGATTTCTTATAGCATGGTAATATTCCATTACAATCATATACTACAATTTGTTCAGCCATTTACCAGTTGATGGGCATCCCCTCAATTTTTAGTTCTTTGCCACCACAAAGAAAGCTGCTTTAAATATTTTAGAACATATCCATTCTTTTCCCTAATCATCTGGGGAAACAGACCTATCATCTATCTATCTATCTATCTATCTATCTATCTATCTATCTAACCTACCAGGTGTTGTATACTAGTCTAGATGTTAGCAATTTAAAGGGAAATTGAAATAGTTACTGCACTCAAGGAACATAAGTATGCATATGTATTATATATCTATAAAGATAAAAACATTTCTCTATAGACATGCAATAATTCTATGTTATATGTGAATGCATATATATACATTTTCTCAAGGTAGTAACAACCATCAGTTAAAAGCATAAAAAGGTCATGCATAAAATCATAAACTCCAAGTCATCACATTTTTTTTAAATTGTGCATGTGAACTTTAGCAAGGCAATTACAATAATATCCTGCTCACTTTCCTGTCTCTTTCTGAGTTCTTTTTTAACTCTGTTTTCCCCTAGCTTTTGTCTTTCATTTATGTTTTAAAATATTTGAACTTCTCACACATTTCTCTATGTTCCTCTTAGCACTGACCGGCTCTGAGCCTTCCCTAGTATTTTGTCTGCATTCTTCACTGGTGTTTTTTTCACTTTAATCTCTTCCCCCACTACAGCGTCAGCAACTTGAAGGTAGGGTCATCCTGTAAACCTTTTCTGCATCCTCCTACCACTGAGCTCAACATATGAGCAAAGAATTCAGATTGGTGAAGGACCTTAGAGATTATCTTGTAAGTTATGTACAGACTTGGTGATTGAAATTTTGCCTTGCTTGCTCAAAGTTCACTTGTAATGTGTTACATATTAGAAATACCCTCGCTCAGCCTGCTTTATGGTTTCTGTCCCACACAATAAATCTCCTCTTTCACAGCAGTGCTAACTGGCGTATTCTTTTGAGGTTACAGCCCATCTAATCTGTATCCATCTCAGGGGCATGTACATGGTTGTTTGCATGATTTGTCCCTGTTAGAATATAAGCTCCTGCAGGGCAGGGACCTTTGTATCACAGTTCTTAGTACAAGGCTCAGCTCACAATAATCACTGTATAAATGCTTATTGACTGATTCATTGAATTGCTTACACATATTTAATTTATCATATTTAACAAGCATTTAGTAAATACTTGTCTTAGCCTCTCCAACACTAAGACTCTATACAAGGATTAAAATTAAATGGCTTCAAATTTCAAGGAATGGCCATCCTGCTGAAGTCTTTCTAGAAAGCTTACATTCTAGACCCTCTTCAGATTATAGTACACTATTAAGAAGTTTCTCTGGGCTCTGAGCAAAAGGAACAGGAAATGAGAATATTGAATTCTGTGGAGGTGAGGGAAAGGGCTAAGTGTCAGGAAGGAGGAAGAAGGAAAGGAATTGAAGAGGAAAATAATAGAGGAAAACGTTACAGAATATGAACATGGGGACATAAGGAAACATATTGATAATCCCTGCTCTTAGAGAGGCTGAAGAATGGTTTGAGTTTCATGTTCTGAGCTTTCGAACAGAGCTTCAAAAGCCAGTCAAATATCTATACTGATCAAGTGTTCACACTAAGTCTGGTGCCGGTGTGATGAGTCCTTGGAAGGAGGAACCTCTAACGCTATCTAATGAGGCTAATTAAATAGCCAAGTAGGAAATATATGAAGCAGATCAAACTCTTGTGTGAATCAGCAATGGAATTGACCTATATTAGCCTGTGTAAGAAAGGGAGTTAAAGTCAAAGAGATGTGTGTATGCGCATGTATAAGTTTGTATCTTTTCATGTGCATACACACATACATATCTATGTGTGTATATATACATGCATGTGTGTACACACACACCTACATCTATATACATACACATGTGTGTATACACACACGTGTGTGTGTATTTGTAGGTATGTACATGGAAGCAGTTCGATCACTTAGTGGATAGAGCTCTAGGCCTGGAGTCAGGAAGACCTGAGTTCAGATCTGGTCTGGGACATTTACTAGCTGTGTGACCCTGGATAAGTCACTTAATCTCTGTTTGCTTTAATCCACTGGAGAAGGAAATGATAAATAGCTTCAGTATTTTTACCAAGATGGTCCAGTGAACAGGATAGTTCGCAGAATTAGGAAGAGTTGGACATGGATGAAGAGCTAAATAAATGTATGCATGTATATTGAATGAGACCTCTAAGGACATGATGGAAAAGAGAAGACTAGATGAACTCATCAAGGACAGGGAAATTATAACCAAAAAAAACCCAGAGAAAGTGAAATACTTCTTTTTCCTTCATAACACGTTATAACAGATTATGATAAAGAAACAGTAGCGAAGGCACTTTTTCTTACTTTTTTAAACCCATGGGTCTGGCTTTTCATATTTTGCCTCTTTGGGCTTCAGTTTTATCTATAATATGAGAGCATTGAACTAGATGCCCTCTCAAGGTTGTTGTTGTCGTTTTTTTTTCCAGTTCTAAACCTACAATCCTATGATGCATCCTGTTTGACTAAACTGTACTGTACAAATGACTAATCTCTATAGTCTAGTTATACTCCAGTTGGGTCTACTTCCACCTCCCCTCTGTCATATGTTGTATACTTGCAAATCTAAGTGAGGCTTTTCTCCTCTTCTTTTTATTTTTTTTCTTTTTCCTCCCTGTTAACCAATTATATTTTTTAAATAGTTCATATTGCAAACACTTCGATTCTTACATTCAATTGGTATCAAATTCAGCATGGCTTGTTAAAAGCCAGTTTCAATAATGACCATCTAAGTGCCCTCTAGATCGCTCAACAGCAGCAATTGAGGGCCTTGCTGTACGGGCCAAAGTAGCCTTGGCAAAATTGCCGACCAAGGGACCTGATGAGAAGAACAGCCATTCACCTGATCAATTTTATCCCCACTCCTACAGATAGGATTTTCACTAGCAAAGCCTAGATGAGAACTGTGCAACTAAGAGGTTACCTGAGTAGAGGGGAAAACTGGGCTGGGAGAGCATTAATTTTGTTCCTGTTGCTAGGACAACCATTTCTTTCCACTATATGCTCAGACAGCTGAGCTGGCTCATTTGGAATCTGCTTTTGAGATTGTCTAGACAATTTTTTTTTTAGCCATCCAAGGAATGGTTCTCTCTCTCCCTACCCAAAGCCACATATACAATAGGAAGTAAAAATATGTATGCATAATTATAGTTTTTGCCTGTTCAAATTTTAGGTAAAAGTCAAGTTTGAAACCTAAAAAGTCAGTGGCACTGAATAGCATTTAACATTTCTATTTTTGTTACATCTATAGTTACAAAAAGATTTTCACCTTATATTCCTATCTTTTAACAAAAAAATGATCATTTTAATTTTAAGCTCATACATTATTTTTACAGAGTTTAAGTACATTTTAATAGTTTATTAGGTCAATATAGCTCTGACCTGTGATTTCAGCCATACAGGAACTCCCAGTTTGAGAACTCTTGCCACCATAACTTACAGAGTTAGATAGTTGCCAGAGCTACAAGGAAGGTTAATGATTTCCCAAGCTATGGTCACATGCCTACATAGACACAGAGAAGAAATTTGAACTTAGGTCTTCCTAGGTGCCACAGTGGATAAAGCACTGAGCCTGGAGTCACAGAAACCTGAGTTCAAACGTAGCTTCAAACACTCAATACCTATCTGACCCTGGGTGAGTCACTTAACCTTGTTTGCCTCAGTTTCCTCAATTGTAAAATGAGCTAGAGAAGGAAATGGCAAAACATTCTGGTACCTTTGCCAAGAACATCCCAAATGGGATCACAAAGAGTCAGACATAACTGAACATACCTTTATCTGTATCTTTTTAAAATATAACTACCAAGACATTGTTAAGAATTGGGATTTTTTTTTGCATTTGAAACATATATAATTATCTAATAAAGCTAATATTATGAACTAGAGTACTTCAGCAAGGTCATAATTTCATTAACTCAATTCAGATCACAGTTCCTCTATATCTTATGAAGTAGTATAGAGTTTTATGTATGTATATATATATGTATATACACACACACATATACACATATAAATGTGTATATATGTATTTTTATTTGTACAAGTATATATATATGTATATATATATATATATATATATATATATATGTATGT
>CM053771.1:508964943-508999276 GCA_028658325.1 Potorous gilbertii
CATGTTTTGCTCTCATCTCTCCTCTTTTTCCCTCCACTAAAAAGTTTCCTGTCTGCCTCTTCTATGAGAGATAATTTGCCCCATTCCATTTCACCCTCTCTCCTCACAATACATTTCTCTCTCACTGCTTAACTTCATTTTTTAAAGATATGACCCCATCCTATTCAATTCACTCTGTGCTCTCTGTCTCTATGTGTACATGCATGTGTGTATGTATGTGTGTGCATGCATGCAAGTATTGTCTTTCCATGTAGGAAGGTAAACAGTTCAACTTTAGTAAGTCCCTTATGACTTCTCTTTGCTGTTTACTTTTTCCTGCTTCTTCTCATTCTTGTGTTGAAATTCAAATTTTCTTTTCAGTTCTGGTCTTTTCATCAAGAATGTTTGAAAGTCCTACATTTCATTGAAAGACCATTTTTCCCCTGAAGTATTATACTCAGTTTGGCTGGGTAGGTGATTCTTGGTTTTAGACCTAGATCCTTTGACTTCTGGAATAGTATATTTTACACCCTTTGATCCCTTAATGTAGAAGATGCTAGATCTTGTGCTATCCTGATTGTATTTCCACAATACTGGAATTGTTTCTTTCTAGCTGCTTGCAATATTTTCTCCTTGACCTGGGAATTCTGGAATTTGACCACAATGTTCCCAGGAGTTTCTCTTTTTGGATCTCTTTCAGGCAGTGATCGGTGCATTTCTTGAGTACTTATTTAGATTCTAGAATATCAGGGCAGTTTTTCTTGATAATTTCATGAAAGATGATGTCTAGGCTCTTTTTTTGATCATGGCTTTCAGGTAGTCCCATAATTTTTAAATTGTCTCTCCTGGATCTATTTTCCAGGTCAGTTGTTTTTCCCATGAGATATTTCACATTATCTTCCATTTTTTCATTCTTTTGGGTTTGTTTTGTGATTTCTTGGTTTCTCATAATGTCATTAGCCCCCATCTATTCCATTCTAATTTTGAGAGAACTATTTTATCCGATGAGCTTTTGAACCTCCTTTTCCATTTTTCTAATTCTGCTTTTTAAAGAATTCTTCTCCTCATTGTCTTTTTGGACCTCTTTTGCCAACTGAGTTAGCCTATTTTTAAAGGTGTTATTTTCTTCAACATTTTTTGGGGGTCTCCTTTAACAAGCTGTTGACTTACTTTTCATGATTTTCTTGCACCATTCTTACTTCTCTTTCCAATTTTTCTTCCACCTCTCTTCCTTGATTTTCAAAATCCTTTTTGAGCTCTTCCATGGCCTGAGCCCATTGAATATTTATTTCAGATGTTTGGGATACAGAGGCCTTGACTTCTATGTCTTTCCCTGATGGTAAGCATTGTTCTTCCTCATCTGAAAGGAAAGGAGGAAACATCTGGTCACCAAGAAAATAACCTTCTATGGTCTTATTTTTGTTTCCCTTTTCTGGGCATTTTTCCCAGCCAGTTACTTGATTTCAGAGATTCCTTTCCACACCCACCTCACTTCCAGATCCACCCAGCTAGTGCTTGGGGTCTGAGATTCAAATGCTGCTTTCCAACCTCAGGGCTTTCCATGGGGGCTGGGCTGCTGTTCAGTATGAGATTAAGTTCAAGTGCTCAGGTTGGGGCAGGACCACCACAAAGGGCTCAGTTCCCTCAGGGGGTTTATGCAGAGACCTTTATTAATGGATCTGAGCTCCTGCCTCCTTTGGGAGCCCCTGTCTGCTGCTGCCTGTGCTGCTGCCTCTTGAGGGGGCCTGATTTATGGGAATACCCCACTCCCCTCTTGGCGAGCCAGACAGGCTCTCTCACTAACCTTTGATGTCTATGAGTGGATGGATCTGCATGGCCGCTGGAGATTCCACCCCTGAAGTCTGCTTGGATCTTGTCCTCTCAGTGTCACACGGCCAAGGCAGGGCTGGGCTCTGCTCCGGGTCTGGTGTGAGATGGACCTTTGGTGTCAGTTTTTCAGGGCTCTCTGGAACAGAAATCTCCTCCACTCCGTAGTTGTTCAGCTTCCACTGCTCCAGAATTTTTTAGCATTTCTTCTTTACAGGTAATTTATGGGCTGTGGTTTTGGAGCTAGAATATGTGAATCTTTCTACTCCCCCATCTTGGCTCCTCCCAAGAAGTTCATATATTAATGGGGGAGGCAATTCATATGGGAAAATTGGGGCTGGACAGGGGAGTTTTTGGATTGAGGAACCTCAGGGAGTATAAATTGATGAGCTATAGGGCAATCTACTGCGAAGTTTTTCAAAAGCAAAAACATTTCTAGTACTCATTTTATTTTTGTGCCAGGACCAAAAAGTGGGAGGTTTTGTGTTTATGTATATATGTATTTGTATGTGTGTTTTAGGGTGGAAAAGGGTATTTAGGTAGATAGAGCACTTGGTCTGGAGTTAGGAGGACTTGAATTCAAATTTAACCTCAGACACTTACCATCTGACCCTAGACAAGTCACTGTTTACCTCAGCTTCTTTATTTGTAAAATGGACTGAAGAAGGAAATGGCAAATCACTTCTCTATGTCAAGAAAACCCTAAAAAGGCTCATGAAGAGTTGGATCGTAATGAAATGAGGCAACAACAACAATAACATTAAATGTATGTGTAGGTGGATGAGTGTGATTGTGTTGAGGTAAGAAATTCCATAGTTAGCAGCATGGCAGTTAGAAAGTTGACTTTTTGGCACACACGCTGACATCAGTTTCTTGGTTTCTCTTAAGAAAACAGTATGGCAAAGTGAAGAAACAAGAATAGTGGGTATGGAGTAGAGGAATAGTAAGGGAATTTGAAGACTTTCCCTACCCCTTAATAGACCTATGTAACCTGCTTTGAGCTCTGACCCAACCCACAGTTTGAGTCACATGGAGCCAATGGTGGGAGGAATTTGCTGAATGGGTGCAGCAGGAATGGTTCAGCTGAGAGAGAGTGAGGTGGAGCTGAGAGAGAGTAGGCAGAACAGAGCAGAGCAGCTAGCATGAGTGAAAGAGGGAGTGATTTTGCCTAAGGGAGCTTCTTTGTGGGAAGGCCTGATGGAGGGAAGGTTTGGGGATGGCTGTGCTCCTTGCATTTATAATGTGTATGGATTTCCTTGTTAGTATGATGGATTTGGCTTTCTGGCATTTGAATAAATGTCTCAGTTTTGTCTTTAAGGAAGATAATTCACAATATGTAAATCTTGTGAATTTGCCCTGGAAATATGCATGTGTATCTGCAGTAGCTATTGTGGATAATGCATTGGCGGTACAAGGACTTGATTTTAAGTCTGTATTCTTACCAGTGAGACCTTGGGAAAGTCTTTTAATGCCATTGGGCCTCAGTTTCCTCATCTGTAAAATGAGAGTTGCACTAAATGATCTCTGAGATTGCTTCTAGGTTTCAATCTATGATCTTATGAGGGAAACTTTCTCATGTTTTCTCTGCAGATGAGAAGACTATTCTCTTTAGCTTTTCTTTGAATATTGCAGAGGCATTGTGGAGAACATTGGAAAATCCTGTCTCTCCCTTATATTACTTGTATGAGTGAAGGAAAGGAGAGAAAAAGGGAAAAATGATAAAAATAAGTATTTATTAAGTGGTTTCTATGTGCTAGGCACTGTGCCAAATACTGGGAATGAAAATACAAGCAAAAAGAACACTTTTTGCTGCCCTCAGTGAGCTTGCATTAGAGGTGGGGGGAAGACAATACAAAAAGGTGGCTTCAAAGCTAGTGGGTGGGGAGTGGGGGAAGAAGATCCCTGCCATGGAGAGTGTGGTTTTGGAGTCCAGAACAAGAGAATGAAGTCAGGCCCTCCAGGTCTCTCCACAAATTGAAGATTTCAGGAGGAATTCTCTTGTGAGAGAAGGAAGGTTGACTTTGTGGAGGAATGTACTTCATTTTTTGATAACTATGTTTAAAATACTTGATTTCCTTTAAAACCCCGTATAATCTATCTTACACTTTTAACAACATTATTCTGAGAATGTGGCCATAGACTTCACCAGCCTACTGAAGGGAATGATACAAAAAAAAATATTAAAAATATCTGAACCAAATGATTTTCAAGGTCTTTTTCAACTATAATTCTATGATCATATGTATTTTCTTAGGTCATTTGTATTTTTTCCTGCTCTTCAATCTATTAATCACCGCAACTTCTTTTTACTAGATGTGTATTTCTATATCTACATTTATCTGTACAAAACTGCAATCATATTATGAAAGTCCTGGATCATTTTTAATTAGTGTAAAAAGCTAAGTTTGAGAGCTGACATGGGCCTTCAAATTTTCTGTCAGTACTAGGGTATAGGTGGTCTTGGAACAGGACAAGACAAGACAGGAAGGATCAGGAATGAAAGTCAGGCCAGACCAAGAGCAATTTGCAAGCTAGAAATCATGGCCTAGAAGTTGGTTGTTAAAATAATGGGATGTATTGAAAAGTCCTGAGGATGAAGCCCAAGTCAAAGTGAAGAGCTTTATGCCAAACTAGAGGACATGAGTATGATTCAGTGCCCAAGGGAGTCCATCCATCTTGAATAATGATATATATTGGGCAGGAAGATCAGTTGGGTATGTGGCCATAGCGTACAGGTTAGGAATTAGCATTGAAAGTCCTGAGCTAGGAAAGAGGGCCCAAATGGAAGCTATAGATATGTAGATTTCAGCTTGATAGAAGGAAACATTTCATATTATTAGTGGTGCCCAAGTGGAGTGCCTTGGGTCATAGTGGGTTCTGCTTACCCACAAATTTTCAAGTAAAGAGAGGATTTCCAATAAACCAGATGGCATGAGGTATGAAACTTTATAGAAAGGAAAGTTTCAGACATGATGACATCATAAAACAGAGGGGATGCTAGGAGGAGGAGACGGGGTGATGAATCTAGAGCTGAGAAAACTTGTCAAAAGAAAGATAAATCGTGACAAACTACAGAAATTCTCTGGATATCCTCCTGGGGCATGAGGAGAAAAGGGAAGGAATGAAGCCAAGATTAATCCTGGGAATAGTTCCCTATGTCCAGAAATGTCAAGTTGGTCTACCAAAGGCCTACCATACTGGCTTGTGATATTTAAATTTTCAGTGTGAGAATTTAGACCTCAAAACTGGCAAATACTACAGATCAAGAATTGCTTTATCATTTTGTTGACTCTCTAGACTTAAGAAGGTGATGAATAAATGTTAATAATGCAGATTAAACTTGTGTGTCAAATATACTTAAAAAAATTCTGAAAATATAGTCATTCAGTATTTACTGACATACTCCTATTCTATACAATAGTACAACTCAGTTTTATTTTCTTCTAAACCAAGAGCTATCTGTTCTCTGCCTGGATAAAATACATACAAAACAAACAAAAATTTTTTTTTCGCAGTGTTGGAATCTGCTGTTTCCTTCAATATCCAGCCCAAATGCCATCTGCTACATGAAGTCTCTCTGGATCTCACCAACTGCTAGTGTCCTCCCTCCCAAATATCTTTTATGTGGGAGTATAATATGTATGTGTGCACATACACACATATTATACATTTATACACACATATTACACATATAGATACATATATACATACAAATTTATAGATACATATATACATATAGATGCACATAACATACATATAGATATATATACATATATACACATCAACACAAATATATATATGTGTGTGTGTATACATATATACTGTATATCTCTGTATCTACACACACACACAAACACACACACACACTTACTGTGTACCTTTACACAGAGTCTCCATTATCAGAATATAAGCTCCTTGAGGGAAGGGACTGGTACACTTTTGTCTTTGCATTCTTGGAATTTAACACAGTAAGTAGATGCTTAATAAATTCATTCTGATTAATTAACATTGTCTAATAAAGGCTAGCAACTCTGAGTTGTTTATAAGAGCAACACAGGAGTATGATCAGTCAGCCAGGCATTGTGCTAAACACTGGGGATACAAAAAGAGGCAAAAGATAAGATTTGCTTTCAAGAATCTTCAAATTTAATGAGGGAGAGAATGAGCAAACAAGTATGTACAGATAGACTTATACCAGGTACAAAATAAGTAATCAAGAGGAAAGTAAATAGAATAAAGAGGGGTTTGGAAAAGCTTCTTGTAGAAGATTGGATTTTAGTTGGGACTTGAGAAAACCAGGGAAGCCAGAAGGTGGAATTGAGGAAAGATAGCATTCTAGGCATGGTGAACAGCCAAGGAAAATTCCCAGAGCTGAGAGATGGAGTGTTTTGTTGATTGAACAGAAAGGAAGCCATTGTCACTGAACTGATGAGGACCTGTTGGGAAGTAAAGTCTAAGAAAGGTGGGGGGAGGAGTTAGGTTTTGAAGTGCTATGAATGCCAAACAGAAGATTTTGTATTTGATTCTGCAGGCAATGGGGAGCCACTGGAGTTTTACTGAGTGGGGGTAGGGATGACCAGACTTTAACTTTAGGAAAATCCCTTTGGTGGTTGAATGGAAAGTGGATCAGCTGACTATTGCAATAATCTAAGTGTACATTGATGAGGGCCTATAACTCCATCACCCAGGCATTATTCACAGCACCAACAGTGAATCACAAAGTATAATAGACACACTATATAGAAGGCAAAAGAAAAACCACTTCTTCAGACACCAGAAAGCCAAATCCTAACACCAGAAAACCAAATCCATCATAGTAACCAAGCAGCCTATGCACATGATCAGGCCTTCCCACAAACAAACACTCACAACCAGCTACCTGCTTCCTCTGTCCTTCCCAGCTCTGACTAGTTTGACCAACTACCTCTCAGCTGTGCTCCAGGTCTGCCTCTTCCTGCTCCACCCCTTCCTGTTCCATCCTTTCAGTGAGCTCCTCCCACCACAGCTTCATGTGACTCAAACTTAAGTGACTTAAGCAGGTCACATAGGCCTATTAATGGATGGAAAAGCTATTCCCATTCCATTAAAAATTCATTAACAATACAATACCAGAATGATAAAAACGGACTAGAAACCTTGCAGAGGATTATGAATGCCAAATGGGATTTCAATATTTAATCCTGAATAGTAGTCTTCATTGGCATATATTGAATGGAGGCAGGTGGGACAGGATAGTGACATGGTCAGAACTATGCTTTAGGAAGATCACTTTGACAGCTGAATGGAGGACAGCCTACAGGGGGAAGACTTGAGGAAGAAGGTCAACTAGTAAGCTACAGATGTAGTCCAGGCATGAGATGATAAGGGTCTGCCCCAGGGTGGTAGTAGCCTCAGAGGAGAGAAGGTACATAGGAGAGGTGTGTTAAAGATAAAATTAACAACTGCTACTATTTTGACCAGAGACTGAAAAGTCATTTTAGTTACTGAATCATAGATTTTGGGGGATTGCCTACCCCTACTATTTTATAAATGAGGAAATTGAGGCCTTGAAGATTCAGAGACATTTTGGTTCACCACAGCTCATTGATTCAAACTTTAAAAAAAACATCTTAAACTGGTTGTTTCTTATCATGTAGACATGGCCTTGACTATGTTGGGTGGGTCATATAGCGTGGAGGAAAATTTTCACTAAATTAATTTTAGGTTTTTAAAAATGGATTTTTGCTATGGGAATTACCATGTTAAAGAGAATTCAGGGAGACAGAGAAAATTATAGTATATGTATTCTTCATTGTTAAGTATAATTTCAGTTGAAAAAGGCATCACATTAAAGTTCTTTGCAAGGAGGGGAACACAGTAATCAAAATAATTTGTAGCTGAGGTGATTTTTCTCCTGCATCCTTAAAAAAACCTTAAATTAATTTTTTTTGTCTAATAGAGGAAGAAGGGATGATTGCTGATTTGACTTTACTCAATTTCTTTTATAAGCACAAGGCCTCCAGGACACAGAGAGTAAAAACAGAAAAAAAGGAACTATACCTGCCCTCAAGTATCTTATATTCTATCAACATGATAGAATAGGTACATAAGTAAATAAATACAAAGTATACACAGAGAAATGCAAAATCATTTCAAGAGAAAAGTGCTACCCACTGAGGTGGAATCATTGGATCATAGATTTAGAGTTGAAAGATGCCTTAGAAGTCATCAAGCCCAATTCTTTCATTTACAGATGCAGAAACTGAAGAGCAATAACATGGAGTAATATGCCAGGAGTCACACAGTTAGAAGTATCTGAATGAAGATTTGAACCGAGCTCTGCTTGTCTCCAAGTTCAACATTTGACAGGGAATAGGGTGATAAACAAGAAAGGACCTTTAAATAATGCCTCACCTGTTTCTTGAAGAAAGTTAGAGAGTGTAAGAGAGAGAAGGGAGGAAGGAACCAATTCCAGGCATGGGCAAAACCTTGTACAAGGTCTTAGAAAGACAAGAGATGCAATATTGTATACAGGAAATAGCTAGAAGATCAGCACGACTAGAATAGATGGTGTATAAAGTTTGATAATATGGAATAAACCTTGATTGCTTTAAGGAGTAAAAAAATAATAATTCTGTTAGTAACTCCTAATTTTTTTAAAATTAAAAATAAAGTAGAAAAGTATTGCCATTAACTACAAGGGCTTTTATTTGTTCACAGTCTTGATGAGGGTGTTGGTTATTTCTTTAATATCATATGTGTGATTCCCCCAAACTAAAGTAGTAATTAAATTTAAAACAATCCCACATGCTCCAGTTATGCTAAGAATACTAATTTCATGAGCCTCTTTTCTCGGGACAGTACATGTTCTGTAATGGAATCATTTCAGAGACACAGCTGTATTTACTGTTACTCATTTCCCTGAGTTGGATCAGCATATATTTTCAGGTAGGGTCATAAAACCACATTATCCCCAAACAAACATCTTTAAAAAAATGTTGCCAGAGTGCAGTCTCTGGGCATCAGGTGATTTCAAGTTCTCTAAACAGCATTTCTGAGATTCCATTTATATCCCCCAATTGCAATGTGCAGCTTAGACAAACGCTTCCCGCTGGTGATGTTAACATGCCCCGGACAGCATCCATTCCAGAGGATGCCAGCCTGCCCAGTGCACGGCCTGAGTGTTTATTCAGCTGAGGCTTGGATGAAAGCCACCACATCAATGTCACAGTCTCCCAGCACATGTGAAGAAAATACATGGGATACATAGCAAATGAGGTGTCATGCTCTAGGAGGAGGGGAGTGGGATTGATTTGCCACTTTTAGCAATGCTCTTTTACTGTCAGCTGTGGCTTTGAGCAAAGCATTAGAGATTCTTGTCACAGATGTTTCTTTCATAAACTGTTGTGGGAGAATGACATTCTGCAAAAATGGTTTACTACTTGGCTTTCTTCTCTTGGGGAAACAAAGTACGCGCTGAGCCTGGCCAAATGGGCTCAGGGAACGCTCCTCATTTTGACCACAATAGCATTAAGGATCATGACATTTACAGAGCTGATCTGACAGACTTTGTTGGCAAATGTACAGTGTGGAGGTATTTATTCCAAGTGTGTGCCATTGAAGGGGTTTTGTGTGACATGGGTTGGGAAGGAGGGGGGAATAAATAAGGAAGAGTCATCTAGTTAAGGGATGAAAATTGGAAAAATTGTTAAAAAGGGAATAAGTAAGTTGATTTGACAGAGAGGCTCACACATGAGTTAAGTAATTTACCATCTTTTCTATCCCAAACTCTTCCCTAAACTACTAGAGCACTAGAAACTTGCAATCCTGTGCAGCGGTACTTTTCCACATTTGTTCTCATCCAGATCTGTAATTTCATTGGTATAGGGAGCTCTTAGGGAGGACACATCTTGGATAGGGATTTACTTTGCAACTTCTTGTATTCAAGGGTTACCTGGGACACTAATAGATTATGTTACTTTCCCACCTGCACACAGTTCAAGAAATGAGACTTGAATTGAGATTGTCCTGATTTCTGGAATGGGTCTCTATTCATTCTGCCAAGCTGCTTCTTTTCTTAATTAACTTACAGCATCATGAAGTATAACAAAAGTGATGAAAATTCTGAATAAAGCAACAGGTTTCACATGACAGAATGTTTTCTGTTTATTAGAGATCTCATGACTAGAAACACCTCATCTAGACTTTTAATTCATAACTTCCATCGGCGACAATGGGAATGTGAGTGTGGTGAGCAAAAAGGAAGCTGTCTGCACACAAATATTTGCTCTGCTGTACAAAAATGTAGTTGCTATAGCAACTGCAACATCACATGGGATCAGAGAGATAGAAAACATATTTTAGGGGAAAAACATGTTATCCACGTGTCACATTAATTTTCATACTTTATGTAATGTTTGAGCCAGAAAATTCCCTCTGATGTTGCATATATTTTCTATCTTTTACTCTTCATTTAAAGGCAATATCTTCCTAGCTTGATCCAATTTTCCTTTAGAGGTGACTGGATTTACACTGGAGTAAAGAGACATGTGAGAGATTCAACATATAACCTATCAATTTAAATGGAAGGAGGAAATCATAACAGTTTCCTCTTATTAAGTGAGATGATCAATAGTTCTAATTTATGGAGAAAATTATTTTTTAAATAATATTTTATTTTTTCCAATTACATGTAAAAACAATTTTAAACATTTATTTTTTTTAAAATGAGATCTAAGTTCTCTCCCTCTTTTTCTCTCTTCCATCCTCCCCAAGATGGTAAATAATTTGGTAGGCTATACGTATGCAATCTTGCAAAACACATTTCTGTATTAGACATATTGTAAAAGAAAACACAGACTGAAAAAAAACTCCACAAAGATAAAGTGAAAAATAGTATGCTCACACCTGCATTCAGACTCCATCAATTCTTTCTCTGGAGGTGGATGGCAATTTTCATCATGAGTCCTTTGGAATTATCTTGGATCTTTGTATTTCTGAGGATAGCTATGCCATTCTCAGTTGATTACTGGACAATATTGCTATTACTGTGTACAATATTCTCCTGTTCTACTCAGTTCATGAAAATCTTTCCAGATTTCCTGTAAAAGAATATTTCTACATTTGGCTGTGATATTTTATGCCCTAATATATGGTCAGTTTTTGTGTAGGTGCTAGCTAATGCTGAGAAAAGGCATATTCCTTTCAATTTCCATTCAGTTTTCTGCAGAAGTTTATCATATCTTACTTTTCTAAAATTCTATTCACCTCTTTAAGTTTATTCTTGTTTATGTTGTGGTTAGATTTATCTAGTTCTGAAAGGGGAAAATTGAGGTCCCCTACTAGTATAGTTTACTGCTCTATTTACTCCAATAGCTCATTTAGCTTCTTTCAGAATTTGGATGCTACACCTTTTGGTGCATATGTGTTTAGTACTGATATTACTTCACTGACTATGGTACCACTTTAGCAAGATGTAGTTTTGCTTTGTCTGAGATTATGACTGCTATCTGCTTTTTTTTAACTTCAGCTGATGCATAATAAATTCTGCTCCAGCTCCTTCCCTTTTCTCTGTGTTTCTTGTAAACAACATAATCTAGGATTCAGTTTTTTAATCCATTCTGCTATCTGCTTCCATTTTGGGGGTGAGTTTATCCCACTCAAATTCACATTTATTATTACTTTGTATTTCCCTCCATTCTGTTTTCCCCATTTATCCTTTTCCTCTCTCCCCACTACTCTCATTCTCTCCTTCCTCCCAAGTGTTTTACTTTTGACCATTGTCTCCCTTAATCTGTCTTCCCATTAGTCACCACCTTTTGTTATCCTCTTCCCCCGTCTAGTTCATTGTAGAGTAAGATTTCAATATTCAACTGAGTGTTTATGTTATTCTCTCTTTGAGTCAATATGGAAAACATTATTGATACTGTTTTCAATAGCAATAGTGGAGGAGAGTTGAGGGTTGGAGAAGCTATGTTCAGTCACTTAGAAGGAAGTAGGTGAGATTCCTCACTATTTTTATCCCCTTCTACTAGGTATAAAACCTTAAGTTCTTAAAGAGCTCATCTTAAAAGTTCTTTAAGGCTACTTTGTGAAGAATAATCTATTTTTACCTTTAAAATAAAATGAGTATATGTAAAATAAAAACATATGGCCAGAATTTCTCTAGACATGCACATGGATTTTAATTTATACACACAACATATACACACATACAGATATATACATACATACACAAACATAGGCATCTATCTGTTTCTCTATATACACACATACATATGCATAGATTTTTTTAAAATCAGTAACAAATAAAATAAAAACAAACAATATCCAACTAAACGTTTAACTATTCATTCTTATCTTTAAGTATGTTCTTTTTTATTAAGAAAACATGCTGTGTGGTTGTTCCATCCTACATTATCTCAATGTTGTTCTTAAGATATCAGCCCCTCATTCCTTACCTGAGTCTGGAATGGGGCATGGTCTTGTTCAGAGAAACATGACATCATTTCCTTAGAGCTGAAAGGGTCTTTAAGGTCCCAAACTCTCATATTATACAATTCCAAAGAGGTTAAAGAAATTGTCCAAGGCCACGTAGTAAACTGGGATTTGAACACAAGTCCTGTGATGCTAAGCCTTTTTTCTATTGAGGCATAGGTGAAAGGTAATTTTCTTTGGGAATATGGGCATACATTGTAGCTTACTCACCTAGTGTAGAAATTGCCAAATGTTCTTTTTGTGGAATCTTACTAAAGAATTTAAAAAAATGCAACAACTTCATAATAATGTGTTCCTTAAATTTGGGATCAACCAAGAAAGAGAAGATTTGTGGAGTTCAGAACAGATGTTGGGTTGTGGTCATAATGGTGAATTTGGAACTCCATAAAATGAAGATGACCAAACTGCTTTTCCTTCTTTGTATCAGTAAAACCTTTTCTTCCAGGGAAGAAAAGAACCAGAATGGTAGAGACTCACTGAAGTGCTGGGTGGTGTTTTTCTTTGGTAAAGGGGCAATATGGAAATGTGTTCTGTATAAGTCTTCCGGACTTCAAATGGAGAAAGTCATAAAATGGAAAAGTTCAGTAAGTACTAGTTTGATGAAACCGAGTGAAATGTTGTTTCAGATAAATAAATGAATTCTGCTTGCTAAATAGTAGTTTGAAAATTGGTTTCTGTTACTACATAGGAAATAATTCAAAGGACCTAAATCCAGGTCCAAGGGTTGACACAAAGTGGTGTCTAATATTTACCCACATTTTCCTCTAGAACTTAATCTCTATAATCTTTAAAGGATGTTTAATAGCTGACTTATCATTATGTCAACAGGTTATCTGATGTTATAGAAATCTGCTTTTTATCATTCTCATAATAATCAATCGAAGATAACTAAATTATTTCTTTTCTTAAATAAATATTGCTATTTGGAGTAGTTCTTAGGCTTAATTTTAACATAACTTTTGCACATTTTCTACTGCCAAATTAAGATTGAATTGACTTAGCACACTGCAAGAGGAACTACATTCTAAATTAAATGATTATCCTACAAAAAAATGAGATTTGGAGTCAATTGATCTGGATTAAATTTTGATTTGGCTACCTATGATAAGTATGACTCAGAAAAATTGCTGAACCTATTTAGACCTCGGTTTCTTCCTTTGTAAAATGAGGGTTTGAACTACATGATCTTACCTATTCCATCTCTAAATCTTACGCATTTATCATATGATCCCAGAAACACAGGAAAATATAAGTGAGAACAAGTCATAAAGAAACAGAAATCAGTGTCAAATTCTAAAATTGTTAACTCAAAATTTCATTTATCTCTAAATTTTTCTCTCACATTTGTCTATTAATCAGTCAACATATAATTATTAAGCAACTACTAAAGGTCAGCCACTAGGCTAGTTTCTGGGGATACAAAGAAATACTTTCTATCTTTAAAGAACATATCTTGTATTGGGAGGACATTTACATTTATAAGTAAATGCAAAATGCATTGCAATGAAGGCACCAGCATCTGGAGGGTAGTGGTGAGGAAGGGTTTCATTTAGAAGATAGTGTTTAAGCAGAGCTTTGAAGGAAATGAATAATTCTAAGAAGTGGAGGTGTCCGTGAAAGAAGATCTACAACAAAAGAGTAAAGGCTACTTAGGAATGTTGGAGACTAGAGAAAGAACCAGGAGAAGGAGCTATAGAATCAGAGATTCAAGATTGTAGAAAAATAAATTCTATTTTGTTCTCTCCCTTTTCCTCTTCTTCCTCCCCTTTTCTTTTTCGTCCTCTTCTCTTTTCTTTCTTTTTCCTCCTCCTTTCCTCCTTTTCCTACTCTTCTTTCCTCTCTTCCTCTTCATTTTTCTTATTCTCCTTTTCCTCTTTCCCTTTCTTTTCTCTTTCTCCTTCCCCTTTCTCACTAGATTCAGCACACTTATATAGGTTCTGGGAAAATAGGCCAAAACTAAGCAATCCCTCAAGGAGCTTATATTCTACTTTCTACAGAAACAAATATACTGAATGACATTTTAAAAAAGAGAATACTAGTAATTTGAGTTGATTATCTAAGCATTTTTTATTCAACTAGATCTATTAAAGAATCCATATCCCTCTGAATCTTTTTTATTATGAACAAAAAGACATTTTAAAGCATTTTGGTTTTTCTACATATTTAAATTATGTCTTTTCTCTTTTGGGAAAAAAAGATTTCTCTATTTTTTATTCAAGCAACCAATTCATATTATGCCATTTTGCATTTTGAATCATAAAATTTTATCATCAAAGACCATTTTGTTTTATAATTCTTCTTGCATAATTTTGTGCATAGAGATAGTTTCCTTATACAAATGCTTTTGTCAACTCTTTCAGGGCTTAGCTGTGCCTTATATTTGTTTTCCCCACCCCAGTGCTGTGGAAAGAGGAGACATTCAATAAAGGCTTACTTGAGTAACTGACTTGCAAATGGATTCTTTTTTAAATGAAATTGTCAGTGATTATAATTTTATAATGATATGTTAAGCAAGTGCCTGACCCTGCTAGTCCTAGTGGACTGTAAGCTATTATTAGCTTGTGAAAATTGCATCCATTGTTGGTCTCTGCATTTTAAGAGGGATGTTAGGGAATTGGAGAAAGTGGTTTAAGGGTGATTAACACAAGTGATTAGAGAAATGGAAAATAAGACCTGTGGGGACAAATGAAGAGTAGAATGGAGGCTATCTGGACTAGAGAAGGGAAAGTTATCAGGTCATCCAAGTATTACCTTTAAGATGCTGACCAGGTTTTTTTTAATTCTATAGGGATTAAAAGAATGGGGAATAGATTTAAAAGGTAACATGAGAAATAGTTCTACTTAAATATATCCAAACTGAAATCATCATTTTCCCCACAAAAATCTCTCACTTTCCTCTATTTCTGTTGATGGCATCACCACCTAGTAGTTGCTCAGGCTCCAAATATTATAGCTGTCTTTGATTTTTTCCTCTATCCCTCACTCCAATCAATTTACTTCTACCACCAGTTATTAAAATGCTAAATAAATGTGAATTTTTTCTTCTATCTTTTTAACTTTCTTTAGCATCCTGGAGAATGAAAGATTCATTGGAAATGTTATAGTTGTCATCAAGAATTCGAAGGGCAGTCATTCAAAAGAGGGATTTGACTGGTTCCCTTTGGTCCCAAAAGATATAACTAGGAATGAAGAGTGGAATTTTCAGAGAGTTAAATTTAGGTGTGGTGTCAAAGGGAAAACCTTGATAATCAGCATGAGTAGTGGGAGGATTTCTTTTCCTTGGACACTCTCAGGCAGAGACTGGATGACCTCTTGTCAGGTATGTTTTAATGGTCCTTTTGGCCTAGATCAGGCCAGAGTCAGTTCCAACTTGCAATTACCAAGGAAAGTAAAACACCAAGGAAAGTTAATTCCAAATACCAAGGAAAGTTAAGTGGTTTGCATGAGGTTATGTGGTTTGTAAGCATCAGAGGCAGGTTTTGGTTTCAAGTCCTTGAATTCCAGAAACAAAGTCATCTGTGGTCATCATTTGTTCTTCTATCATCTTTTGGAGCACCCAGAAATATAGTTACGGTATTCTATGATCACTAGGAGAATATTGGGGTTGCAAGAAATAGATTGCTTTTGTTAGGGCACAATTTGGTATCATTGCATATTCTAAATGTAATATAGCTTGTTTTTTACCCCCGACTTCATTCTTGAAATGTTTGTCCAAAATATACATAACTATATTCCGATAGGCTTACTCAATTGGCCCCATTTCTGACTGCAGGACAAAATCTGGACAAAATGTATCCTTCCACTTATTTTTTCCTCTATGAAAGAATTTTGTGAGATTTCAGTCAATGCATGGGAGACACCTTATCAGAGAAAGCCTTGAATGACTACATTGCATCACTGAGTCAAATGTTATTTTGTTATCAAATAAGTACACTTGACAGGATTATGTATCCCCTATGCCTCTCCATTAATTATGTTACTGCACAGAAAAACTGCATTGTTTGTGGTAGAAAATCATTGCAAAAAGCTTGTTTTCTTACTATATATTTCACAAGGATTCTCACAAGGACTGTTTAGAAATGAGAAGGAAGGCAAAACTATAGCTACTGATGGCTTTTCTTTACTTTTTCTTTTTTTTGAGGTAATAAGTTAATAATACATTCCATTATCCTTTCACAGAGAGTGTTAAGAATTTCTGTTCTTCACACAGCTACCCAAATAATCTTCCCATTGCATAGGTCTGTGCATATCACCCCCTACTCAAAAGTCTTCATTGGCTTCCCCATTGCCTATAAAATAAAATATAAATGATTTAAGCCTATGTTTGAGGCTCTCCATAGTCTGGTTCCAACCTTCCCCTCAGCCTTACTTTATTTTATTTCCCTTCACATATTCTATTTTATAACTAAACTCAATGCCATCCTGCTCTTTTTTGTCCGAGTATTCATTCTGGCAGTTTCCTGCTATGCCTGCAGCACACACATTCTCCATTTCTCTATATTTAAATCCTTCTCTTATTTCAAGGCCCAGCTCTCACCTGCTCCTTGAAAGTCTTCTGCTCCACCTCACTCAACCAGCCCATTCCCAGATGTTAAAAGCTATCTCTAACTCCTTGCATTTTATATTGTATCCCTGCTTTCCTGCATCACATACTATTTGTAGGACAGTTATTTTTGTATCTGTCTCTGCTCCCTATTAGACTATGAGCTCTTTGAGTGCAAGAACTCTAATGTACTTCATGTTTGTGTTCATTTTGTATTCTACCTTTTATGGTTTACTGCACATAGTAGGCGTTTAATAAATTTTTAAATGAAGAATCTGTTTAAGGTCTGACTTTAACAGTAACTCATGTCTATATTACTTTGACATTTACAAAGCTCTTTTCTTAAACATACTTATGAGATAGTATACTTATCCCCATTTCATGGAAAACAAAGCCTCAAAAAAGCTCCCACCCTCACTGTTTGGTTTTCTGGGCTTTTTTCAAGACTGCTCTATACTTACTTTCTGAAGAAGACCTTCCTTGTTTTGAGCCTTCCCCTTCCTTGATAATTCCTCCTTTCATATCGCCTTCCATTTATCTGCATAAATCTTACATTGTCACTTTTTCCACATTATCTTTCACACTAAAATGTAAGCTTCTTGAGGGTAGATACTGTTTTGCCCCCTTTCTTTAATAATCCCAAACCTTAGGGTCTTGCATATGATGTATGCTTAAATGTTTGCTGGCTGACTAATTTTTACCAGAATTTAAGTCCCTTTGAGGGGGACACATTTTTGTATCTAAGAGACAGAATGTTATCTTGAACACAGAAGTTCTTAATGAATTTTGTATGACTGCTGAGCAAATGAAAAATGATTATATTCCTTTGTTTACAAAGAAAATGTTGATCGTTACAAAGTCATTGCCACTTAATGTACACCTAGTAGAAGCCCTAGCTTTTTCAAGGTACTGTTCAAATGCCACTCTAATTATTTTCCCAATTGCATGCCTCCCCTTACTCATCCTCTCCTCTCCCTATCAGTTATTAGTTCTATACTTCTGGTGGCCATATTATTTCATATATACTTCTTATTTGGGTTTATGTCATATTTCCATGCACCTCCCTATTAGATAAGTGCCCCAAGGACAGGAATTTTTCCATTTTTTGTGTTTCTTTCCCCAGTATCTGGTGCCCTGGACCTTGATAGAGGCTTAAATATTTTGTGAAAGTAAGTGAATGAATTGAATCCCTCCTGCTACAGGGACTTTTTTAAATTAAAAAAAAAAATTTTCAGTTCTGAATTCTTTTTCTCCCTCCCATCTGTCCCTTTTCATTGAGAAGGCAAGAAGTACAATAGCTACATGGCATTTTGATGTTGTTCAGTCATTTTTCAGTTATTTCTGTCTCTCCATGATCCCATTGATGACAGACTAGCAATACCATTTTCACATAGGAAGGACTGAGAATGTTTTTTTTGTGATGCTGATTACTCAAAAGTATTTCAGAGAATATGGAGAATTATAGAACTAAAGAATGACTTTTAAAAGTAATTTTTTTGAGAAATAATGAAAAATAGATATACAGGTTGTATGCTCCATTAACAGTTATCATTGTCTGTGTTGGTGAGTTTTATTTGATAAAATTTTAAAAGTTACTTTCCATTACGAATGGAACAGTTTGCTGAAACCTAGAAAAAGAATATTGTCTTTAAAATTGTTGAGCTGAATTCTAACCTAATTAATGACATTATACACAGATGGGAAAGAGAGCTTGGCATATTGGATAGAACTGGCTTCAATCAGGTAGACATGGATTTAAACTCTGTGTCTGATACATAGAGCCTGCCTGGGATCGATCCTGGGAAACCTCTGTAACTTCTCAGTGCTCTAGGAGGATGTTACAGGAAAAGGATTCAAACTGCCCAGATAGAGATAATGCTCCTAGCTCCCTATAGTAATCAAGTCCCAGGCTCAGTCCCCATTTTTATCACATATTGACAACTCATACGTCATTAGATTAGCTAAATGGACCAAATGGACAAACTATTGTGAGCAGAACTCAATTAAATTTGATGTGCCATTGTTTACTGAGAACTTTCAGTAAAATACTAGATATTCTGAAAGATACTTTGAGAACTCGTGGGACATAGTTCCTGCCCTCAAGAAGCCTACAGTATAGTAGGGGACATAAGATGAGCAGAAATAGCTACAATACATTATCAAGGCTATGGACATTCAAAAGAAGGCTAGATTATGTCAGGGGAGACTCCTTGGTGAAGGACAAATTTAATCTGAGTCTTAAAAGATTGGTAAAATTTAAATATACGAACAATGGAGGGAGAGCATTCTAGGCAAAGAAGAGGCAATATTAGCAAAGGTCCAGAGGCAGGAAAATATTCTTAAGTTTGGAGAAGAATGAGTAGTCCAATTCGAACAAATGATAGAATAAACATAAAGAAATAGTAGGAGAAAGGCTGAGATTATATTATCCAAGGTCTTGTGCTCAGGTCTAAGAGTTTAGGCTTCATTCTGTGGTTAATGGGACAACATTTTTGAGAGCTAGAGTGACAACCTTTCATTCCAATACAGTATTTCCTCCTGTTACTATGTTAATATTATAATATATAATATAACAATGCAATATAATATATAATAATTTAATATATATAATATTCTTATATATTTCCTATGGGTCTTGTCATACATAATGGGCTCAAAGTTACTCCTATGTGTAGAGGCTATGTGGAAAGGTGTGAAGGATAGCAGCTATCATGTCAGAGCACCTTTCTCTTCTGTGATGTGGTGCAAAGAGTTCTATATTTTAGAAAGGGTTTACTGGGCACCTGATTCAAAATCCTGGTACCTAGTAAGCACGCAATACACACTTCTTGCCTTCCTGACTGTTTGGCACTTACTATTTTTTAACCTTGAATAAATGACCTCATTTCTTCATTTATAAATAGAAGGGGTGACTTCTAAGGTCCCTTCTAGTTATAAATCTAAGATCCTATGACCTGAGTGGCAATTATGAGGTGTGTATCCTTGGGCAAATCATTTAACTTCTCATGTACAAGTTTAGAATATTCTTTTAACCTACCTTAGATGATTATTTTAAGAAAAGTATTTCATAAATTGCAAAGGATTATGTATATGTCAACTCTTATTATTTCTAAAGCCTTCGGGCCACATTAGAATAGTGTCCTTAGCTTTTTGGGGGTTGTGAGGAGCTGCTCTCTTTTCCATCAGGATTACCTGAAAGAAAAATTGAAAGGGTAGCTAACAGCTTTTATCCACTTGTCTCCTACCTGTTGACTCTCAAAATTTATAACATTTGGGAGTCACAGATCTTGCTGTGATCCATGGGTATCCTACTGTAGAATTCCAAATCTATGCAGCCTACAGGGGACAGGGTCAGTTCAGAGATGGCAGATGTTTCAAGATGAGTCTCTTGGGCATCCTTAATGTTAGGCACCAGTACAAAACTTTGCAAGGGGAATTATATGAACCACTAGAAATTAGGTGCAATTTTGATTCAATCCTTATCTTTTTGCCTTTTGTAATTATGGTTCTTCGTAATACTGTTTCTGCCCTTGGAGAACTCAAATAGTTTCATCTTGCAACGATAACTTGTTGGATAGAATATGAATTGGATTCATCCCTGGAGATGGAAATTCTAATGAAAAGATTTAACTTATTTTAGATCAGACTCAGTACTACCATAGTCCATCGGCATGAGTAAATAGAGCAAAGTATTCAACTCATCAACTAAATGTCAAGACTTGAGGAAGAACATATTTCTCAAACAGAAAAACTGGTTTATCTGTTTGCTTGTTGGTTTTTGGATGATATTTAACATCATCCATTTCGTTCCAATATAGTATTTAATATAATAATAAAATAACATAGAGGCAGGATATTTCTTTTTGTTCATCATATATGCATAATTTCTAACTGCATAATAAAATTCCATGTCTTTGCCTATATTAATTTGCTCAGGTACTCATAAAGTGATGAAATTTCACTTAATTTTCAAAGGTTTTTTCTTTTTCCTATTACAAAAATACAGTTATGAATATTAGATCCAAATGGAGAGTTCTGACCTTAAATTCCATGGTGCATATAAACAGAAGTAGCATATTTGGATCAGTTTAGTGACTTTTCTTGCTTAATTTACAATTGTTTTCCAAAAATGGTTAGAATAATCTCCACCTCCACCAATAGTGTACCTTTGTACCTTTGTTCTTGTACACACCCTGCCTCCCAGTTTCTTAAAATTTTGCAAGTCAAAGTAGGACTGGGAGACTTTGAAAAGAGTTTCTGCCTTATTACAGATAGTGACTTCAATTTGCCATTCATTACCCATCCATTTCAGATTCATCTAGTTTCCATGAGTGATGGTTGGTAGTAGAACTGGTGCCATATGAGTGATTCATCCTGGATTCAGGTTAATGGATTTTCCCTATTTTATATAGATAGTCTGACAGTTTTCATGACTGCAAGAGGTGGAGCAAATCATGCTAATGGACTTTATAATCCCCTTTGCTTTTCCAATAGAAGTTCTCAGCTAATCAGCCAATAAAAGCTTTCCAGGCTGGCCAAAATTTTGGTCAGTGTTTTGGTGACTAGGGTTTTCTTTGAGAGGGGCTAATGCCACTTAGACAGAAATAATTTATTACTATTTGAGCCTACAAGACACATAAAACTGTTTTCCATCATGACTTCTATTTCCATCAGCTCCTTCCTTGCCAACTATGAGTCACTTTGAGTATTTGAAGCATAAATTATATTCTCTGTGGAAATAATTGGATGACCGCATAGATGGGATGGGTATTTTTATGGGATCTTGATTATACATAACCATTACAATCTGGATTTGAAAGACAAATTTCCAAAGTTGTGTTTGAGAACTGCCTGGGGCTTTTGTTTAAGCACAGATAAGATTAAAACTGGAATTGCCAGTCAACGTGGTACTGATACTGGTCATAGGAGCCAGTCGTCCTAGTTATATAATGGTAGCAATACATTCACTATGCAAATGAGATCACTGGAAAAGTGAATGGTTTCCTTCCAACACTTTTAAATGTTCAAAATAGCAAACAGTAGACATTTCTTTAGGCATGGCCTTTTAACTCTGAGTTAGCTGGATTGCTAACTCAAAACTGTGTATGTAGAGTTTTCCAAGTGGCATATATTAGGATCAATAAAACTTCATAAGAAGGACACAATTTAAACCCCCATGTGATGAAAGGATGGTTCTCTTTGACTATAGACTAGGTGGTTGGCCCCATAGAGTGATTTCATCTCCCCCCTCCAAAAAAAAAAAACATCTCTCTCACAAACTGGCTTCAATACCTAACATTTTGTCACTAGTGATTTATTTTTAAGACTTTATCACTTGTTAAAATGAATAGGTGGGTCTCTGGGAAGGAGGACATTAAACTTGGCAGTTATTGACACTTCAAAAATTAGTTTATCCTATCTTCTCCAAGAGACAACCTTCTGATAGAAGGAAATGGACACACTAAACAGGGGTAGAGTTGGAGATCAGGGAGAGCAGACAGATGGGGAAACTCAGTGGGGAGGGGGACCATACATAGATACACAGCACTAGAAGCTTAGATGAAGGGGCACCACTGGATTGAGGAAGGACACCGATAAGAGAAAGAGATGGAAGAGTGAAAAGAAACTCCAAAGTTTTGCCTAATGACCCGTTATTTCCATCATACTTACAAGGTTAGAGTGCTATAAGTTGAAAAGTGCTTTTATTAGCAAAACTGAAGGAGCGCTGTCTTTAGAGAAACCTATAATATTTAAGTGAAGACATGCTATTTTTGGCATATTAAAATCTTTGTACTTCATACAAGAATCCTAAGGGATAAAAGTTCTGTCAATTTGGAGAGAAGAATAATTCATTACAAAATACTCTATTTCCATTCATTTGATTTTCTAGTTAATCACATTTCAAATGGTGAAATATCCATGACATCTATCAGTATACATTTTAGTATACTTTAAAGTCAAACTTTCCACACGAGCAGATTTTTTACTGATGAACATATCTTTTCATGGTCACCTATCTAATTTACCCATGTCTTGATCAAGATGTTTGGAATAACAGAATATTTTTTTTTCTCCAGCCCACAGGTAGAATCCAAATATTTTGCTGCAAGAATATAGCTAAACTCTCCTAGTCTTTAACACTGCAAGTGTTTGGTTTTTATTAATCACTGTGTAACAAACATGAAGGATTGGAAAGGACAGAGAATTGGTTTCCTCTGAGTCTCCTTGTTATTATTTCATTTGAGCTAAATGAGTATAGGGCCAACAGATGAGTTATTCATATGATGGTAGAAAGAAATATCACTCTAGTCCCAGGACCCCTGCAGATTTCCTCAGATTTTTACCAAAAATTTTTCTTATTTTTATTTTTTATTTTTTTTCTTTAAAAATATGGCAGACCTGAATGAAATGAATAGGCCTTTTTCAAGAGCTGGGGGAAAAAATCAATTTCATTTCTCAGCATGTAACCTTTTTCTCTGTGTTTCAGATACACTGTGAAAGCAGATCTCCATGTCTTTTTTAATGTGGAAACTTAGTACTATAGTTTGAAAAATCACATAAGTATAGAAGACTACAGTCAGTTCTACCTCCTGTGATTATATTATTTATTATATTTTAAAAACTTTTCCTAATGTCCTATGAGGTATGTATTTCCATTCATCTTGGAAGTAAGGTAACATTTAAGATAATATTTGGACCTTTCCTACTAAGTAGGTAATATATGCAAATACAGAAGAATTAGAAATAAGCCTTTTTTGTGTGTGTCTTATACCCTTAAGGGTTGTAATTTTGGACTCCAAAGGACAATTGGACCTTGCTGCAGTATTTATTTGAGATATGATAGGGGCCCTATGAAGAAATAGTAACAAAACAGGGAAAAGTATCCTTGAAAACACAAATTTTCTGGATAGAAAGGATTTTAGAAATATGCTGATAATTGTTATACATACACTTTATGAAATAAATGAAAAAGTTTTTTTTGCTTTTGATGATAGATAATAGTTATAGTGACATGTAGTTCAAATTTTGTAGTCTAAAGAATTTAACAAAAATATGTGTATTACATACATGTATAATGCATATTTATACATATACATATATATATATATATATATATATATATATATATCCAGTACATATAGGGAGACAGAGATAGAGACAGAGAGAGAGAGATGGAGAGAATCAACATGGCATCATGGAATAGTAGAAGACTGGCCTTGTCAGAAAGAAATGGATTCAACATACCAATAATATGGCTGTGACCAAGTTTGCTGTTAACTGTTTTTTGGTTTTGTTTGACTCTTTGTGACCTGATTTGGGATTTTAATATTGAAGTAATTTGCCATTTCCTTCTCCAGGTCATTTTATAGATGAGGAAAGTGAAGCAAATTAAGTGAGTTTGCCCAGGGTCACACTGCTAACAGGTGTGTGAGGCCAGATTTGAACTCAGAAAGATGAGTCTTCCTGACTCCAGACCCAGCATTCTATACACCGAGCCATCCTACGCCCAAATTACTTAGCTGCTAAGTTCCCCAATGCATGCTCTAAGGCAATAACTTGTAGAGCAGAGGCAATCTTTATTGGTAGTTTTTCTTTTTTCAAAATAATTTACCCATATCATTGAATTACAGATCTAGTGTTATTCTCTTTCCCAACATATAATTGATATGATATGATTTGATATGATAGGATAGGATATAATGTAATGTTAAATAGCATTATCTGGTAAGAATGACCATAGAGGTAGAGATATTTTCTCAAAAGCCACCATCCACTGACATTACGGGACTAGGGATCTGGGACTGTTCACAGAGTTTACTGAGGAAAGAAGGGAGACCAAGCCAAGTCAAGAGGTAGAAAATGCAGAGTTCCATTCTCCAACTTGTCACCATAGGAAATTTTTCCAGAGACAAGCACATAACAGGTCTCTGAGTAATTCTCTTCTGGTCTTTATTACAGAGACTCTGAGAATTGATGGTGGTCACTGCTGCAATTGATGAAACAGTTGATACTGGACTAAAAGAGAGGACATAACCAATCTGATACCCTCTGATAATCCCTTAGAACCTCTCCAGTGACTTCAAGTCAGAGAAGTGACAATCTTTATCTGTGAGAGGAAGGAATTAGAGTACCTAGTTCTCTGTTGCTGGAGGACAGCTACTTGAAGACTCTTCTGTTCTTTCCTTTACAACCATTTATTCCTATTGTTATATGAAAAAGTTAGCACCTATTATCACTTGTGTCGATTTTCTCCTTGGTGGCAAGAAATCACTCTGGAGAAAATCAAGGACGCATTCAGCACCTAGGGTAAGGTAAAGGATGGAAAGGGGCAGAACACTAAGATCTGCCCTAGAAATCGCACAATCTTTTGGCACTCCTGCCATTACTCTTTCTTAAAGTAATAAGCAGGAAAATAGGTAAGCAGGAAGTGAAATAAAATAAAACAGAATAAAGAAGTCCAGATCCTTTGGAGTAGAGATCTTTTGTGAGCTACCTAAAACAAAGAGGGAAAGGAGAATATCTTCTATGTGGACTAGGCAGGTCCCACTGAATCTTTTCCCAGTGCACATCTGAGTTCCCCTTTGTATATTGATCTCAATCATTAGATTTCCCTCAAGGAGACAAATCCATGAAGATTTACTTATAGAAGACCAAGGAGTAAGCCTAAATCCTTTAATTTTTCACATAATCCAGATTGCAAATGGATGACAAAGATTCATATATATTTTATCATCTTGCCTAATCTCATACTGTATGCCATTCCATACCATGCCACTTAATGTTATACCATGTCACCATATCATGTCACATAATGTCATTTTATATCATCATATCATGTGATATCATTATATCATATCATATAAAGGTTCCCAAGGCATAATCACCACAAGTTACTAGCAACTAAGCTGATAGACCACTGAAATTCAAGGTATAATTACTTCTTAAAGCATGAGTGACTTTCAGTAATTGTTTAAAAGTCAAAATGATCTTTCAGGAAAGCTGGATTACAAGACAACAGATTTAATAGGAGTAATGTAAACAAATGCATAAATAAATAAATTATTAAATACTTGTTATGTGCAAAGTATTATATATGTCGTGATGGTAGAAATAGAAAAGTGAAAAAGTACCCCTTTTCGAGGAGTTCACATTCTTTTAAAAGTGAAAGACAAACTTTATTTTGCCCAACAACAACAACAGCCCCACAGAAGAGTTACATGAATGCCCATTTCTTCCATGACACTCTTCTATGTTCTTATTTGATCCTTGAAACTGATAAACTAAGGTATTGACTCTTCAAAGAAGGGAAAAATTGGAGATTTCTGGGGAGTTGGCATTCTTCTTTCAGACTTACCTACAGCATCTGTATAGTATAGTACAGTATAGTATAGTATAGTATAGTATAATATAGTATAGTATAGTATAGTGTAGTGTAGTGTAGTGTAGTGTAGTATAGTATAGTATAGTATAGTATAGTATAGTGTAGTGTAGTGAAGTATAGTGTAGTATGGTATGGTATGGTATGATATGGTGTGCTGTGGTAAGGTATAGTATAGCATAGCATAGTATAGTATAGATTAATATAGTGGAGAGCTGAGGAGGTTAGGGAAGGGAAGATTGAGTGGGGCAGGGTAGAATAAGGTAGAGCACTGGATTAGTAATTAGGGTTTCTGGTTTTTGTTCACTCATTTTTCAGTCATTTCTATGTGACCCCATTTGGTATTTTCTTCACAAAGATACTGGAGGGGGTTTGTCATTTCCTTCTTCAGTTCATTTTACAGATGAGGAAACTGAGACAAACAGGGTTAAGTGACTTGCCCAGGGTCACACAGCTAGGAAGTATCTGAGATCATATTTGAACTCATGAAGATGAGTCTTCCTGATTCCAGACCCAGTGCACTATCCATTGTAGTTAGGGATTTTTGGTACAAATGTCATCTGATCCCTTACTCTCTGAGTTTCCACATATATACATATATATAGACACACATATATATATATATATATACAGTTATATATGTACAGTTATATATATAGTTATATATACAGTATATATATGTACATATATATACAGTATATATGTACATATATATACTGTGTGTATATATATATATACTCTATAAAAAAGTCTTAATTATTAATAATCTGAAAATATAGTTTATCAGTAGAAATGGTTTTAAAGATACGTTACTCTGTGTTTGCCTGTTGTACCCTAAGAACCATGGTACTTTTCTATATAATTCATAGTCAAAAATTCCTGATTATACTGTATTGGAATGTGGGGTTTTTCTGCAAGGAACAGAGCCATGATATAGAAGAAAGAACTCAGATTATTAATAAGTAAAACTTTTGTACAGAGAGGTTTCTTTCTGGGTCTCCGGCTGCTGTGGAGCTATTTGAAGAAGTAGTTGCCAGACAGTATCTCCACCAGGAGTGATGGCTGGGGACATTGAGTCATAACTGGTATTGATGGTTTGGGGAATGCTTATTTCTAGGACTCCTGGAGGTAATTGATCAGTGATTGGTTCTATTGTTGAGGAATGTAATCCCCTTCTCCATGATAATATTAGCAGGGACAGGCTGGTAGCAAGACTGCTATGGGTTCAAGACCCATGGTAATCTTCATTGGGGTGTGAGGGGAGAGAGTGGTCAAGGTGATGATTTGGCTAGCATGGTGCAGGCAGTGTGTAGATGTTAGCCATCATGACTACTATTATTAATTATCTATAGACATGGTACCATATTGGGTAGTAGTGAAAAAATCAGGCAAACAATGGATAGGACTGACTGCTGCCAAAATTGCCCCAAGCTAACTCTAGCCTAAATCACATGCAGTACATAAACTATGGAAACGCAGCAAGAACAAAAAATCACCAACATTGAATAAAGCACCTCCTGGCACATACCACTGTGCCCCTGGCTAATGTGGTAATAGTTTTTTTTTCCTTTTTAAGTCAGACATAGCTACACAGAATGATGGGATTGAGACCAGTGACTCATTTCTTGTCCACAATCAAACATCTGTTCTATGGTAACAGCTTTCAGCTGTTGGTTATGTTTCATTAGTTGACAGCTTATTTTTGTTGGGTGGCTGGTTTTGCTGGCTGACTATTTGGTTTGTTGCAAGATGGCTCTCAAATTTAGGGTTAGATCATAAAGAAATGGCTCCATCTAAACTGCCTGGGTTTGTTATCCTGGTTTTGGCCCAGATAACTCAGCCAGGAGGATCCTGTGCACTGTGCCATCATCAAGAGAGATGACCCTTGCACATAGTAGGTGCTGAATAAAAATCAGTTGAATGAAAGAATGGTATCTATTTGGAGCTGGCTAGAGTTCCTGCTTGTCAGTGAGGTTCTCTTTAATTATATTTTAAAGGAAACAACCGGGCTCTGTTGTCTGTATGAATAAGAAACTTGAAGACAGAACGTATATAACAAAGTTGGACCTGTACCAAAACAACTCTGCACATAGTTTCCTGTTCTAATACAGCTTACAAGAAAGTCAATCTGACACATTTAATTACACAAAAAATTTTATCTTGCCATGTTTTCATTAAATACAAGTGGTAAGAAATACATGCAACTCTCTATAATTAATATTGCTTTTATACAGAAATATTGTTTTTCAATTATTTTCTAATTTTATTCTTCCTTCAATGTATAATACATCACATTATATTTATATGTTCTATTTGTTCTCTACCTATGAATTGAATAGTTTGGTGGTGTCCTGGAATAGATCATTTCTTTATCAATGGACATCAACAATTTGTCTAAAGTTTATAGTTTTAAAAAATTGTCTGGTATAAGGGAGGTTAAATTAATTGCCCAGGGTCACATAGCCAGAATGTGTCAGACAAAGGTTTTGAATACAAGTCTTTTGGATTCAATGGCAGATCTCTTTATTTCTCTACTATGCTTCCTCTCATTAGTGACAATGCATTTATAATTATAGTTTTCCCTAATATCTTCAGTTGGACTAAGTGATCTTGAAAAAAATCCCTTTCTACTCTAAATTTTGTGATCCTATCATCAATATCATTGCCATCATCCCTGCAATTAGGCAGCTAGGTGGCCTAGAGTATAGAGTTCTGGACATGAACTTGGAGGTCTGGGTTCAAATCTGGCCTCCAACACTTATTCTCTGGGTGATTTTGGTTAAGTCACACAACCTCTGGCTGCCTTGGTTTCCTCAGCTGTAAAAAGGGGCACAATAATAGCACCGGCTTCCCAGAATTGTTGTGAGAATGTAATGAGATAACATTTGCAAAGTACTTTGTAAGACTTGAAGCTCTCTATAAATATACCAGTTATATTTATTATTATTAATATTTTCACTCTCATCAACACACATGAAAGCTTATGTATAGGACAGCGGCATATTAAAAGGCTTCCCAGTAGCTAGAACTCTTTATCTGCTCCCCCACTCTCTTTCTTCCCATTCTCTCTATGCATTTGTAGTCATCCATAAAATCCTCTCCAATGCCCATTGTCCTATCAGAATGATCGTTGCCTCTGAAAAACTCTTGACAGCTAGGGAAGTGACAAGAAGGTATCTCCACTCCCCTGGAGTCTTCTCAGAATCCTAAAGGAGCTCCCCTGGCTAGAGAGAGCAAGCATGGAGGGTGGGGTTTGAACCCAAATCCTTTGACTGCTTTTGGTCATTTCCTTTTTACAAATAAGGACAGTTTAGTATAACAGAAAGAGCACTGGATTGGGAACTTAGGAGAGTAAATCTGAACTAGCCCAGTGATAAGATGACCCTTGACTTCTCTTTGTCATTTGTGAAATGAACACCAGGTAAGATCTTCTGTAAGGTCCCTGTCAAGTTTGCTGTTTTATAACTCAGTGAATAAAGATTCAAGGGAGTATCATGGTTTGGTCAGAAAGGCCAGATCTTCACAGTCAAAATAAAGTGGGTATAATTTAATCTAGTCAATAAGCATTTATTAAGCACCTACTATTTATAAGATGGGCAGTTAGGTGGTACAGTAGATAGAATGGTGAACCTGGAGACAGGAAGAGTCATCTTCCAGAGCTCAAATCTGGCCTCAGACACTAGCTGTTTGACTCTAGACAAGTCACTTAACTCTGCTTCCCTGTTTCCTCATCTCTAAAATGAGCTGGAGAAGGAAATGGCAAACCACTCTAGTATCTTTACCAAGAAAATTCTTCATGGAGTTGCGAATAGTCAGATATGACTGAAAGGACCAAACCACAAAAATGTTCCTAGGGAGTGAGCTACAAAACTGAAAAAAAGTAGTAGTATTTAACAAGAATGTCCATTCTACTAGGTAATAATAGCTAATGTATCATTCAAAATTTTCAAATGAAGGTGAAGGTAGGTATAAAACATCATTGTTCCTACTTCAGAGATGAGGTCACCAAAGTGCAGAGTGATTAAGTGATCTGTTCTTCATCCCAGAGATTCAAACCCAAGTTCATGATGCCCCTTTGCCTGTGAAGGTGATTGCCCTGAATCATCTAATAGTTAGACATTTTCAAGGAGCCGTGACTTTGCCATGCAAGCATTCTTTCTTTCAATATAGATTAATATCTCTCTGCACTTGAGGTGTCTTTTGCTGAAAAACTCATCATCCAGTGGCTTCAGTGAATTTAGTTGAGAATAATCTTAGGTGGGATTGTTGGGAACTTAACCAAAAGTTCTCAGAAAAGGTTAGAGTATAAACTCAGTGTTACCCTGAATATTTATCAGCAAGTCTACTTAGATCTTAGCTATCAGATCTACTAGATCAGCTACCAGATCTTAGTCTTTCTTTTGCACATGTTATCCAGATAAACTGTAGCCTTACTTGACTGAGCAGGTTTGTTCTTGCTTTGTGGCAGAAATAGCAGTTTTCATCTGTAGGAGTTTCTACTTGTCTAGCTCTTGTTGGCCTGAAAAAGTATCAGGGGGGAGTGGTAAGAGAAATATGTAGCCAGATAGCACCTTCCAAGAATATTTTTATGAGTAACAGTAACCCAACCTGCTCAGCTCTCTAGCACTTAAATATCCACCCCTTTACATCCATAGAGTTCTTGCTTTAACACTCTCTTCCTGTTCTCACTTTATTAAATGGCACTAATTACCCCAAAGAAGTCATTCATGCAATGGGTGTGGGAGAGGAAAACCTTCTTGAAATCTGGAACAATAGAATAGGGCTTATTTCATGAATTAAATAAAGTGAACATGGTTCACATTTGTAAGTAGAGGATGTGCAAACAATGGAATTTGAATGGAAATTTCTGTCACCCACACTGTCCTGATGCGCTGATACTTTGAAAAACATTCAACTTGGTGGGTGTAGTATCCAAAAATGGCCTGGGGAAGATGCTAAAATAATCTCTATCATAAATTCGATTTATTTAGGAAGCTGTGACTTTTAAAATGGCATACTCAAATATGTAAATTACAAAGGAAGAAAGATTTAGGCAATCTTTGAGAACTTTGTATTCTAGCAATAGGAAGGAGAAAAGGGATGAGTTTTAAAAAAAAGGACATAGAAGCCTGAGCAAAGAAGATTGAAAGGAACAGTAAGAAATCAAATGAAGCTCTAATTAGATGTTCTGTTTCCTTATTTTTTAGTAGGTTTCTCACTCCTATTGTAAATTTAAGAGCTGGAATATCAGTAGATCAATTCTGGGGTACATATTTGTGAATACACCTATACAATCACACACAGAGACATGCAAACAAATACACACTATATATATTGGGTTTGTAGGGTAGCTGGTCATGTTTCCTACAAGTTCCTACTGTCAGAAGAACATTTGCAACATATTTTATGAAAAAAAAGTGAGGTGTCTCTTTCTCTCTCTTTCTTCTTATACATGTATACATATGTATACATAATATATGTGTCTACCTATATGAAAAGCCTTTCCTAAAAGCTTAATAATATTTTTATGTACATATATTTATAGATACAAATTGCTATCATGTATATATACTTTATATATTTATATGCAATATATATATATAACTTTAAATATGTAATTGGTAGACCAGTCTGGGAAAATAATATTAATAACTAACATTTCTATAGCCAGGTCCAGGACTATCTCCAGTCATCCTGATTTATACCTTGCCACTGGACCTAGATGGTTCTAGAGGTGAAAGTGAGGCAGATGACTTTGCCCAGTCCTCTCTCACTTAAATCCAATTCACTTCAAGTCATGGTATCACCTTCCTGACACTAGGGTCCTCTTTAAAATAAAGAATAAACAACAATATGTTCCTGGTTCTATTCTAAGGGCTTTGTAATTTTTATCTTATTTGATGCTCACAATAACCTTGGGAGGTTATTGTTGTTGTTAACCCATTTTACAGATGAAGAAGTTGAAGTAGCAAGATACCCTCAAGGAGAGACAGAAAGTAGCATGGTCAAGGTAAGTCAACTACCATAACCACCTGAACCTCCATCTCCCCTTAGATCCAGATGAAGACAACCCTAAATCTGAGAGGCTCTAAATCTGAGAGTCTTGGGAATGACAACATTCCCCAAACCACCAGTACTTCTAATTCAGCTCTTAGAACCATCTTGGAAGGAAGAAATCATTATGGAGAAGGGACTCAGTCTTCCTAGCCATCACCATGGACAGCTCCTAACCAACTACCACCAACTGACCAATGAGCACAGGAGTCTTGGGAGTTCCTTCCCCCCTCCCACAAGACCACCAGCCCTGCTTTCAGCCTGATCCTCACACTCATTATCCAACTACTGTGGAGAAGGGTCCAGCCTCCCCAACCAATTGCCAATCAACTGCCACTCATAGGGCAAGCAAGCCAACCTAGCTGAAGCATTAAGGCACCTTGAGTGGGAGACCAGAGGATGTGCCAGGCACCACCACCACCAACTTGATCATCATCTCACATCAAACCCTGATGGCGACAGCTACAGATCTGGCACCCAAGAGTCTTGGGAATAGCAGTGTTTGATCCCAGTGAGTGCAGCCACCATCCTTGTAACCAGCCCCTGTGGAGGTGTGGCCTGGAAAGAGCTCCTACAGACGCTATGGCAAAAGCTACTGAAGATGCAGTTGGAACTCTCTTTCCAAGAAATTTATTGATTTTTTTTAAAACATTTCAAAACTATCCATTGTAGTTATCTACGTATCCTCTTAATCAAAAGAATTTTTAATTTTTAGTTCAGACATATTCTGTATTGACTTTCCTGTGTACATGTTCTTTCTCCTCAATAGCCTGTATCTTGAAGGCAAGGATAATTTCCTTTATGTCTTGTGATACCGTAGGCAGTTACTAAATGCTTATTGAATGTGTAATAATAGCTAGCTGTTATATATATTTACATACATATGTATACATATGTATGTATGTATTCCAGGTTTGCAAAATGCTTTAAATATGCTCTCATGTTATCCTTGCAGCAAACTTTGGAAGTTGGTACTGTTACCGTCCCCATTTTATACCTGAAGAAATTGAGGGTGAGAAAGGTTGTCATCTGCCCAGGGTTATGTAGCTAGCTAGTGTCTAAAATGAGATTTGAGTTCAAATCTCGAGTCTTCCCAGGACATTGCTCTACTCCCTGTATTACCAAAAAGAAGGGAAGAAAATCCTAGCTTTTATTTCAGGTACAAATGTAAATTAAAGATAAAATACATTGTGACATAAATAATATAACCCTGTCATTTAAAAAATGATACTTGTCTCATTTCCATGCCTATGACTATTTCCAAATGGATCATACTATTTCAATAAATTACATTCTGGATCATATCACTATCCCTTCAAGAAAATGAAGTTAAATCTTTGTAGTAACCAGCAGCTTAATTTTCATTAGGCCAGCTATTTGATAATTAGTCATGCATCATAAATCAAATCCCCAAGTCTTCTCCTGGTTTCTTAATTGAAAATTATTGTTTCTTGGCTCTCTGGTTGCCTGTGCAGCAAGTCAGAGAGTGATAGATGTGGAATCTAGCACAAACAGTTTGAGACAGTCAGACCTTGATAGATCATTGCCCTGAAGGGTCTTGTGATAGTGGGGAGGCAAAGAACTTCCAAATTAAAGGTTTCTCTTAAAATTGCAAATGCAGAGATAGCTCTAGTTTACCGAATCTCTCTTGACCTTTTGACTATTTTCTTGCACATGCACTTAGAATACAGACATTTTCACGAATGCTAACATTAATAGGTAGGACTTTAATATATTTAAAAACTCCACATATTTCTTTGGGATAAAAATATGAGGAATTAAAAAAACCTCATGATCAAATATTGAATTAGTTGGTTTATTTAAAGGTGGTTTGAAAAGAGTGACTAAAACCCCTGCACTCATTTGACAGCTAATCTGAGAGAACAGATGGCCAGCTGACTATTGCCCTTAGTCATAAAATCATTTCAAATATGATACTGTTGAGGCTAAGTAAAAGACTTTGCAAGTAATAAGGACAATATTGCTTCCTTGAATTGCTTGAGCGTGCTGCCATTTTTCTTCTGTCAGTCTAGGAGGATTTGCAGAGAACTCTGGCCATGTTTGCCATTCTTTAG
>CM053771.1:508999376-509040372 GCA_028658325.1 Potorous gilbertii
TATATGCATGTAAGTATATATTTCTGTATCTGTGCATGTGCATATATGTATATGTGTGTAAATATATATGTATATATGTACATATATGTATATGTGTATGTGTGTATATATGTATACATATATACATATGGATTCAGGCACAAGAAAAAAGTTTGATAATTACCTGCACATATGTACAATTGAAATAAAAGAAATGGAGTTTCTTATTGGAATCATACATTAGGAGTTGACAGCTAGTAAATGTGGCTCCCCAAATATTGAAAATATTTGATTATCATATGTGCTATTCAAATAAAGCATCCTATGTAGTATGTTGAAAAACATTTTAATAAAACCATTGAACAAATAATAATTTGGAAGCAGTCTAGACAATTAGACTGATACCGCCCATAAATATTTCAATGAATCATGGTGCTTCAGGGACCACTCAGTTGAGCTTAACTATCAAAAAATTCTGATTTAGATAGGAATGAACATGTGTTGTTTATAAAGGAAAACGTTATACTAGATAGAATCCCTATAGGAAAATGTAGGGCAATACATATGTGTTTAAAGAATTCTCAGTAACTCTGGGCTTGGAAATGAGATGTTAAGAAATCCACATGGCTGCAATCAGTCCATCAATAAGTACTTACTTAGGATTTACCATGTGGTAGGCACTGTACTAATTCCTATGAGTATAGGAATTACAAAGAAAGGCCAAAACATCCCTTCCCTCAAGGAGCTCACATTCTAATGGGGAAGACAAACATGAAAATAATGAAATGCATGCAAAGTATATCAAGTGTTGGGAGAATAATCTTGAAGAGAAAGACACTAGCAGCTAGAGGGACCAGGAAAGGTCTTTTATAGGAGATGGCATTTGAGTTGAGGTATTCTTTGGCATATGATATCTCAAAAGCATTAAGGTTTGGAGTCTAATTGTAATGAGTTCTTTTCTTTTTATAAGACTGATTCTTCCTATCTCAGCTAGGGTAGAAGACCACTCTTCCAGCTCCATCATGGGAGCAGGAGCATCAATCTGATCCATTTTTGGAGGGGTTTACTCCTCCTTAAGCAATCTCATAGTGCCCTATTTCCAAAGGTTTATGATGCCAACTCTGTGTATTGGCAGAACCACTTAGATCAAGAGATCAGCCTTCCGACAGTAGGTGTTACAGGCATGATACTATGACTGGCTAAAACTTGATATTAATAATTTCATCTTGAGAAACTGTTTAATTCAAAAGATGAGCAAATGAGTAGCTATTTGGATGGTATTGCTTAAATTTAAAGTGCTCTGACAATCAGATCTACTTGTAACAAAATGAACACCCACTTTCTTTTTGGAGTGGGGAGGCAAAGCAATCGAGGTTGTAACTTACCCAAGGTCACACAGTAAGTATCATGTATCTAAGGCTATATTTGAATTCAGATTTTTCTGACTCCAAGGCCAGTGCTCTATTCAGTCATTGCACCACCCAGCTGCCCCACACTTTAGTAACATGCACTTAACATCCAAATACCAGAGTTTTAGAAACTATTATTTAGAACATAAAATTTAAAATTAACTACAATTTAGTGAGTTAAAGGCAGAAATTCAGAAATAAAATTCTTCTTTTGCCAACAGTTGCACCATTTTATGTACTCAAAAAATCCTAAATCTGTTTTCTAAAAATAGAAAAGATAGGTTAATTTCACATATACAGACAGCTAGGTGGTGCAGTGGATAGAGCACCAGTGCAGGAGTCAAGAGGACCTGAATTCAAATATCACCTCAGACACTTGACACTCACTAGCTGTGTGACCTTGGGTAAGTCACTTAACCTCAATTGCCTTTTCCTGGGTCATCTCCAGTCATCCTGATGAATATCTGGTCACTGGATTCAGATGACTCTGGAGGAGAAGTGAGGCTGGTGACTTGCACAGCCCTCCCTCACTCAAAACAAAGTCAAGTACAATTCATGTCATTATTTCTCTGATGGCGTGATCTTCGGCAACGAAGGACGAACATATACGCACACACAGAATTTCACATGTAATGTAAAATCACAAACAGAATTTCTCTTAATTCTTTCTTACCCATGTCATGTAGAATGAATGCCTTGTAGAGAATATACATTTTTTTTAAAAAAAGGATTCAGGGCTGTTGATCAGATTCTTTAAATATCATAGTATACTAATTGTAGAACTCTCCAAAATTCCATGATATCCCCAGTAAATAATAAATGCAAAAGTAACTAACATTTATATAGTACCTACAATATGCCACACTCCATGCTAGATCCTTACAAATGTCTCACTTAATCCTCATAGCCACCCTATAAGATAGGTGCTATTATATAACCATTTTAAAGATGAGGAAATTGAGGCAAATAAAGGTTACTGGCCTAGCATCATACAGCTAGTGTCAGATTTAAATTCAGATGTCCTTGACTCCAATACTCTTTCGCTTTGCTACTTAGCTGCCCTAATCTACAGTCATGAAAAAGACTCTTTAACCATTCATGCTGAGAAAACAAAATGGATGAAAAACAGATTCCCCAGATAATGCTGTGCAGATTCCTAGTCAACCTGGTCATCATATGCTGAAAGGGTCAATATTCCCATAATCATATCATGGAGATTTTCATAATGCCTGAACTTGTCTCATAATATGTTCTATAGGGATTTTGGACAACTGCTTTAAATGGGCAATGGCAGGGCTCAGAATGTGGAGGAGAGAAGGAATCACATCTGTTAAATAATACAATAGTTTAATGATTCCTGAACTTCCTGTCAAAAACACTATTGCCCCATTATACTACATGATCATGAATCATGAAATACTAGGATCTCTGAAGAGCAAAAAATTGTAAATAACTCAAAGGATAATGAAAAGAAACATGGTAGATGGAGGCAGGTGTGGCATATTAGTAAGGAGAGCTTGCTTGTATTTGAAAAGTAAAGTAAAAGAAATTATTAAGGATATATGTAGAAAGTAAAAGAGTTGAGCTAGTCATATACTAAGGGAAACAAAAGATTGAAATCCCAACTGCTCCGTTCGTAGCCATGAAATGTTAAAAAGGATCACAAAGCCCTTCATTAGGTTAGGTAAATACTTTATAGAGAAACAGAAGAAATATACAAGAATTACGCAGAAGAAGTCTGAGAGGGTTTGCAATCTGCATTGTTGGAGAGGGTGCTCTCATGCATGAAATTGTAGATTCATCACAGGATTGAAAAAAGTATCTGCAAACTTCTTATGCCTTTTTATTTTATATTTAAGATATTGTATTTTATACCCATGCATCCTGTAAATTCCTTGGGGACCCAATCTTGTCAAATTGACAAGGATATTTTTTGTTAATGCAACATTTCCAAAAAGAGAAGTTTTAAATCTTATTTCAAGAATAAATCAGTTTGACCAAATCAAAGGAATTTTGCAAAGGAATTTGAAAAGGATTTGAATCTTGAAAGGAAAAAAAAAGTTTTGTAGACAGTGGAATTTGGTTCACTTATAAGGACATTGCCTGTTACCAACCAGTGCTTTATTCTTCCATAGTCAGTGGTGCATTTAAGACTTCTATCTACAACTTGTGCTTCCACAAAAGACAGTCAAGAGATCAGGGGGGGAGGTGGAAGAGAGGGAGAGTGAGTAAGTTAATGAGAAAGCAAATTGCTTGGACGTCTAGAAGTAGACAAGATAATGTCTAGAAGGAATATTTTCTAAGTGACTTCATGGACTTGGGTTTGCCTCCATAGGTCAAATTATCTCAAAAAACACTCAATTGGTCAAAAACCTGTCCCTTGCCAGACTGATGCTGTGTCTGAAATTTCCATCAATGAAAGTATTCCTTTTGGTAAGAGTTAATAACTTAGAATGTAACTCTCTTACTTGAAAGAGGTAATCAAATGTCAGTGTTCTTTTTGGAGATGAGAATTTCTCAGTATTAAATATTGCTCAGAAATGACTTAAACCTGGGCATATTGTTGCTATCATGATCTCTTCTTCATTCTACGAGTGCCTATGACATGATCAATCAATGAATAAATTTGTGTATGCATCTGCTTTGTGTCAGACACTATGCTAGCTACCAGGTACACCAAGACAAAAATGAAATAGTCTCTGTCTTCATGGAAATTATAATCTATAGGAAGAGGGTTTTTGTAAAAATGTACTGCATGTTCATATCTAAGTATCAGGAAAAAATAACAACAACAAATTAAATACATAAGATAAATCTGATATGATCCCTAGACATAGGCTTGAATTCAAACTATGTTTGGGTGAATGTACAGACAAATATGGAAGTATATGGCCTTGTATACATAATTGCTCTGAGTGCTAGTTGGGTTCCTAATTTTTATTTGCCACACTGTGTGTGTGTGTGTGTGTGTGTGTGTGTGTGTGTGTGTGTGTACACACATATCTACCATTGCCACCTAAATTACTGGTCAGAGAAAATTTAGAAAGTCAACAATTTTTGGCAATCTGAATATTTAAAAAATTCTTCACAAATTGATAATAGTGAACCCTATTTCTAAAACAAATTCCATTTGAACAGTAAAAAGTGATGGAAGAGGTTTCAGAAAAACATAAAAGAATTGCATGAAATGACAGATGCAGAGTGAAGTGAGCAGAACCAGGGGAACAATATATAGAAGAACAACTATATATGTACATATATACACATATATATGCATACTTGCATATAAACATGCATATATGAGTATATATGATATATGTATGTGAAATATATGTGTATACATGTCTGTGTATATACATATACAAATATATTGTTTATATGTAAACTTTGAAAGACTTGAGAACTCTGATTAATGCAATGACTAACCATGATTTCAAAGGACTGATACATGAAATCCACTTCTCAACTGAGAAGTGATGGAATAGCACATAGAATAAAGCATTCATTTTTGGACAAGAATAATAGGAAAACTTGCTTTCTTTGACTATAAATATTTATTATAAGGGATTTGTTTTTTTCTTTTTTCAATTAGGGAGGGGCGTGGGAGGGAAAAAGAGGTTAGAAATGTGGGAACGAAAAATAGAAAAGAAGGAAAAAAAGATTCATTTAAGGCATCTTTTAAAAAAATACATAGAAAAGAAAGAAGGCCAGAAAGTTTTATACAAACAAGAAAGTTTTGGAAGCAATAGTTTGAAATTTTTTATAATTAAAAAGAAAAGTTAACTTATCCAAAAGTTCATATATATAATATATTTACTCTTTTGTTCTACTATGTGTATCGAAATGACAATTTTATTTAGTGCTTGTTAAGTTCAGAATGGGAAAAAATATTTTTAAAAGCCTGAAACAAGAAAAAAAAACAAAATAAAATTCAACAACCAAATTCTATCTTGTCAGTCTGAAATTGGCATCAGCCCCAGAGAAGCAAAGAATTCTTTCCCTGGTTCTGAACTCCCTCAAATCAGGCCACAGACTATGGTTCTGACTTAAGTTACTCTGCCAAACTCTCCCACTGGCACCATGGGGAGCCTGAATCACAAAGTCTTCTGTGTTGGAAGTCTTGCTGAGTAGCCATTTCAATTGAATTAAGAGTAGACAGACTACTTCTCATGCCTATAGATCAGTATGGGGTGGGGGTGGGGGTGGCAGAAAATAGAGTCTGTCAAGACTCATTAAAAGTTGTTTGGTTTTTTTTCTCTTAAAATATAATTTATTCTGTTTTGGAGCGATCTGAGAGTAAGTGTTCAATACGTGAAGTGTCTGTGATGAAAGGTGCCATAAAATACAAATTATTGTTCTGGTGAAGAGTGACATTATGGAATGAGGGAGAGAGAGGCATATGGAAAAAAAAACTACTGGAGTACTTTCTCTAAGGCTCCTATGAGGAATAAAATTCATAAAATTGGAAAAAAAAACTCCCACCATACTTTAGGGTTCTGTTGTTTATATTAGTCATTAAATATGACTTTTTTTTAAATATATGCACCTAGAGATTTTGGTATTTGAGAAGCTTTCCAAGCCTGTATTAATAAAATAAAAAGCATCATTGATTGACTTTATTGGACTTCTGCACTTCATTAGAGTTTTCTTTCTAAACCAAGTTCAGGCCACAAGTATGCTTACGATTTCCACAGGCACATACGGGTTATGCAGAGTTCCCGGCCTTCATGGCTTTTCCTGAGTGTGGTAACATGATTTCATATTTCATACTTCACTGAAGAGCCAAAATAATTACAAAATGCCAGACCACAAGAAAGACAATTGCATTTTAGTGTCTGGTGTTCGGCACTGTAAAGCCTTTGGTTGATTCATCTGTGTTAGGCATGGCGTACTAAAATCTATTAAAACTGGTCAGTAGCTATGTTGATAATATTATACTCTATCCTAGAAGAAACAAAATAAAATGAAACAAGTATTCTAATTTGTTCTAAAAACAAACTGCAAAATGGCTTTAGTTCTCTCAAGCAAACAATATTGATTTTTTTAAAAATGGTACCTCTGCAGTGTTTAGCACAGTTCTTGGCACATAGTAGGCACTTCATAGATGTTTGTTTCCTTTTCCCATTTCCCAAAACAAAGAGCATGCCTGACTTTATTTTTTTACATACCCCAAAGTATATGGTGTATCACACTCCTACACACACACTGTTGTAATCTGTTTCTTACCTCTTTTTTAAAATTTATTTTTAACACAGTTTATAAAAGATAAAGCAATTCAAACTTTTGGTCAGGTGATACTTCTTTTTAAAAGCATTTACAATGTGGACCACAAAAGAATTTTTTTTAAAACATTAACCAACTGAGATACAAATAATATTTATGTTGCTAACTTCACAGCTTAAGCTCTTGACATAATTGTCTCCACAGTATTACTAAAAATTAAAGGACCCTAACTTATTGTTGTTCGTCTAAAGTCCTATACCTAATAGCTTAATTTTAGACAACCTCAGATGTTCCCCTACCAATAATCTATAATTGAATAGACCTGGTATTAAGCTTACAAACCTTTTGACTATAGGAAATTGCCACCAGTAGTAAGGACATTACAGGAATGCAGTATCTCCCCAACTTCATGTCAATTCCAGGAAGGATTAGATTATCCTCTTGCATTCAGTCACTACCTCCTTTTTATTCAGCATATGTTTGTGCCAGTTGTTTGCATGATTCCTCCCCTACTCCCTGCACCCCCATTGGACTGATATCATCTTAAGAGCAGAAACTGTCATTTGCCTTTCTTTGTATCCTTAGCTTTTAGTACTGTGCCTGGCACACAGTTGGTGGGTGCTTAATAAAAGTTTACAAACTGACTCCAATGTTAGTAGGGAAACTAACCTTATCATATGGTTTCTTCTGTATGGTTTGTAATCTGAAGAACTAAGCCTAAGAGCTATTTAGGATAGGTTCTATTTAGATGAAAGAAAGTGAGTTTCAGTACTTCTTTCAAATGTACTGCTCATCTCCCTTCAGCTAAACAACAACAATGTGTCCTCCTCAATCCATAAGTAGCAAAAAATTATTTTCGGTTCATGGTTTAAAAAGTATATGTAATTTGTGGGGGCAGTTAGGTGGTCTAGTAGGTGGAGTACCAGCCTAGAGTGAAGAGGATTTGAATTCAGATGTAGCCTCAGACATTTAGTAGCTGTGTGATCCTGGGCAAGTCTCTTAACTCTGTTCCTTATTTGTAAAATGAGCTGGGGAAAATGGCAAACCACTGTGGGATTTTTGATAAGAAAATCCCAAAATGGAATTGTGAAGAGTTGGACTTGACTCAATGTCATATGCTCTATTTTTAGAGTGTTACTGATGTCTCTTATTTTTCTATAATAGTCCTTTCCCAATATAGATAGTCCTTTTATTAAAACTTCCTTTGTGATATAGAAAAACATAAAGTAAAACCAAGTGACCAAGTCTGAGAGTGCATTCAACATTCTACATGCATAGTTCTTCCACCTTTCCATCAAGAGTAGAAAACTATGTGATGTTACTTGTTCCCTAGGATCAAAATCGGCCATTCCATTTAATCCAAGTTTGGCCACCTTTCAGTGTTGTAGGGATGCTGCGTGTTCTGGTTTTGCTTGCAATCATCTAAATCAATTCCTACAGTTCTCCCCATGGTCCTCTGAATTCTCCTTGTCGTTCCTTGGGGTTAAATAAGTTTACATTGTCTCACTGAATATGGTCTTCTGGTTTTACTTCTAAGGAGAATGCCCTAGGCAAGGCTTTAAGACTATAACTTGTAAAGAAAGTGTTGATTTGTTTTGCAGGGAAAATTCCTCAATAAAAAAGTCCCACATCAGTGAAATCACAGGCTCAATTAAAAAAAAGATTTATTGTCATTGCCTAATCAACGGGCACTCACTTTGTGGGCTTGTTTCCTTCCTTCCTTCCTTCCTTTCTTCCTTCCTTTCTCTTCCTTCCTTTTCCTTTCTTTCTTTCTTTTCTCTCTCTTTTTTTTTTGCAAAAGTACTAATGAATATTTTGGCTTATATAGAGCCTTTATATGGTAACTTCTCTTGGTTTGTTCTCCTAAGTTCCTCTTTTACTGGCCAATCAACTCTCCAGAGGGGGAAACTGCTCTCTTAGTTGTAAGGAGTAACTGACTACCTCATATTGTAGTTTATGGGTACCCACTAGTGTCTTTCCCATTAACAATAAGTCGGCAGATTCAATTATCTCTTAGAAAAGACACTTATCAAATAACATAAGCAATAACATCAGTTACAAAACATTTTCCCTAAAATCCACAGGTTCAATCTTCCACAAATAAACATGGACTCCCTAGATTTTCTCCTTAATATTAATTTCTAATCTCCTCCATATACAACCTTGGGCATAGCTGGGTGCTACTGTGTTCCTTCAGAAGGAGTAATACTGTATTTTTCTAAAAGAGGTAGACACCCTTAGCTTAGGATTAGAAGAAGCCTCTCCAATTCTGTTCCCTCAAAATTTAGACCCAGGTTCTAAGGTTTGTCCACTTCCAGGCAGAGAGCTGGAGATACAATTTCTCCTATTTACAACTGATCTTGATTCAGAGCTGGGTTCCCTTAGTGAGGGACCTCATCCTAATTTTTGGTCACTATCCGGTGTATTTGGAAAATTCCTCTTGGTTTACACAAATAAGGGATGGAGGAAAAGGGGCTGTGGAAGTCTGGACAAATTTGCCGTCTCCTATGCCTTTTTTCCATGCAATTAAACTTCTCAAAGCCTCAGACGCTCACAAAATGTGCAATGTTTCCTTTATACCTGAAAGGGCCTTAAATTTATATCCCATTGTTTTGCCCTTTAAATCTTAAACTCCGTTGAAGTTTAAAGGGGAAACATCTTTACATTTCTTTCTCATTCCCTTGGGTATATTCTTTTTGGAGGGGTCAGTGTTTCCTCATACAATTCAAATGTTCAGAACACAGTAGTGAATGAATGTTTCTACTTGACATTTCTAATTTAATTTCAGAATTTAATGAATATTTTCAATTTAGGCAGATGGGATAGTAGCTTTTTAAAAAAATCATATCACCTTTCAAATATTTGGAAAAAATATTAAATGATAACCTAGTCATAATAAGAGGCATAGTAGAAATTATGATAGATGTATCCTTCCCTTGTCTTAATCCATGTCACCTCAGAACAAATCCATTGTTAGGATTCTTATTGGTGTCAAAGGCCTAAAGCCTTCAAAATTTCCTTTAGTGAACAAGAAATTCCCCTAGGAAGGATGGTAGAAAGAGATCTGAAACACTGAGTGATGACTTCCATCATCTTCATATCTTTTCTGGGACATGAGAGGGCAGATTATAATCTATCTACTCCGAGAAATTGGCTAATAAACACCCCCCTCAGTTTTATCAATGATTGTAAGGAGATTAATTTACATGCAATTGATTTTTATTCATTAGCTTCTATTTATATATGCAGTCTAATCTGTTAGTGGATCTGAATTTTCATATACTAAGAGCAAGCTGTCTTCATGGTATAAAATGAGGGAGCACCTATTTAAGCCTTCTCTGAGTCAAGATCCTTTTGAGTCTAGCTCTGAGAAAGTCAAGTTAAGATGTGATTTTATTTTATCTTTAAATAACTTTACATATACAGTATGTCTCTTTGCTACAATCTTGGCTTCCCTGTTTTGTCATTTGTTCAAAAGATTTTGACGCACATTCTTTAATTCATCATAAAACTATACTTTAATCCCGTTGGACATTGACAGAGGATCCATTTTTTCAAATCTAGCCTTGATTATAGTCCTTAAGTTTTCTTTAAAATTTGTTCAATGAACAAAATCTTATTTTCTCCCTTTCACCTTGTTTTGCCTGATGCCCCTTCCTCCATGAAAGAAGAGTAAAACTTTTGTAACAAGTATGCATGTTAAGCAAAATAAATTTCCACAATGGACCATGTGCAAAAAACAAAGTATTTCTCATTTCGTCCTAAGCCCATCACATCTCCGTTAGAGGTAGGTTACTGATCTTTTGGAGTCATGGCTGATCACTATGCTGACAGAGTTCTTAAGTATTTGAAAATTACTTGTTTTTAAAGTGTTGTTGTTATCATGAAAAACATTTTTCTCATTCCATTCTGTAGCTGTTCACACAATCGTCTAAGTTTTCTCAAAACTCAGAAAACTAAGAAAATCTCTCTTTTATTATTTCTAATGGGTGTGAACCTGGCCAAATCATTTAACCTCTATCTCCCCTAGTTTCCTCATTTATAGAATAGGAATGAGACTAAAAACCAACCTTCCAGGGTTGTTGTGAGCATAAAATGAGATAATGTTTGTAAAGAGCTTTGCAAACCTTAAAGGACTTTGTAAAGCTCTTGTTGTGGATAGCATTAATACAGCACATTAGAATTCCATTGTATTCATATGCCATAATTTGTTTAGCCGTTCCCCAGTTGATGGCCAATCTCCTTAGTTATCAGTTATTTGCCATCACAAAAAGAGCTGCTCTAAATATTTTTGTGTATATGGGTCATTTTCCTGATTTTTGATCTCTTTAGGGAATAGGTAATGTTGAGCAAAAGAAAAGGTACTTATTTTAAAAATTGATATACATTTAAAAGAAAAAATTATTTGCTACAGTGGTTAAATATATTTGCTAATGAAAGTAGTGATTATTAGTAAAATAAAGCTTAAAATGCTAATATGCTAGTATAATGTTGCTTACCATGCCCTTTATTGCCTGGAGAACAGCTAAGAACATTTGACCCTACACAAGGGCTCTCTGGCACTCTGAAGGGATCTGGGAGTGTCCAGGCTCTCTGCCAATGGCTCCAGACACCACCAATGTTGTTCTCTCAATTGTGAGAGTGATCCCCTGCACCCTTGTTCCATTTAGCCACTAAAAGTAACATTTTTAACATGGAAATATTCCCTTTAGAAAGCATATTTACAAAGGTACAAATTTATTCCTCCAACATGTAGGAGCCATAATCTTCTTCTTCATCTATACTCCCTTAGTCTCTAGGGGGCGGGAAATTAGGTTCATACTTTAGCTCCATTCCTATAGAACTCAGTCTCCAGCTTGAGTACCAGGCATCCTGGCTTTTCAGGGCCTCTGTGCCAGGCTAACTGGCTGCACCATTCACTTGTAATCCTGGCACCAAAGTCACCATGACTTGTCCCTTGAGAATGACCTAGGACACTTGAATCAAGACAAACAACACAGAACAGAAACACATACGCCCAAGCCCATTTCTCAAAACTTGACCAAAAGAGAAGGAACAAGGGAAAGAGAGTCCTTCCCTTCTCACCGGCTCAGTCCATACCAGAAGCAGCAGATAAGAGTTGTCGCCTCTGCACCACAGCTTAATTGCTCAGCCTTCCTGATTGCAATATAATAATGGTGATGATGATAACTAACATTTGAAATATTAATTTATGATTTTGAAGTCTATTTTGATGAGTACTTTAAGACTTTTGTACCTATTAGTACATTTCATCTTCACTTAGAACATAAATACTGTTATAATTTCTATTTTAGATTTGAGAAAATGGAGGGTGAGAGAGACTTTTCCAGGGTCACACCAGTGATAAATGTCTGAGAAAAGATTGGACCTCAGATCTTTCTGACGCTCTAACCATTTAGCTAGCATATCAAAATAGGGGCATCCTTTATGCAGTTGACTATATGAGTTTGCAATTAACCGTAGTGTCCTCGTCCTTCTCTGACTGTCTCTTCCATTGTGACTTTGTAACCTATTTCCTCCTCATTCTTATTTAATAAACTCATCTTCATCTTAGATCTTTCTCTTTTATGCTTTCTGCCTCATTCTTCCTTTCATATTCTGGGTCCTAAGGTCAATTATTTTTTTTCCTTTTAAAAGATGCTTAATTTAAAAAAAAATCACCATCTCTCCAAGTCTGAATCTCAAAATAGAACCCTACCTTGTACCAAATAAGTACAGTTGAAGAAATCAAATCAATACATGTCCATGTTTGTAAATGTATGCCTCATTAAGCACTCATAGTTCACCACCTCTTTATTGAGAGCTACAAGGCATGCTTCCCCATCAGTCTTCTGGGTAATTATTTCCAGAATCTGTTTTTCTCCACCCTTGATTTCCTTCTTCCCTTGAAGATCCAGTTTTCAGTTCCCAAGTAGGTAACCCTCAACCTTGGCTCACCCTACTACCTACCTTTTCTATTCATGTTTGGGATTTGGAGTCAGAAAACCTGGGTTCAAATTGTATTTGTGCCATTTACTAGCTGTGTGAACTGGCAAGTCACTTGACCTTTCAAGGTATCTGTACAGGAGGTAATGAGATCCAATTGTCTCGAACAACCTCAGTTTCCTATAACGAGAAGATTGAATGACATGATCTTTGAGGTTCCTTCCTTGATCCTATGCTTCTACTGTATGTAAAAGTAACTGAGAACTAAGGGAGGAAATGGGAAAATTGTCCTGACCAGATAATCTGCACATTTATTTTTGCTAACATCACAGCTGCACAGAAGGCTTGCTGAGTATTTATATTCTGGCATTCACTGGATTCTTGCTTTCAGTTTTTCTCTTAAATTCTCATTTCTTCCTCAATCCTCCTTCCTAAGGAAATGATATTGAATCAAACTTTAAATTAAATTTAGAAGATTAAAACCATTTAAAATAAACCTCCTTATTTCATTTATCTTAAAATATTTTTATTCATCGAACATCTTCCTGACCACGGTTAATCTCTGCAACTGTGCCTTTAATAATAAAGCATCCCTGTCCCACTGTACCTTACTTCTTCAATCACCTTTAACTCCTTAATTTACAGTTTAGGAAATTGAAACTCAGAGAGTAGGCTTGTGCAAGGTTACACATATAGTCAGTATCAGAGCTGAGTTTGGACTTACATCTTCCAACTCCATATCCATCGTGCTTTCTACTGTAAACATTTCTATCATTCCTTAGTTCTTATCATCTTGATTTTTTTGCAGGGGAAAGGAAAATGAATAAATATTTATTAAGAACCTATGTTCCAAGCACTGTGCTAACCTCTTTATCAATATCTCATTTGAGTCTATTACTATCCCCATTTTAGTCAAGGAAACTGATGCTAACACAGAGATTAAATGACTTGTTCGGAGTCACACAGCTAGTAAGTGTCTGAGGCTGGATTTGAACTCAGGTCCTTATTCCAGGAAAAATGCACTATCTTCTGTGCCACATAGATGTCTCTAGTATTGATACAATACTTTATTTTTGCTTTTGAAATTCTTTGTTTCCTTGACTACTAGAACATTGTCCTATACTAGTTTTCTCCTACCACTCTGGTCACTCCTCAAAATTCTCTACTGTTTCTTCTTTCTCTTCTCAGTCCTGAGTGCGGACATCATTCCAGGATCTGTCCTTAAAACTCTCTCTTCTCTTCTTTCTCTACATTCTCTTCCTTGGTAATTTCATGTTCACCTTCATACCCTCAACGATCACCTTCTTGATGGTGACTCCTACATTTCTATCTCCATCTTTATGCCAAACCTCTCCCCTGAAATCAGCTCTTTAATTTCTGACTGCTGATATCACCACGTGGTTGTATTGCTAACTAGTCATCTCTAGAACTGAACTCATCAATTTCCCCCTAAATTGTGCTCTTGACTTAGGCTTGAAATTCTTCATTATCTTTGACTCTTCTCTATCCCTCGTCTATTAAATCTGTGTATCTATTTACTATCTATCTATCCATACATCCACCATCTATCATCTATCTATCTATCTATCTGTCTGTCTATCTGTCTATCTGTCATCCATCATATCTCTGTCTATCAACTATCTCTATCCATCCATCTATCCATCCACCTGTCTCTCTATAGATACATGATCAGAAACATATCTACATATAATGACCCTTTCTTCCTCACCTACTATAGATGCACATGAATATATTTATGTATACGTATATATCTATCATATATCTGTGTACACACATAGCTACACATACACACATATCAGCAGTTAGCGGTCAAACTGTCAATTCTATCTCTGCTAATATTTCTCATACATACTCTTTCCTTTTTCAGGCATGTATTACCATCCACCTTGCTTTTTTGGCTTTTACAATTCTATTATGCTCTTAGTTCCCGCTCCCACCCCATCCGATCTTTCCCATCTCCAATTCTTCTTTCACACAGTTGCCAGACAGGTAATAGGAAGACCTAATTCAATTTAATAAACACACATTAAGTGGTCCCTATTTGTAGAGCTCTGCTTTAAGCAATGATGAGGAGTTGAAAGTCAGCGTTGATAACATACTTATCGAATTTGTAGATTTCATGAAACTGGAGAGAGAATTCACATATTGGATAATGGAGTCTAGATCTCTTCTAACATCTCAACAGATTAGAATGGCAGGCCAAATCTAAGAAAATGAAATTTAAGGGAGAAATGCAAAATTTACATTCTGGTTAAACAAATCAATTTCATGGGTATAGATGAGATACCTCAACAACTGTCCATGTGGAAAGGAGGGAGGGATTTTTGTGATCTGCAAGCATAACTATGTAGTAGTGTATTTCTCTATTAACAAAATTAGAGTCCAGAACATGGGACATAAATGTGTTGCTGTATTCTACTCTGGTCAGACCATAATTGGAGTGTTGTGTTTGTTTGTGAATAGCACATTTTAAGAAAGGCATTGATAAGCAGGAGTGTTCAGAGGAGAGCAACCAGGGTATTGAGAGTCCTGGAGAAAACTTATTGGGGACATGAGAGCTATCTTCCAGTATTTGTGGAAAGGCCAAGTGAAAAAGGGATTTATATTGCTCTCTTTCTTTGTCCCTGGAAAGCAGAACTAATTGCAATGAGAGTAGCTTCAGAGAGACAGAAGGCAAACCTAAGATGACTTTCCTAGTATTTTCTTAAACTACGATATTAATGCAATATGAAAGTGCAATGACCTGTGTCAAAAATTCATGAGTTCATGTCACACTGATGTTTTTCAAGTGGAGACTGAATGATGCAATGAAAAGAATTCTGGATTTTGATTTAGAGAACCCAGGTTCAAATCCAAGATTTTTTCTGCAATCTACATATTGACCTCAAGCAAATAATTAAGACCTGTCTAGGCTTTCTCCTTGCCTCAGAGGGATTGTTCTGCTTTGCCTTTGAGGTCCCTCCCAGGAGGAAATCTACAGTTTTACCACCTGCCCAAGATTTGTAGAGGAGAGTCACATTCAGGTATCCCCTAGCCTAAGTGACATCTGAAATCTTTTCCAATTTACAGAAATAAGAGCCCCACAAGTGGTTTCCAAAACTCTGGGGAGTCATATCAGAAACTAATTTCTGGACATACTTGAGAAGTGGTAGTTGAATTACCATGTGGGAAATGGTTTCTGTGGTCACAATGCATTATGAATTTCCATTACTTTCCCTAATCCCTTCCATTGCTTCAATACATGGTAACAGCCTCCTGTTTGTCAGCTATTCACTCTTTTAGCATCTCCTTCATCCTTTTTCCGACTTTGTTTGAAATCCCACCTTGCGATTTCTGCTTCATATTGTGGGTGTAGACAAAGTTATCTGTGGAAAAACATAAATATCTTGTATATTGAGAAAGAGATATAAACCTTTCCTGAGCCCCCTAAATATTAGTGCTTTTTTCCACACTGCCAAAAAAATTACTAATGCCTATAGGTATATAGAGACAGATAAAACACACAGATTGAAGAGGGAGAAGAAAGAAGGAGGAGGTTTGGGAAGGAGGAAAGAATAGAGGGAGGGAGGCAGGGAGGGAGAGAGAGAGAGAGAGACAGAGGGACAGAGAGAGACAGAGACAGAGAGACAGACAGAGAGAGAGAGAGAGAGAGAGAGAGAGAGAGAGAGAGAGAGAGAGAGAGAATGCACTCATATTTACCCAGACACCATTCCATGAGAGAACGAAGAATGTGAACTTAAAGAGATATTTAAGTCAGTTCAGTTAGTATTTATTAAGCACCAATTATATATCAGACACCATGCTGAATGCTAGGAATACAGAGACAAATATAGAGCAGTCCTTATCCTCCGGGGAGAAGTATACTATACACAGATAAGTAATTCCAAATATACACCATACATATGTGCACAAGGAGCAAGCTTTCTTTTCTTTTTCTTAAAGATTACACAGCTATCATTCTTTCTGCCTCCTTTCACCCAAATTGTTTTGGGTAATTCAAAAATTAAAAGTAAACATTGCTTCTTAATGAAACACATTGCTTAGCCTGTCATGTTTTAGCAATGCTGCTCTGTAAGTACTTTAAGCATGGATACTCAGTGGGGTGTTTTCTTCAAAGTCAGTGGAAAATTTGGAAAGAAACACTCTGTATCAACTGAGTGAGGGTTGGGAAGGGCAGAAAGCTTGGAGGTTCCATTCATGGTGTTGATCTAAACATAAACCTTATACCCCTAAATGAGATCTCTTTGAGAGAAGACAATACAAATGAACACTGAACATTAGTTATAGCAAATTATTTTATAATAAATATACATCCACATATATATGTTTTACATTTTTTATACTTTTTCAATTCAAGGAAAGATATTTTAATTATTTTCTTTATTCCAGTCATTCTCTTTACTTGTGTTACCGCTTCCTTACATGCAGGCTACACTCAGGGTTCACACAGGCCAGATTTTGGAGGGTTAGGGTGGAGTGGGACAAATGGTCTTGCCTTTATATGATTTTCAAAGTGAAAAATTTTTTTTTTAAATCCCTTCCTTATTTCTTTTGACTGCTCCCAACAAAGATCTTTCTTTTGGACAAAATAAATCCATTGTGTTACAATAGGATTTCCAAAGATGCTATTTGGGTAAAGGTGGTGGAAAATTTTCACTTAGCATCAGTCATTCCATTTGGCAATCAAACATTTAGAAAGAAGAGGTGGTATTTTAAGAGGTGCAGAAAATCCCAAAGGGCCTTCTCTTTTAATATACCATAGGCAGAGGGAAACCTTTTTAAATGTGATGAAGGGGGAAAGAGTGAGAAGCCCACTTTTCCTTGGCCCTGGTCACTGCATAATATAATGCTCTCCTAGCAGCATCCTGCTGCTCTGCCCCTCTGCTATCCTGTCCAGTTTTGAACCCTTGAACTCAGACAGGGAGGAGGGACATGGAGAGGTTGTCATCTGATCCATGCAAGGAGGCAAAAGGAGTAGCTTTCTCTTTAATATTGAGCCTTTCTGTTTAACAGTTGGTGGGAGATTAAAATGATCTGGGTGGATAAGGCAGGTTAAAGGTCAGGGGACACTGCATTTATTTATTTTTGCCAGCATGTCAACATAGAGACAGGCCATTCAATATGGGCACATTTTTCTGCACCTCTCCTTCTGCCCACATCTAAATATTAAACTCTGTTCCTCCCCTTTCCCCCCACTAATTTTTATGGCATATATTCTAATTCTTGAAGAGGAAGAGACCCCTACTGGGCTACTGTCCGGCCTGTATAGTCGTTAGGTGTTGACACCCTGAGTTTCAGCCATTTTAATTGCTGGATAAAGGCTATAATCCCCCTGTCTTTGAAGCCCAGGGCTGATTTTTAGGCTCTACTTCAAAAGCAATGCTGAACTGAAGAGGCGTATTTCCTACCAGCACTGAATTACCATGATTTACTCTGCTTGCGTTCGGCAACATACGCCTTCCATATCTGGCTGCCCAACTAAACAGTTTGCTTTGGATATTATACAAGTCACAAAGGGGAGGGGGTGGGGATAGATTTTCCCTCTCCAAAAGCTGATATATGGCTCTATGTGATGTTCATGTAAGCGGTCTTTAGTAAAATATAACCTCCTATCTCAGACTTTCCTTACCTTAGCAAACATCATGCCTGAGGTCCTTCCATTTTCCTGTAATATCATATAAAGCTATCATTCAGAGCTAGGATGATTAATGAAAAAAGGCCATGTGAATGAGGTATTTGAGTCATACTCATAGGACTATAAACCTTAGAAACATTTCTCAAAGGTGCACTCTACAGTTTCCTCATTGTGAGATGTAAAGAGGTTCTGAAAGTCTTCATGATGCTGCTTTCCCAGCCTACTTCCGCACCCCCCCAACAACCTTAAAGAAATGGACAAAATGCCTTGTCTAACTTTCCAAGGGAAGCAAATAGAAAATGACAGACCACAGAACAAAACTCGATCCAAAGCCAAGAAGCCTCCTCAAGTGCAAGGAAATTTACAGTCTATATGGAACTTTTTTATTGGTGTGTGTTTCACTTATGGCTTTTTATCTCCAGGCCTGCACTGGGGGGACTTCTCAGAGAGGGTGTGCCAAGTGTACTTAGTGGGCTGTGTTCAAGAAAGATTAACAATATTTCAGATCAAAGGAGGATCCTGCTGTATGGTCTTACGAGATTGTCATTCACTCCCATTATGGCTCATTTGCACAAGATTTTCATGTAATATGAGCCATTGTTTTGATGGCAGCGATGTGACATAAAGACACGGCCAAAATGTATCCCAGCGTCCTAGTTAGGCAGGCTGGGGGGTATCTTCGTCCCAAAGAACTTGCCAATCATAAAACACAACTGTTACTCAGTTACATTTAAGCTTTCTCTGTTTTTCTCTTTCTTTTTCTTTCTTTTTTCTTTCCTTTTCTCTTTCTCTCTTTCTATCTTTCCTTCTATCTTTCTTTCCTTTTTTCCTTCTTTCTTTCTCTCCTTCCTTCTTTCTTTCCTTTCTTCCTTCGTTCCTTCTTTCCTTCCTTCTTTCCTTCTTTCTTTTTTCTTCTTTCTTTCCTTCTTTCTTTCCTTCCTTCCTTCTTTCTTCCTTCCTTCTTTCTTTCTTTCTTTCTTTCTTTCTTTCTTTCTTTCTTTCTTTCTTTCTTTCTTTCCTTCTTTGTTTCCCTCTTTCTTTTCTTCCTTCCTTCCTTCTTTCTTTCTTTCCTTTTCTTTCTTTCTTTTTCTTTCTTTCCTTCTTTCCTCCATATTGAACAATGCCTATCTGTGCTAGATTAGAAGCAGCTTAACTAGACTAAGTTTCAGATGCACTTTTTTGGGGGTAAATTATGAGTTCTTTTAGCAAACTGTTTTTCTTGTGCTTTCTGCCATGCTTATTTTGATTTAAAAATAATCCAAGGAGTAAAAAGTTCTGCCTGGGATACATTTAAAATTTATCCTCTTGAAATATTTTTTGTTTTTCTAAAGGCTTAGTTTCACGGATATGCATGGAATGTATGTATATATCATTATAGACTTCTTTTTTTTTCCTCCCTGCTCTCTGCAACAGAGTACAAAAAGAAAAGAGGCAACAGGCTTTATGTGTTGTTCAGTATCTAGATGGAAACTGAAAGATATCAGTCAGAATTTGAACATTTCTAAACATTTAGATGAGTTTACATCATTTGTAAAATATTCCTCAGTTTTTTAACTAAGGTTTTCTTTTTTAATATCCTCTTATATATGCCATTAACATTTATTCAGATGTAGAAACACAAATACTTATATATAGAAAAAGAGCTGAAGCAAGGGAAATGCAAAAAATTTATTTTCTGAGTTAAGTAAAATTCAAATATCCAATAAAGAAAATTGTCTTTGAATCTGGGATACTTCTAGTGTCTCATCCAAAATTTCTACACATTCATAAATTCAAAACCTGTGAATTTTACCTTAATGAAGATTCCAGGGCTCACATAAGACTTCTGCTTAATTTCATGTAGGATTTATTCTAAACTCAGATATAGTGAGGTGAACTGACAGAGATTTTTGAGAAATCTCAGAATTTGAGATTCATTCTGGGGCTTAATCAGGTTTGTGGTTTGAACTCAAATCACACCCTGGATTTTTCTCCGTACATTGTTGCTTTACTTTGCTTTTGGATTTAATTTGCATGTTTTCTTCATAACTGTTTGAAAATCTATATTTTAAGGAAAAACATAAATTGATGACAAGCCATTTCTTTATAACACTTTGCAAACCTTAAAGTACTCTATAAATAATAGCTACTATTATGCTACTCCTGAAAATAATAAAATCAGAAAAAAAATTCCTGAATTTCATATTTTAAAGTTGAAAGGAATAAAATATTGCTTGCATATTTTAAAATTGTCAAGAAAAATCATAGAATATACATTTTCTCTTTGTTTTTCATTTTCTGCATTCTGAAAGACTCACTATCGTAGTGAATATGAAGCTTAAATGTTGTAGAGTCAATATTTCTGAACACAATTTTAAAAAAACAACTATGTCAACAAAAACACAAAGCCATTTGTAATCAGAGAAGGAATAAAACATTTGAAAATGAGTTCCTGGAAAAGAGCTATTAATGACTGACTAGAAAACTTGAACTCTTAGAGATAGTAACTTGTGTTATTGTCATAATTCATTGTACAAGAGAGGCTTTCCCCCAGCAACTCCAAAATATGGTATAGAATTTGCATGTTGATAATTCCATTGGTATTTAAAAGAGTTTAAAAACGCAAACACCAGACTGTTAAATAAATGTGTTTTCCTTAGCATGAAATACTTTTTAAAATTTATGAGCAACAGCGCCCTCTACATTCGGACATCATAGGATTTTTAAAGATACTTTAAAAACAGCCTTTAAATATCAGTTGTTACCGATACAAGGATGAATGATGTGACTATGATATGAAGTGTAGAAAATTACATAGAAATCACTCTTGTGTTTCCACAGGATTTTAAAAAGTTTTATTTGATAAGGAAAATCAAATTCTACTCGACACTGTATCATTCAGTAAACAAACATTTACAATGGTAACGATAGGGAGAGTAGAGCTCTTACTAAGCAACACAAAATGAATGTGGTTCTAAAATAAAATTTCCCATTACTTATTGGATTTTCACATAATTAGTTACAATCAGCTAAAATGATATTTATTTTCTTACATGGCTGTATACATAAACAATAATGAGGTTTCCCAAGTCAGTAACATACTTAAAAACTTTGGACATTTTTAATATCCAAGTACGGAAGAAAATAAAGAATTTGAAAATTGAGTGAATATATTTTGAGCAAAAAATCTGATGAAGAGATAAAATATTTCCAAAACTCCTTTCCTGAGAAAGTTTTTTTTAAATTTACATGCAACATAATTTATACATGTAAAAATACACTGAGCCTTTTTCCATGTAAAATAAAATCTATAGCTTTTTTTCTGTTTATAACTAAACACTTAAACAATCAATGATGAAAACAATCATTCTATGAATAAATTTATACATTTGAAAATAATAACCTGCTTTGTTTTTTTGTGAAAAAATATTTAAGTATAAAATGTTTTCGTCTTCTAAGTAGTATCCTTACAATGTTTAGAATTTCATTAATTTAACTATTGAGTTTAATTAAAATTGTTTTCAATAACAAAAATTATCTAGCATTTATTGATGTGAATAAAGTTATATATTTTTTCACTGTAAATATTCAACTCACAAACAATGCCTTCTCTGAATAGACAGTACATAGAAATTATTCCTGCACAGGGAGATGTTTCATACTTTTTTGCTGATGTTTTTTGAGAACAACCTACATCCTATTTATCAAGTAAAGCTAGATGAGAAAAACATTGATGAATTGTCAAGGAAAGAAGGGAAGACTATGCTAGTTAAAAAATGGAAACTTTCTGGGTTCATTTGGAGCAATTTAAATCAAGAAACATAATACTTGAGGCGTTCTATTAGAATTTTAGAAAATTATTTATCTGAAGTTGGAATCGACAAATAATTTTTTTAGATTACTTTTTTTTTTTTAAAGTTTAAAACATTGGAGACAAGTAAAAAATACCTTTAAAAGTGCTAATCCTTCAGAGTATCCACCTAACAACAACTTAAAGGACTGCCTGAATTTTGTGTGGAAGTCTTGCAATAATGAAAGAGCTTATGAGTGAGAAAACAATTCTTGTATTTCTTCCCTGCATGATTTACCTTTACCAGCCTCATGAAAACAAAAATACTAGAACATGCCTTAAATTGATAAAGACAAAAACACCAATGACTCTTGGGATCCTCTTGTTCATTTTGAGAGCAAATTAAAACAGTGAAAAGATGGTGCAAATAATTGTTTCATATGTTCCTTGCTTGTGACTGCTGTAATCATCGAGGCTGATTTACAAATGTAGACTTGAAGGTTTCTCAGCTTCCTGCCGGGTAGAAGACTGTTACTTTGGCATTCACACTGATGCCCTTGTAATCACCACTCAAAACTATGTCCTGGTCCTTCCAATTCCCGGCCCCTTGATTGAACACCTCATTCTGTGCTAACAAGGTGTCCAAGGTATTTGAACAGGGGCTGCAGTCAGGAGATTTTTAATGCTTTTGCTCATTAAGAGTTTCTGTGCTAGTTTTGGTAATTTGGTAACTGTAAAAATTGCAAGTTGATTTTTTTCTCCTCCAGCTTCAAGAAGGATGTTAAATTTAAGACATTGACTGGAGTGGTTCTGTGCCCACAAGTAGTTCATGGGCTGTGGCATATGTTGGAATGGCTTTCAGGGGTTTATTGAAATTATCTTGTTTTTGAATGTAAATCAGTTCAATGACTGTTTTCCAGGGGTAGCTAAAATGTGGCCAAAATAAATTTGGAGGAGAAAACATAAAAAAAAAAGTTGTTAAAAATCTGGATACTTTTTATATTCAACAGTGGAAGACGTCATAAAAGTTTAAGGAGCCAACACATTGTAGCAGAAGTATTTCTTTAAGAAATATGAGAAATCATGCAGGATTAAAGGTCTTTTGAAATCCTGTGTCAAAGGAAACTCGGCTGATTCTGTTTCTTAGCATCTATTCTTTTATTGCTTAAAGAAGAAGAAAAGTATACATATAATACACTTTAAAAATTTGCTTTGAAATGATTAATAATACGGATTTACTTTCATTTGCTGTGAAAATGATCAGTTGTCATGATCATTTAATTACAAAATTCACTTGCCTTTTTTTTTTACAAAAAATAAACCACCCCTAACGTGAGGTGGATTTATTGCCATTGTATTCATGACTTAAATAACAATTTGGAATGTATTCTCAGTGTCAAAAAATGGACTTTTGGAAATATAATGTCTTGAACTTTTTTCCCCCTTAGGTTTTTTGATGAATCTAAAAGGCTTGCTTCTGCAGAAATGATTTTAGCAGGCAGTGCCCGATGTCTTTGGTGACCACATTCTTTTCTTTTCACTTCTGCACAGTACACAGACAGATGCTAGCTCCGACATATTTTCAGATGAATTTATACTTACTGAGATTTTCCTCCTCCCTTTATACCCCCACCCCAAACCCCACCCGCAGAAACTTTGAAGGTTGAATTGAAGTACTTAACTCTCCAAGATGCTTGGGTTAGTTGATGAAATATTGAGGTTTTCAAAAGAACTTCCTCCTGAATATTTTGCAGATGCATAGTGTTTAATTTTTAATCCCACAAGAAATGGTACCACTATTAACTTTGGCAAAAACTCCAGGAATTTCCTTGATCCTATTTTTTAATTTTCTGGGAACTTGCCATTTTATCATTGAGATGAAATGATAGGGAAGAGATTTAGGTGGGAGTTGTCTCCCTCCCCTCCCCCACTTCCATATCCCAATCCAACCCAGAGCTCTCTTTTAAGGTGATTTACATGGCAGATTTCTTCTGTGTCACCATTTCATCCCTGTAGTCTGGGGTGACAACTTACTGTTTGCTCCCATTGGGGAATCATTTATAGGGGTGAGGCCTTGCCTTGAGTTCATCTTGCAATGCCTTTGACATTTGAATATAAAGGGGTCTGTTCTCTACCACCAAGCTTATTTATTTTACACTTCAGAACCCTGCACTCACACAAAAACCTGCTGACACAAATCTGCAACTTTCCTGTTTCAATGGGAGGCTGAATGCAGACCATGACTTGTGCATATAAAAAATTGCAGAAATAATGCCCCCCAACTGTGTATGAATTTTTTTTTGTTTTTCATGAAACAAGCCCAAAGTTATTTAAATGAGTTTTAGCTTCATTGTGATAATAGAATTTCATTGTTTGTGTCCTTACAAATCTTGATGCATGGATGAAATTTTAGTAGTCACTTTGTCAACTTTATCAAAATTTTTTAATGCCTCCACCCACATGAAAAAGGCTTTAAAAAAGTAATAACCCCCCCAATGATGACTCTAGCTTGATGTTAAGGGATTTTTTCATCCAGCATCATGAAAAGACTTTGAAATACACATTCATATTTTTAAAAACTGTAAAAGAGAGAATTTAGGTTTTTTTATGTCTCCTGTGTTTATAATGGAAAATGGATGATTAATTAAAATCAGTCAGGAAACCTTAGAAATTTCTCTCGAAGCTAAAATGTTTAGATTCAAGAATTTCTGACATTCAATTCAATCTGCATGTACTGTTTGAAAATAAAGGCCCAAAGTTTCTCAAATGTTTTGGAATAAGTCTGGGCAGAAGAATTTAATCTACTGCAAATAATTTGGATTTTCTAGAAATCATCCAAATAAACTGATAGAAAAGCAAAACAAAAATCAATTGACTGGGAATTTTAGCTCCAGAACACCCAATATGGATTTGGATGGAATTTTCCATTGAATTGACCTGTTGTTCAAAGACTGTACTGAGAACCTATGTCCTGGCATTACTGTTATTCACATCAGTGAGAAATAGACTTAGAAATTAGACTGAGATTTTGCTTTTTTTTCCCTCATGGGGATAGCTGTAGGATTGTTCTATTTCAAAAATTCTATTACTTTGAAGCAGCTAGGTGGTATACTGGACAGACTGAAGGATTTAAGATCAGAAGGGGTGTTAGTTCAAATCCTTAGTCAGAGCCTTACTATGTGTGACCCTGTGAAAGTCACTTAATTTTTTGTCAGTATTTCAGTTTCCTCATCTATGAAATGGGGATTATAATCATACACACCTGACAGTGTTGTTGTGAGGATTTAGTGTGATAGAAAATTCCATTATTTTTATTGGAAAGTATGTATTTGGAAAGTATGATGACTGATCAAGCTCTTAATTCAAAAGATAAACATTTATTAACAGAGATTCTTGAGATATTTATTAACCATGGCAGCTTTCAATAGTCTCTGTGATGTTCTTGACAAAATTAAACAGTGGATCATTTCCAGAACTACAGCAATAATTCACATTTCTATGGCCCTTTTAAAGATTTCAAAGCGTTTTCCTTCCAGTAACCCAGAGAAGGCCCATCAGAAGCATTGCCATTTTGTAGGCTAGAAAACAAGGTGAAGTAAGCTGCCTGAGGTCATCCAACAAGTAAGGAATCAGGATCTCCAGACCCAGGTTTCCTAACTCCACTTTCTCCACACTTTCCAAGGCTCATGAATTCTGGACAATTCTCTGGTTATGTCAGAATGAGGTCAAAACAACAGACTAATCTACCCAGGTTCTTTTTTTTTTCATGCCAGAAAATTCATGAGAGGGAAGGGGGCAACATATAATATTATTTTTATTTAGTATTTTATAGAGGAGGGCAAAGAGAAATATAGACAAGAAATGGAAAAAACAGAAATATGGAGACACAAAGAGACAGAATAGTTAAATTATATATGTATATATATAATTTATGTTATGTAATATATTACATTATATATTATATAGTATATATAACATCAATATATATAATATAATATATATTATATACAATTTATAATATATGTATATATATGCATGTATGTACACATATATAGCTACTCTTACTAGGTATATTGGGATTATGTAAACATAGTCTATAGTCATATTAATTTGATGTAAAATAATCCCAATAATAAACTGATGACTCACAATTATATAGAGATCTTAAGTTTATGAAGAATTTACATTACTGACCTTTAAGAAGCAATAGTTCACATATTCAAATAAATAAAATACATTAATATATAAAATACACCATCTCATTCTAGAAAATGGACATGATAAACTCCTTTCCAAGATACAACAACTAAAGACAGAGTAATGGCTGGCATTAGGTCCATTGTGGTTATATTAACATATATTAATTATATGTGATTAATTAATATATAATTTATATATAATATATAATTTCTTATTCATGAAAACAATAACAATATTAATACCCAGATGGATTTGTTTCTAAAATCATAATCACAGCATGAGCCCTAATGAGAGAGTACCTTAAAACAATCCATAGTGGAGGCAGAAAACTCACGGTAATGTAAATATCTATCAGTAAAACAAAATAGTTCCTGTTCCCTAAAATTGCTAACCAGTGAAAAATTATTATTCTTGTGTTAGGAAAGAAAATAGAGAAATGTGACCTCAATGGTGATGCAATTATGTGGATTCAGAACTGGAATGAATGACGGGATCCTTCAAATAGTCATTAGTCATTCAATTTCAGTTTTAAAGGAAATTTCCAGTGGAGTCGCCCAGGGATCTAGTCCATACTATTTAACATTTTTGTCAATTACTTGGATAAAGATATAGATAGCGTGCTTATCAAATCTGAAAATGAAGACAGGCTGGAAGTGATAGTAGATGATGGAGGTGAGGAAGGAGAGAATAATATGATACTAAAAGGTGTGTGCGTTCATCCTTCATTGCTGAAGAAGACCATGCCATCAGAGAAATAATGACATGACTTGCACTTGACTTTGTATTGAGTGAGGGAGGGCTGTGCAGGTCACCAGCTTCATTATCCTCCAGAGTCATCTGAATCCAGTGACCAGATAGTCATCAGGATGACTGGAGATGACCAGTTGGGGTTAAGTGACTTGTTCAAGGTCACATAGCTAGTGTCAAGTATCTGAGGTGAGATTTGAACTCAGGTCCTCCTGACTCTTGCACTGATGCTCTATCTACTGCATCACCTAGATGCCCTCTGACACCAAAAGCATGAAAGAGTTGAAGTTCCAAAAGATCTCAGGGGGTTAGAAAATTGGCTCAGATCTAAAAATAAAAAAATAAAAAAATGAAATTAATTAGGGATAAGTGTAAAAATGTTATTCAGGTTAAAAAAAAAAAGAACAGTTTCGCATACACAAGATGGAGGCTATATCCCTAGATAGCAACTCATTGGAAGAAGATTTTGGTGATTTAATGGACCACAAGATTAATATTAGTCAAAGATATAAACATGTAGTCAAGGAAAGTAGTGGGAACTTAGATTTCATTAAAAGGGGCACGATATTTATATGTAGGGTGAAGTGATAGTCCTACTCTATTCTGCCTAAGGAAGATGACTTTTGTAAAACTAAGTTCAGTCCAAAGTACCCCATTTTATCCAGGACTCTAATAAGCTAGAGAGTTTCCAGAGAATGGCAAACAAGATAGGTCTCAAAATCATGTCATATAAGAATCCTCTGAAAGAAATGAAGCTATTTAGCCTGGAAAAGGGAAGACTTCAGAAGAAGGTGGGGCATGATTATGATTTAAATTTTTCTGCTTGGTAAGAAAGAACTTGGAGCAAAGGGTGGAAGATGAAAAGAGGCAAATTGTTCTGTCACTGGAGATAGGGGGTTCTCTGTATTGTAGCTCTTCAGTCAAAGGCTGAAAATTCACATGTTAAGTATGTTATAGAGCAGAGGCATCTCATCAAACATGCAGCAGTGGTCCCAGAGGCAATATTCTCAAGTGCAACTTAGATCACATTAAAATGTAATTGAGAAATATCTAATAAAATAAAAAAATGCGATACAATAGAACATAGATAATGAAAATATGTGGTTTTCTAAGTTAACATTAAGCCTGAAGGGATCCTTATGTATGATTCAGTGGCACTGGTATCTGAGTTTCACCCCACTATTTCAGTGCAAATTTTGGTTGGATAAGTTTGACTAGGTAGTCTCTGAGACCCTTACCAATTCTGAAATTCTGGGATTTTGTGACTTCATTTATCAGAATAATAACCTTCTTTATTTTGATGCTTCACAGTTTCCATATTTACTTTAATTCATACTCATGTATTTACAGCTAGAATTCATCTTCTAACTCATCTAGTTAAAATCCTCATTAAAAATGAGGAAATTATACTCCAGAAAAGTGAGATTATTTTCACATCACACAGGTAGCAGAGTAAGCATTCAAGTCCAGGTTCTTTGAATCTAAATCCATTACTCTTTCTGCCACTGTAGATAAGTTCACTTACCTTGGCCATATGTTTTTCAGGGAAGTACTCATCGCTAATGAGGTTAATGCATGCATTGCCAGAGCTAGCTCAGTGTTTGGGAGGTTCTAAAGGAAAATGTGGAATAGAAGAGATATTAGATTGGCTACCAAACTAACGGTCTGCAGTGCCATGCTGGCCTCATTGTTGTACTCCAGTGAAACCTGAACAATACATCAGCGCCATGCCAGGAAACTGAATTGCTTCCATTTGAATTGTTTTTGGAAGATTCTGAAGATCACCTGGCAAGATAAGGTGCCTGACAGGAGGTCTTTCTCAAACCAAACTGCCAGGCATTCAAACTCTACTGCAGAGAATACAACTCTGAAGGGCTAGTCACATTGTTTGAATGTCAAATGCATGCTTGTCTAAAAGACTATTTTATGGAAAACTCACACAGGGCAAGTGCCCACATGGTGGACTGAAGAAGCAATACAATGACATTCTCAAGGTCTTTCTGAAGAACTTTGGAATTGATTGCATGATATGGGAGACACTAGCACAGGATTGCTCAGCATGGCATATGCACATCGAAGAAGATGCTGTGCTATATGTATAAGCAGAGTGGAATTGAAGCAGCTCAAAAGAAATGCGAGATGCACAAATTTGAAGAAGCCAGCCCAAATATTCACATGGACTACTTGTGTCTGACCTATGGTAGAGCATTCCAAGCTCTACCATAACTGTAACTTGACTCTAACACAGTGATGTCATTTTGATCCTCTTCCAAAATGAAAGACAACCACCTTCCACCCACCCACCCAACCAATCAACTCTTTCCTCCTCTACTACTGAAGCTGTGTTGCATTTTTTTGGTTGATTTTTTTGCTGTTTCTAAGAAAAGATCCATAGAAGTGCCCTTGTCAGACCACAGATAACCTGCTTTGGGTGGAGGAATTCTTCAATATCAATTAAATCATAAATCCAGTCCCTGTTTTCATTTCTATCAAACTGACATTTAGAAAATATGAGTTCAAGGAATCTCTGTCACTGCTAATTTTACAATTAGTTATTGAAACTCTTAGATTCGTAATTTTCATATCTGTGAAATGGAAACAGGTGAGGTTCTATTTCATAGGACTCTTTTGAGAACCAAATGAAATAACAATTGTACATTGTAAAGCCATTTGCAGTGTAAGATTTTATTGTTGAGACAAAATTAGGTTTTTAGATGTAGTGCCAGTGCCTGTGACAGCCATGAATACCTTGGTGCAATTCTGAATCACAAAATACAACAGACTCTTCACATGGAAGATGGAACCAAAACATGTATTTGAACACCTGAAAGTCAGATCCTAATACCATAAAGCCAAATCTATCATAGTAACAAAAATTTATACATAATAACAACACAAAGGGCAACCATCCCCAAGTCTTCCTCCTGCTAGAGTCTTTCCACAAACACTCATGAGCCTAGCTGTCTGCCTCCTCTCTCTCCCTCAGTTCTGACTGCTTTGACCAATTTCCTCTTAGCTCTGCTCCATCTCTGCCTCTTCCTGCTCCATCCTTCCTGTTCCATGTGACTTGACTCATGTGGCTCAGGTTTCCATGTGATTTAAGTAGGTCACATGGGCCTATTAATGACTGGGAAAGGTCTTCCCATTTCAATAACCATTACCGCAGTTTTGGAAACACATCTAAGTAGGTTGTGATACTCTTTTAGTATCCTCTGAAGTCAGTTCAGTTTGATTAAAAAAACACTTATTAAAAACTTATTATGAGCATGCTAGATACTGAGGGTACAAAGGAAAAATGAAACAGTTCCTGTTCTTAAGGAGGTGAGAGTGTGATGGAGGGCAGGATGGAGCACACAATTGGTATGCAAAAAAAGTAGAGTGCAAGGGTAATTGAGAAGGGAGATAGTATTAACTGAGCTGTGCAGGACGTGAAAGTATGAATGGCTTGTAATTGGTAGCAATGGAAATATCCATTTTGATTTTTGTTTTTTAGTTGTATCTGGCTCTTTTTGACCCCATTTTGGGGTTTTCTTGGCAAAGATATTGGAGTGTTTTGTCATTTCCTTCTTCAGCTCATTTTATAGATGAGGAAACTGAGGAAAACATGGTTATGTGACTTGACCAGGGCCACACAGGTAGTAAAAGTCTGAGGTCAGATTAGAATTCAGGAAGATAAATCTTCCTGACTCCAGGCTCTGCTCTCTATCCATTGTACCACCTAGCTGCTTACCTACATTATTAAGATCACTGAAATACTGAACTAATGCAACAGGCAAGGGAGCCTGTAAGGATTTTTGGAGGGGGGTAGTGACATGATAATTTTTGTATATCCTTTTCCATTTGTCCAATTCTGCTTTTTATCTCCTTTTTAGATTTTTGTACCTCTTTTATCACTTGGCCTATTTTGTTTTTTAAGGTGTTATTTTCTTCAATTTTTTTATGCCTCCTTTACCTAGCTGTTGACTCTTTCTTTCCCCATGGTTTTTTTTTGCATCATTTTCAATACTCTTCTCATTTTTTCCTTTACCTCTCTTCCTTGATCTTAAAAACCTAATTTTTAGCTCTTACATGACCTGAGACCAATTTATATTTTTCTTTGAGCCTTTGGATATAGTAGCTCTGACTCTGTGGTCCTCAGAATGTGTGTTTTGATCTTCCTGGTCACCATAGTAACTTTCTAAAGTAAGAATTTTTTCTGTTGTTTGTACATTTCCTAGCCTATTTCTTGACTTTTAGCTCTATGCTAAAGCACGACTCTATGCCCATAGTAAAGGGCACATTTTCCCAAGCTTCAGGGCTTTTGTGCAACTGCTTTCACAGATAGTTCTAGGGACTTGTAAGTTTTCACTTCTTCCAAGGTGGTCTGATATAAGGAGAGGTATGTTTACTACTCTCCTGACCTCTGTTCTGGTCTATGAATCACCATAAGCACTCTTTTCTGCCTTGAAACTGTGACCAAGGGTCCCTGTTCCTCTGTATTCACAGGCTCTAATATGCTAATGCTCTTCCTCATTCTGGGATGTCCACCCAGATTGGCAACCTGGAACCTAGTATGAGCAATCAGAGTCCTGACCCCAATGCCAGCAATGGGACCCTTGTAATCTCCTTCTGACTCTTACAGTAACTCTCTTACAGTTTATAGGCTGAGAGATCTGAAAGCAGTCCCTTCTGCTGCTGATTCAGTAGCTCCCAGGACCTGGGACCCAGTCTGCACTGCACTGTACTTCTCTCTCATCCAGCTGAAATAGACCTTTCCTGCTGACCTTCCAAGTTGTTCTGGGATGGGAAATTTTTTCACCCTGTCCTTTTGTGGATTCTGCTGCTCCAAAATTTATTTGGAGGCATTATTTAAAATTGTTCAGATGGGAATTTGGAAGACCTCAGGCAAGTCCCTACCTTTTCTCACTCATCTTGTATCTGCCACTGATATGATCCTTTTCGTACCTTAGCAAGATTACCTTGACAAATATAATGACAAAGAGAATAAAGAGTTGTGACTCCATGGAATCCTCATGTCGTTCCATCCAAAGAATGGATGTTATTTGAAAGCAGAAAATCTTTCATTTTAATCTTTCTTTGCAATGCACCTGGCACAGGGTCTTTTTGAAAAAAAGAGAAGTAATAAATTCTAGATGATTGGTTAATTACATCATGAATTCTTTTTTTTTCGGAGAAAAGATTTGGCAAGTGATGGATATATGGTGAGCACTGATTTTATGTAATATAATATAGGAACTGACTCATTATTAAGGGGGTCATTCTTGATTCAGCTACATGAGTTCAGTCTGACTTAGGGTTATGAGAGAAAGTAACAAGTATTATGAAGGCATCAAGGGATATAGTTCTAGAATATTTGAAGAAATAGATGATACCAAAGAAGGTTACAAATGTAAAAAAAATGAACTTTATTATTCCTCTCTCCCCCCACTCCCAACAAGTTTACTGAGTCTATCAACAGCTACCAACCTGAGACAGCCAGGGGACACAGTTGTTAGAGTGCTTGACTTAGAGCCAGGAAAATCTCTCAAATGCCATCTCAGACACTTCCTAGCTCCATGGTCTTGGGTAACTTATTTGACCCCTCTAAGCCTCAGTTTATTTATCTGTAAAATACAGATTAATAGCACCTACCTCTTAGAGTTGATGTGAGAATCAAATGAGATAATGTATGTAAGGCATTTTACAACTTTATACACTATGCAAATGCTAACTATTTGTATTGTAATTGTTACAGTTAACAGCCTGATTGAAAAATGTAGAGGAGAAGCAATTGAGCTTATTGTGTATTGATTATGAAAAGCTTTTGTTTAAGTAGAACAAAATGTTGTCCTACAGTTGAGCTATGAACTTGGGGTTTGGAAATATCTTTCCTTTTAACATTTTGGTAACAAAATTTCATAAAATTGGTTTTCTTTGTAATCTTATTTATTTTAAGGACATTATTCTAGTAAGCTTCATCAGATTGCCCAGGTGGTCCAAGATACAAAGAGGGTATACAATTTTTGTCCTAATGATTTTCATACAAGAAAATGACCCCATTGAAAACATACCAAAATAGTGTACAATTCCTTGAAATAAATAATAAAAGAAAAAATAACCTTATTCAAAAATCTTTCTGATCACTAATATCAGGTGAGGTATAAAACAGAGAGACACCAAAGGTGTTTGCCACTATCAAAAGAACATTCTAGTCCTATACTTTTGCTCCATCAATCATTGGGACACTGATCTATTATGGTGGAGGAGTTTGAAAGCTTTTTCAATTAATCAGACATTTTAAGCTTTGAATTCCAGCATGAAACTCGAATCTCATCTTATGATATCATCACCATTCTTGTTCCTTGTTGTACATGGCATTGTACTTCAACTCCCTCCTTTTGTAGATGAGGAAACTGAATTCAGAGAGAGGGAGGGGTTCAGATGGTACCATTTAGGGAATAAGTCATCAATTCAGGGTTTGAACATAGATACTTGAACAGTAAATTCATTGTTCTTTCTTGAGCACTGTGAAAGATCACACAATCAGTACACAGTTTTAGAAATGGAATTTTAATGCATTTTCAGTGACTGTGGATCTAGTGAGCATTTCACAATCAGTTAACCCCTTCAGACATCCTTTAGGATGACCCAGACATGACACTTCCTACAGAGTATTTGACTAAATGATCTCAAAAGTCCCTTCTAATTCTTTGAAAAGTTATATGGTATAGTAGAAATAATGATAGACCTGGGGTAAGGAAAAATATGGCACCAAATACTGCCTCTGACACTAGTCAAGTAGTTCTGGTGTAATTAATTTTATATTTCTTTATCTGAAAAAATGAAGACAAACTGAATGATCTCTAAGCTGTTTTCTAGATCTATAAATCTATTGTCATTCATATGAAATAATATTTAAATCCCAAACACAATATTGACCACCTTCTTCTTCTTCTTTTCCTCCTCCTCCTCCTCCTCTTCTTCAAATATTCATTGAGTTAGCCAATAGTAGAACCAGAGAGGACTGTTTTATATACAAAGTACTTGCTTTGAGCCGTAAGATGTAAGATGATATGCTATTAATTTAGGGTTGCATGCCCCCCCAAAATCAACAATTGAAGAGTCGATCATTTAAATCAACAAGTCCTGTAGTAAAGCAGGCAGCAGAGACTGAGTCACAAAAAACCTTTTTTTTCAAAAAAAATTTACTCATTCTAGCTCCTAATCAGGTTTTTTTTTTTTTATTGAGTACTTGATTAATTACTATCTAATGAACAAAGAATTGTTCTAAACAGCCTTGTGATAGTTTTTGTCATCTTTTCTTATCTTAGGCCATTTGTTTATTATTCTGTTGATGGGAGTGGATTCCTGCCAAAATCAATGTCATTTCTGTAGCTGATAGGCAAGTATGGCACTGGTCCATATTTGGCAGCATTGGGAGACCTGCTGTCTGATGTTTAAATGATGTCTTTTCCAGATGTTGCAGGATTAGTCATTACAGCTGGCTCGTAGGCCTTTTTTTTTTTTTTTTTTACAACCAGGTATCTTACATTATTCCAGTTATCCTTGGAGAAAAATTTCTCTACAACCTATCACTTTTCGGTGTGTTTGAGTGAGTTCTGCTTCTGATGTGTGACTTCTCCACATTCTAACCTGCTGCATTTTCTTCTTGTAACCACATTGCTTTGAGAATACATTTTGAGATTTTCCAAAATCTCATTTAGAATTCTAAGACCTTATTCTTGATGAGAGATATAGTATCCTGAGAGCTAACTTATAGAAATTTTTTTTAAGCTTAGGTTATTTCCATGGTGTGATGGATAGAGAGCAGGAGGAACCGAATTCAGATGTAGCCCCTGATATGTATTACTGCTGTTTTTCAGTCATTCAGTTGTGTCTAATAGTTTGTGATATTACAGAATCTAGCACGGAAATGCTGTTTATGGGGTTTTCTTAGAGGTACTGGAGTGGTCTGCCATTTCCTTCTCCAGTGGATTAAAGCAAACTGAGGTTAAGTGACTTGCCCAGAATCACATTAACTAGTAAATGTTTGAGACCAGATTTGAACTTATCTTTCTGACTCCAGACGCAGAAGTCTATTCACTGAACCACTTAGCGTTGTACACGCACACACACACACACACACACACACACACACACACACATACACACACACACATTTTACACGCTGAGACATACAGAGACACATTTGTGTGGGCATGTATATGTATATATACATATGTATATGTGTGTGTGTGTGCAGAGTGGAAGATCTCTATACACACAGATACACACAGACTTACACATACATAACACACATATATGTATATGTAGATACATCTGGACATATATACACTATATATACATGCATGTAAATGTATTGCTCAGTCATTTTCAGTCATATCTGACTTTTTGTGATCCTATTTGGGTTTCTCTTGGAAAGATAGTGGAGTAATTTACTCTTTACTTCTCCAGCTCATTTTACAGTTGAGGAAAATGAAAAATAGAGTTAAGTGACTTGCCAGGATCACACAGCTTGTGAGTATCTCAGGCCAGATTGGAACTCAGGAAAATGAGTTTTTCTGAATCCAGCCCTGGTAGGTGTCACCTACCTATTTCATATATAGATACGAATAATTCAGTACAAATCTATATATGTATATGTTTGCGTATAAATATCTAAAAATAAGTGAATAAATCGATAAATGAATGAACAAACATGAATATGCATATGTAGATATAGACATCAATGTGTTAGTATATATGTGTATTATATATATACGTGTGTGTACATAATATGCATATATAAGCTTGGTGGTTCAGTAGATAAAGCATTTTATGTGTGTGTGTGTGTGTGTGTGTGTGTGTGTGTGTGTGTGTGTGTGAATGGATATATAGATACCAATATAGCAGTAGGTATATGGATGTGTATGTATACATGCAGGCATAAACACACACATATACATACATACAAACATACATTTAGTGATATATTGGTATTCAGATCTATAAATATATATTCATTTATTCATTCATTCAGTTATCTACATATTTATTTGTTCATCTTTCTGTCTATCTATCTATCTATGCATTTATATTTCTACACAGATATGTGACCCTGAGCAATTCATTTAACCTCTTGGACTCTAGTCAGCTCCTTAAGATCAGAAACTGTAAAGAATTTGCAAACTTGCATTGATAAGAGGGAATTTTGTGACCCAAGAGTTTGCTACACTAAAGTAAAGATACAGTCTCTATCCTTTTATATCAATGAATCAATTGAACAAACATTTTTGAACTCATTACTGCATGAATGATACTGAAGGAGAGACATAAAGGGTAGACAAACTACGGTTCTTGCTTTCTTGTAACTTATAGTGAAAGATGCAAACACAAATAACTACAGTATTACATCATAAGCCTTATCAGAGTGTTGTAAAATGAAATTTTATATGAGGTCTAAGGGATAAGGTCAGCACTGACTGGAGACATCAAAAAGGTCTTCATGGAAGAATTGGTGTCTGAATCTTTAGAAAATACAAAAGATGACAAGGTAGGACATTCCAGGATGGGCAACTGTACAGACAAAAGTATACCAGTAAGAGGGAACAGCATGAGTTTTGGGGATGGAGAAGCAGAGAGGAGTCTCTTAACTCTCATCCTTTCCTGCAGTCATGGTTGATGAGAATGTAGTAAATTGGAATTTCATGATATAAACATTGGGTATAATGTTATTACCTCTCTGTGTGCAGTCCAGAGAGGAAATGGGTCATCTCATGTTCTTAGCTCTACTCAAATTTATTCATCCTTACAAGGACCCAGGTAAAATAAATACCATTTCTAACCACATATTCTTTCAACATTGACTATTTCCATCTTTTGAAACTTTGGCCAATTTTCTGGGTGTATGGTAAAATATTAGAGCTGTTATGAATTGCATTTCGTTTATTATTGCCATTAAAGATTTTCAAACAGAAGTGTAGCATAACTGTGTGTGTGTAACAATTTATCCTGGCAGCCATATGAAGGATGAGGTACAGATGGGAGAAAATGTCAGTGAGAGGACCTACTGAGGATGTTGTTACATTAGTACAGGTGGGGTTTAATGAGAAGCCATACTAGGATAGTGAAGGTAGGAATAGAGAAAAGCAGAGAGATAGAATAAATATTGCAGGTTCACAATGAGCATGACTTTATAACTGAAGAGAGTACAGTTATAGCTTGAAGATTATCCGAAGTAAAAGAATGTAGGAGAAAGGATGAATGGTGCTACCACAGCATCACCATAGAGCAGAAAAGTCAATGAGAAGAACTTATGTTTGGACATCTTGGCTTTTAAGATCTGGCAGGCATCCAGGTAGAGAGAAGTCCTCAAGGCAATTGGAGCTCAGAAGGATGATCAGAACTGCAGAGAAACCCTTTTCCATCCTTGGGTCTCAGTGTCCTCATATGGAAGATGAAAAGATAGATCGAAAGGATGGTTAAGATCCTTATTCCTTTCTGTGATTCCCCAAATTATTAGTCTCTGGACAGGGGATATTAACCTGAGTTCTGTGAACTTGTATTTTTTTAAGGAAAAATATTTTGATAACTGTCTTTTAATATAGTTAGTTTCTTTCATGATTCTATATTTTATGCATTTAAACACATTTTTGAGGAGGGGCCATAGTCTTTGCCAGACTACCAAGGGAGTTCAGGGCAGAAAAATATTAAGAATCCAAGCCCTAGAAATATCTTAATTCAGGAATAGCCTAACAACACAGTAATATTAAGAAACACACTTACTTGGAAACATACGTTCTTGTAACTCAAAGAACTGCACACAACATGAAAGGCAGGGATTAAAGCTCTATTAAGCAAGACCTAGCTTCTAGAAATAAGGGAATTCTTGATCCTACTCTTTGCTTAGTCTCACTGCACTACTGAAATACATCTACAATAACATGCTCAGCTCTGGATAACACATTTAAGGAAATCCTTATAGTAGAGGGTATCTAGAGGAGGGCAATCGGAATAGTAAGGGGCCTCAAGCTCATTGCACATGAAGAAAGGAGAGCAGGGCTACAGCTCTAAATTCCACCCACCCTCCCCTCCAGAGTAACTTAACCGGCTCACTTTCTAGCAGACTTAGAAACTATCTGGAGAGGTGAGATTGGGGACATCATAGTATAAGAATAGATGTCACAGGAAGAGAGATTTATCAGACATCAGAAATTATGTTTGGAAGTTGAGATATTAAGAACTATTTAAGGAAGAAAAGGCCGAGAAGATTTTGGAGACATCCAAGGGCCTTAGGATGACCTTACTACTTGGAGACTTTTTCAGCTCCCTCTGGGGTGATTCATAAAAGAAAAAAAAAAGATGGCAATCTTCCTAATTATGCTCATTCACTGGTAGGAAAGGGATTATTCTACAAAAGTAGGGAATAGTAATTCTTAGAAATCTTTGGTTGGAACTTGAACCAGTTATAGAATGGGACCTATAAATCTATCTTCAAAATCCCAGTGGAAAAAGGAGAGCCAGGACTCTATCAACGTTTTCTAAATTTCAAGTCAATTTCCTCAAAAGAATGTTTGTCCTTGTAGACTTTGGTATACTTCTATTTGTAATTTCTAAGTTGTATCTGCCTTTCTTATACTTCACAGAGGCATAGATTCCTTATAGGAATTCTATGACAGAGCTAGGGACTTTATCAGCTACCTGTGTCTTCTTCAGTAAGTAATTTCTAAATGCATTAACTGAGTTAAGAACTTCAGTATGTCTTCTCATGAAGAAACAATAGACTCTGAATTGTTTGAGTCACTGAGGAAGACCTTTTTAGGGTTTCTGAAAGTATTTGAGGAATAATCAATATTACCCCATCTTTTTTCATTCCAGGTTCTTCTAAGTATATTTTCTAGAAAAACTTTGGAAACTAGCTCATCTCCTACCTGTCAAGCTTCGTGGGAATTTCTTTAAAAAAAAATGTATCAGTACACTGTGCCCAAATCACTTACTTTACCCAAATTACTTCCCATCACATACTTGTATTAGTCAAATGGTATAATCTCTCTCTTATATCCCATGGAACAACATAATATGAACCCCATAACTGAAGTCATCTCCCCCCTTAACTCCATGTTAATTATTAATATCTCCCTCTAAGGGAAATATTAATATTAGTATCTCCCTCTAAGGTCTTGATGTCTTTGGGAAGTTTTTAATAATCTCTTTATCCCCTCAGTTTTTTGGTGCTCTCTCCCTCTTAAAAATGTACTGTTTTTTAAATAGATGTATGTGATTTTCCTGCCATGGAATTTAAACTTCTCTAAGGTCAGCCCCTGACAAAATTTTGACTCTATCCCTATCAACTATTCCAATGCCTTGCATAATTTAGGTGTGGTATTTTTGTCATTGCTGTTGCATTGATTTAAATTGATCCCTCCTTGTTTGTATAACTTTAAACTACAGTTATTTCAGGTCTCCCTAGCAGCAAAACTCATGAAAAATACAAAATTCATTTAGTACAAGAAGACTGGAATAAAAGAAATGAATGAAAGAGTGTTCTTGTACAAAATGACTAATCACAAAATATTTTATATGATTGCACATGTGTGATCTATACCTGATTGCTTATCATCTCAGGGAGGGGGGATGATGGTAAGGAATAGAATTTGGAACTCAAAACTTACAAAAAGTTAAAAATTGGCTTTAACATGAAATTGAGGGGGGATATAAAGTACATCATAAATAAATAAATTTTTAAAATAAAATCTATCTCACTAGTAGAACAATCACATCTTAACCCTTTGTATTACTGCTTCTGATCTAATCATTCAACTGAACCCGTTCTTTGCAAAGTCACCAATAATTTCTTAATTTCTAAATCTGATAGTATTTTCTCAATCCTCCTTCACTTGTCTGCTACATTTGGCACTACTGACAACTCTCTCCTCCTAAGTTTTCATGACATTTGTCTCTCTCATGGTTTATCTCCTACCTACTTTCATTTCTGCACCTTCTCAATCTCCTTTGCTGAATCATCAAGTCCATCATAGTCCCTCACTGTGAGTATTTCCCAAGGTTTTGTCTTAGATCCCATGGTCTTCTCCCCCTCTGTGTTCTCCCTCTCTCCCTCTCTCTCTCTCCCTCCCTCCCCCTCTCTCTCTCTCCCTCTCCCTCTCTCCCTCCCTCCTTCTCTCTCTCTCTCTCTCTCTCTCTCTCTCTCTCTCTCTGTCTCTCTCTGTGTGTATGTGTGGCTCCAATTGTCTCTATTTCACTCTATGTCTCTCTGTATCACTGTGTCTCAGTAATTTCATAGGCTTCTATGGGTTTAACTATCATTTCTATGCAAACAACTCATATCTACCTAACCAGCCCCTATTATAACCACTAAGCTTCAGCTCTGGATTTTCAATTACCTTTTCATTTCAAACTGGATATCCCATAGACATCTTAAATTCAATATAAACTCATTATCATTTGTCATAAACCCTACCCTCTTCTAAGCTTCGCTGTTTCTTGAAGGTAACATTATCCTTTAGGTATTCCAGGAAATTGTGTTCATAATTTTCATATTATCATGGATTCACATTTCCTCATCCCATATATCCAAGCACTAGCCAAATCTTGCTATTTCTGCTTTTATAGTATCTTTTGTTGCCAAATCCTTCTTTCCACTCACAAAACTGCAACCTTTGTTCGAGGCATCATCTTTTCTCATCTAGATTATAGCAACAGCCTCCTAATGGGTCTATCTGCCTCAAGTCTCTCTCCACTAATGTCCATCCTACACACTATTACAAAAGTCATTTTCCTTAAGTGTAGATGTGATCATATGACTGTTATCTAATCAAACTGGTCTTGTCTTTTGTTCCTCCCGTAGAGAATTCCATTCCTCTTCTTGGTGCCTTTACACTAGCCTTTCCCTGTGTTTAGAATGTGTCTTCTTACCTCGTGTCAGAGTTTCCCTCTTCTTTTTTTTTTTTTAAATTTATTTAACTTTTTACATTCATTTTCACAAGATTTTGGGTTCCAAAATTTTCTCCCCATTTGTCCCCTCCCCCCTCTCCAATACACTGGACATTCTAATTACCCATATCACCAATC
>CM053771.1:509040872-509104658 GCA_028658325.1 Potorous gilbertii
AAGGTGCTATTTTCTTCAGCATTTTTTTGGGTCTCCTTTAGCAAGGTATTGACCCATTTTTCCTGCTTTTCTTGCATCTCTCTCATTTCTCTTCCCAGTTTTTCCTCCGCCTGTCTAACTTGATTTTCAAAATCCTTTTTGAGCTCTTCCATGGCCTGAGCCCATTGGATATCTATTTTATATGTTTGGGATACAGAGGCCTTGACTTCTGTGACTTTCCCTGATGGTAAGCATTGTTCTTCCTCATCAGAAAGGAAAGGAGGAAACATCTGGTCACCAAGAAAGAAACTTTCTATGGTCTTATTTTTTTCCCTTTTTTGGGCATTTTCCCAGCCAGTTACTTGACTTCTGAGATTCCTCTCCACCCCTACCTCGCCTCCAGTTCTGCCCAGCCAGTGCTTGGGGTCTGAGATTCAAATGCTGCTCCTCAGCCTCAGGGCATTTAGCAGGGGGTATGGCTGCTATTCAATATGAGCTTAAGTTCTGGCACTCAGGTGGGGGTAGGGCCACCTCCCAGGCTCAGTTCCCTCAGGGGGTTTATGCAGAGACTTTCAGTAATGGATCTGAGGTCTTGCCTGCTCCAGGAGCCCTTAGCTGCCACTGCCTCTGCCACTGCTTCCCAAGGGGACCTGAGTTATGGAGACACCCCACTCCTCTCTGGGCCAGCCCAGAAGTCTCTATCACTGACCTGTGCACCTTTGGGTGGAGGGACCTTCGCGGCCACTGGAGATTCCGTCCCTGAAGCCTGCTTGGATCTGCTCCTCTCGATGCCATGCGGCCAAGGCAGGGCTGGACTCCACTATGGTCCGGTGCACAACGGACCTTTGGGATCGCTTTTTCAGGGATCTCTGCAACAGAAATCTCCTCCACTCCATTGCTGTGTGGCTTCCACTGCTCCAGAATTTGTTGGGAACTCCTCCTTATAGGTAATTTATGGGCTGTGGGTTCGGAGCTAGCATACTCTGCCATCTTGACTCCTTCCCCAGTATGCATTTATTAAGTGCTTGGTGTATGCCAGTGAAAGTTTGCTAGATTCTGGGCATACAAGGAAACAAATGCAGCAGTTCTATTCCTCAAAGAACTTACTTTCTTCTGGGGGACAAATATTGTACCTTATTACATTTATTATAGAATACATTTCTTCACTGAATACAAAGTTGAGTTCTATGGCGTCTAAAATGCCCAAATCCTCTTGAGCTCTGTAATTCTGTGTATAATTCGTGTTAGCTTTTGAATATTCTTATTCAAAAATATTCATATTTTGAAGAAAAAAATAGTTTCTAGTTTATCTATTTCTTTTCTGATTTTCAATATTTCTTCTTTTGAGATTTTTATCAGTTTGTTTTGTTGACTTTCTTATTCTAAAATGCATATTTAGCTCATTAAGATTTTTTATTTTGTAAATACATGCTTGTGGGAATATGATTTTCTCCTGAGGATTGATTTAGTTACTTCCCAAAGATTTTGATATATTGTTTCATCATCACAATTTCTTTCAAATATTTATTTATTGCTTCTGTGATTTGTTCTCACTAATAATTTTGGATTTCATTGTTAAGACTTTGGGTCTATGTGCCTTATTTGTGCTCCCTGCACTGTTTAAATTTCTATTGTGTTTACTATTTTACTATATTGAGTTTACTGTGCTTTAGTTTTTACATTTGTATATCCCAGTGCCCTAACAAACAGCTTACTTTTGTAAAAGTTTCCGGGGATGCTAAGAAATACACACACACACACACGTGTATACATGTGTGTATGTATGTATATATGTATATACATACATAAACACACAGAGACACACACATATATTTATATATAGTCTTTAGCATTCCATTTATCTGCTACTGTAAGTTTGTTAGCTCTCATTTCTCCAGCAATTTGTTCAATTCTGTGTTTTCCCTTTTTAGTTTAACTCTGACTTGTCCAAAACTGAAAAAGGGACTCTGACATCTCTGTTCTCCACCAGTTCCTTTTAGCTTCATGATCTTGTGAGGCAGATATTGAAGGTGACATTATTCTCCATTTCTATATAAGAAAACTCTGTCTCATAGAGGTTAAGCAATTTACTCATGGTCATATAGCTTGTGTCCCCTAGTGAGCTTTGAACCCAGGGCCTCATGATTCCAACCCCAATATGTCCCACACTACTTGTCTATGACAAGAGAGTTTGTCTGTAAGAGACAACATATTCTAGCAGGAACAGCAGACGGAAACCAGGATTTTTCACAAGAAAAAGTAAATTCAAGAGAGATACAAGGTAGGCATGTATGTGTTCTTGTACTTCAGTTGATTTTTCCTTTATATATTTGGAGTTGAAGGTGTTTGGCACATATAAGTTTAATACAAATATTGGCTTGTTGTCTAGGGTTCTTTTTAGCACTATGTAGTTTCTTGTTTTTCTCTTTTATGTTCTATACTTTGGTAAAAATGAAACAAAAGTACTTCAGAAATAGTTGCTTTTAATAACACTAATTATTAGTGTTTAGTAACACTAGAGAAGGATGTAGCTCAAGTAATTAAAATATATGAACTCTGAAACTTGAACATAAACAAATTGCTTCCCTAATATGGGCCTATCTTTAAAAATAGAGGTATTTGCTTTAAAAAATGAATGAAATAAACCATTTTTATTGTGGCATTACTAAACTGATATCGTTTCCAGACTGCCAGCCTTCACTGACTGAATTGAGTATACTTTTTAGGCTTTACCAGATTTCACCCTTGGTGGGATTTTACAAGGAAAATTCTTACTCTAGTAAAGAATCTTAATGAAGAAACCTTTTTAATAATAAATAAAGTGAGATACAAATACAAGAAAGTTATGATATTTGGGAAACTATTGTATTAGCTAAGTCGAGTCCATTATCATATTTTATAGCTTGACTGTTTATGCAATGATATCTTATTCCTCATGAATTACGTTATTGGATATCTAAAAGCCATGATGTCCACTACACTTAGACCTATGAGGCAGATAGATGTGGAGTCAGATGGTCTATGCTCAAAAGTATATTACTGAGAATAGGTGCTTAATGTGTGTCGAATTGAGTTGAATCATGGGGGCAACCTTGGGCAAGACACTCATCTCTGCAAGCCTCAGTTTCCCTAGTAAAATATTGTCTTACAATAAATAATATAATAATATATATAATAATATATTAATATAATATATTATATAATATGTTATAATATAATATATTATATTAATATAATATATAATAATATATTAATATAATATATAATAATATCATAATATACAATATTATAATATATAATATAATAATAAATATAATAAATTTCTGATCTTAATAACATTTTTTTTGGCCAAGGTATATTTTAAATGCCTTCTTTCAATTGTACATGTTAAAACATAAACCAATCAATCAATCAACATTTATTAAACACCTACTGTGTGCAAAGTATTGCATTCTGGGGATTTTAAAAAAGTGAAAAGATAGACTCTGTTCTCCAATAAGGTTGTAATCTAATGGAGAGACATAGAACAAATATATACAAATGATATATAAAATAAATAGGAAATAAATTAAAAAGAGAAGGCACTAGAATTAAGAAGAGTTGAGAAAAGCTTCTGTAGAAAATGTAATTTTTGTTAAGTAGATCAATCTGCAACATTAACTTAAGGGATTGGTTAATGATCACTATACATTAAAATGCAAGAAATCTTCCCCCTTGAAATGTGAATAGATGCACAAAAGTTAGGCTTATGGGATCAAAATCATAGCCTAACTAGGTTTCTTGCTTAATTATAATGTATATTGAAGTTACCATTAATTCGACTATAGTTTCAAAATTTGAGTTCCTTTAGCGTAGTTGTCTTTTGTTCCAAGTTATTTTGTGGTCACCTACATGCCCACTAGACTTGGGTCTAGGACAGGATTATCAGTGACTCAAACATTCAGTGCTCTTCACTTAACTCAGGACAAGAAAAGTTATATTTGGAGGGATAAATGACCAGATCACTAGGATATAGAGGGTGGGAGCCAGAGTTTGGTAAAGAAACCCTAAAAAGAAATGTTCAATTCAGGAGATTTGTGACAGTTCCAGTGCTGTTATTTCTGTTGTGGTCAGTGTGATGCCAATTCCATCATATTAATTTTATTTAATAACTGAAATTAGCCTCTTAGAACAAAGGGAATAAACATAGGTAGAGATTTTTTTCTCCATTTTTCAAATACTTCTGAAATACAAAATAAAAGTTAGGAAAGATTTTTAGGTAATGACTATTCTGCATAAGTGTATTTATTTTTTAAATGCTTATTTCTGTGATACACTTAGGACACACATACTGTGCAAGTGCACTTAACAATGTCAATATCTGGAACATGACTCCGCAGAAACTGATGAGAAGATGGATATTTGGTCCCAAGGGAGTTTATGTTTTAAATGAGCGGAATTTCTATATCATTGAACGATAGTACTAAAATGACAACAAACTTTAGGCAGTCTGACTGGAGGAGGGTCTTTTGCAGAATTCTTTGATTTCAATTGCTTGTTACCAGGGTTAGAAGATGATAGCTATTAAAAACTCTGAAGATGGCACACTAGGGATTAAGGAAGTGTAGTTGGATGGGAAGAACACTGACCCTAAAGAGTCAGGGAAGCAGGATTCTATCTTGGTTTCAACCCTCTCTAGCTTTATGATCCTGAGCAAGTCACATAGCATTTTCAATCTCAGTTTCCTTTTCTGTAAATGTAGTTAAAAATATTGATAGTGCTTCCTTCTTGGAATAGTTGTGAGGAAAACTAGTTATAACTCTTAAAGCACTATATAATCATGAACTCATATTTGTTGAAGTCACTAAATGTGATAGGAAATATCACTTGAGGTTCTTGTAAGTTTCTTAGATAACAAAGGTTGGCAAAAATAGTGCACTTGTCAGATCATTTATAATGAGTAACCTTCCTTCATCACATTAAGTCAATTATTCTAAAGAATACTACTTGTTAGTTATCTTTCTTTCTCATTCTTTCTCTCTCTCTCTCTCTCTCCCTCTTTCCCTATTCTCATTTTTCTCTCACATTCTTTCTCTTCCCTCTCCCTCTTTTCTCTCTTTCTTTTTTCACATAGAGATTTATCTATCTTGTCTATCTCTGTTATCCATATACATTCTAATCTCTATCATCTCTAACTCTATTTAGATTAGATAGTGATATCGATAGATATAGCCACATTTATACACATATACACAGGTACATATACATGCTTATACATACACACAGTCAGATTCAGTGAGTAAGGAGAGAGAAGAGAGAGCGTACCACATGGAAGTTGTGAGCAAAGGCTTGATAATATGACAATATAATTGACTTGTCTGGGCACAATTAATATAGCCAACAAATATTTGCTAAACATGACCAGATACAAGGTAGTATTTAATGAATGATAATACAAAAGTGGCATGAATAAAAACCCTCAAGGACTTTTTTCCCCCTTTAAAAGGATATTTATGAAGGAGAAATGACAAACATGGAAGTCACCAACATTTCTCTCCCAAACCTGGAGCACACTCTCTCCTTACACCACTTTGGTCCCTGGGGAAAGTGATCTCAGACTTAAAAGGTTGACATTTATTGTTGTTCAGTCAAATCCAACTTCTCATGACCCCATCCGGGGTTTTCTTGGTGAAGATATTGGAGTGCTTTGCCATTTCCTTCTTCAGCTCATTTTACAGGTGAGGAAACTTAGGCAAACAAGGTAAAGTGACTTGCCCAGGGTCACACAGTTAGATCTGACCTCATGAAGATGAGTCTTTCTGACTCCAGGCCTGGCACTATCCACTTTGTCACCTAGTTGCCCCTAGATATTGATCTAGATGGTGATACTTTAGACATGGTTAATATGGAAATTTGTTCTCTTTGATCATCTGTATTTGTTAATAGAGATTTTGTTTTCTTTTTCAATGGGAGGGTGGAAGGAAAAGAGGACCTTGTTTATTAAAAAATAAAATTTAAGTTAAAAATTAAACATAAGAAGCTATTCCCATTAACCAAGCTACAAGAGAAGTTAACAGAGGCTAGGCTAAAAATGATCCTCTTTTAAAACTCTTAAGTTAAAAATTAAACATAAGAAGTTATTCCCATTAACCAAGCTACAAGAGAAGTTAACAGAGGCTAGGCTAAAAATGATCCTCTTTAAAACTCTTCTCTGAACTCTGACAATGACCCTTTCCTCTACTCTTTTTCCCTGGAATCTTTGGGTCCATTTGTCATTAAGTTTTGGTCAGAAATCCATTTTAGATATTGGGTCTCATTCTACCCCTGCTCCCAGACAAAAATCACCAGGTTTTTTAGTGTTCCCCCGCAATGGAAAAGGAACTGAATGCTATTGTAATATTGCCTCATTATGTTCCTTTGTGCTATGAAAGTCTAGAGAAGACTAAAAAGCCTCATGATCTTTCTGTCATTTGACCCCAACAATATATAACAATATTGATAACCAGGCTCAGTTCCTGCCCTCAAAGATCTAGTTAGAGAGATGAAATAAATAGAAAAATATTTAGAATACAGGAAGAATATGATTCATCCTATATGTGAGCAATAAATAATGTAGGTAACAGGAAAATACAGCATCAGAACTTTTAATCCTTATTTGGAAGCAATTTTTAGGAAAGGAGTTATTAAGCACCTACTATATGCCAATATAGTATAAATATAAAGACAAAAGAATAGTCTCTGTCTTCAAGGTGACAAAATAGTATTGAGGGAAAACAGGTACCCAGATAAATAAATAAATACAAAATCTAGAAAGTATTTTTTGGCAAGGGTTTGGACAGACTAGTGTCTGGAAGGGATCAGGAAAGGCTTCATTTAGGAGCTGGTAGGCAGCTAGGTGGCTCAGTGGATAGAGTGCCAGGCCTGGAGTCAGGAAGACATCTTCCTGAGTTCAAATCTGGCCTCAGACACTTATTTGTGGCATATCCCTGGGACAATCAGTTAACCCTGTTTGCCTCAGTTTCCTCATATGTAAAATGAGTTTGAGAAGGAAATGGCAAACCATTCCAGTATCTTTCCCAAGAAAACCCCAAATGGGGTCACAAAGTCTTTCATAAAGAGTTTCACAGGGCTGAAAAATGATGGAAAAACAGTGACTGATTTATCTCAATCTTGAGGGAAGCCAACATGAGGCATAGAGAAAATGCATTCCAGATATGGTAGACAGTCTATGAAAAGGAAGAGAAAGGGGAGAAAGAATAATGCACACAGGACATAAGAGGGAGGTCAACTGGCCTAAACCTTAGAGTACGTTAAGGAAAATAATGTGTCCAGAAAGCTAGACTGGATTCATGCTCACGGTGAACAGTTTTAAATGCCAGAGGAGTTTGTATTTTATTCTACAGGTAATAGAGAAGCACTAGAGCTTTTTTGAGGAGGGGGATTAAATCGCAGGACTTGTACTTAGAAATTTAAAACTATCACGTGGTAGCTATGTGTGTGATCTGAGTATTGGATTTGTCTATCTGCTTTTAATAGTGTGTATTTTATGACTGCTTGTATGTATCTAATTGTTCATGTTACTATTCTACTCCATTATGCATTTATTATTTAAAGTTCATTTGTATGCAAATATATGTATAAAACACAAGGAATGAACAGGAACTATTAGGGCAGCTAAGTGACTTACAAAAAGGTTAAATTAAAATGTGTTCTATGGAATGAACTTGAGTATTGATTGAACAGAGAAATAAAGGTTCAGAGGTTTAAATCTGGAATTATCTTTAAAAGTTGAGGCCAACATGGTCATTTTACAGATGAGGAAATGGAGGCCCAGAGAGGCTAGGTAACTTGTTTAAGACCATGTGGTTAGTTAAGTGTCTTAGCATCTAAGGTAAGATTTGAACCAAGTTCAAATTTATTAGAAAATATTTCAGTGGTTCCATGGAGGGAATATGATTTTACAACCAGTGATTTAAATATTAGTTCTTGAGTATCTATTTCCTGGCAAAAATATTGGAGATTTCAGCAAGATTCATGAAAACACACGTGTGTGGGTGTGTATGCACTCACACACACCTACACAAACAATATATATCCATATAGCTCTATCTATCTATATCTATATCTACCTATCATCTATCTATCTCTATCTCCATCTCCATCTCCATCTCCATCTCTATCTATATACCTGTAGTCCAAACATCAAGAGAATACTTTTTTTTTGCTAGCTCAGAAACAAGCAAGCTGCATGCTAGGCATTTTGGAATTCATCCTCATGAACAATCTCTGTCCACTTCCCTCTAAAGCCTGGCTCTGGACACTTAACAATATACTAAAAAGGAATTCAGATATCTTTTTTTGTGGAACATCTGGTACTTACTGATGACATGCATTAAAAATGGTTTTTCACCTAGCTGATGCCAAAACCTCGACACAGCAAGAATGCATTGCTTTTATCAGCTTCTCACTCTGTGTTAATTCTGGTGCCCAAACAGTGCATCGTGCCCACTGTAGCATCTGTAAATGTAATGACCATAGCCATGAGATTTTTGGAGATGAAAGCTAACTCAGATGTGTGAAGTTTCAAGCTGAAATAACAGATTGGGGGGTGATAATTCAACAGAAATGACATATTAAACATGCAAATAGGTTTTACGTGGTCTGAAGACCAATCAGCAAAAATACAAATGCTTTCCTTTGGTGTTCCAGAATACTTTTTTCCTATTCGATTTCAGATGCACCCCATATGTAAATTCAGGAGTACAAATAGACTTCATAAATCATTTCTATCCTTTCTGTCTGATGTCACTAGTGAAAGAAAATAGGATGTAACCAATTTTTATAAGCTGGTATGGTTCACTATGGGGCTCTATTTCTCTTGGGGGCTTCAGGAGGCTTCCAAGACTGAAACAGCTCCAAACAGCTGTCTGGTGGTGGTCTCAGTAGGGCTTGTTATCACAGCCTCTTTCCTGGGACCACATTAACTACTTCCTCCTACTACCACTGCTGCTCTCTCTTTCTCACCACTTTTCTCCATTATCACTTTCTTTCCCACCTGCCCCTCTCTGTTAACATCTCCTCTTTGGAGAGGAAAGAAGTCTTTCCCTACTCTTACCCTTTCTTCTTACTTCCTCTTTGTCTCCTTTCCTTCTTCTGCTCTCACACTTTCTCTCTTCCTCTCCTTCCTCCCTTCTTTTTCTTTTCTCACCCTCTTTCCTTTTCATTACCTTCCATTCTTTGGTGGTCCTATCTTTCCTCTTTCTGACTGCACTTTTCGATCTCTCATTTCTCCTTCCTTTCCCTTTTCTCTTTTCTTAATCAGTGGACTTGCATTAATTAAGTACCTACTCTATAGCAGACATGAACTAGGGACCAGGGACATAAATACAAAGGATGAAACATTCCCTGATCTCAAAAGTTTACATTCTCTTTTCTTTATCTAATTTTCCCTTTATTCTTCTTTTCCTTCTCTCACTGTCAAGGCAATGGGAGCAAAATGGAACAACAAAAGTAGACTTTATATAATATTTATAATTATTCTATTATAATTAATTAATAATATAATGTTTTGAGCTTTATAAAGTATTTTCCATCCTTATGATAACTCTATGAAGGAGATACTTTTATTATTCTATTTTACAGATGAAGAAACTGAAGCAAAAAAACAAGTTAAGTACCTTGCCCAACATCACACTAATAATAAATGTCTGAGTCATGATTTGAACTCAGGTTTTCTTCAAATCCAGAACTCTATCTACCATACCATTTAATTAAGAATTCAGTCAAAGCTTAGGGGAGACTAACACGAACTGAACCAAGTGATTTCTAACCATACCAACTTGCCATGGGCCCAGATTGCTCACCCCCCTCCCCCATAGTCAGTCATTCAGTCATAAGCACTCAAGATACAAATAAAAGCAGAGAAAGACAGTTCCAGACTTCAAGGAATTTCCAATCTAGTGGGGGAAGCTAATACTTCAAAGGGAGCTGAAAACTCAGGAATCAGGGACCGGGAAGTACCTGAGTGGAAGCATGGCAGGAAAATTTGGAGAGTCAGAACCAGAACCAGAATTCATTCGCTGGTTGACCTAGGTTCCTCAAAATGGAGGTTTCAGATGGAATTCATCAACAACACTGCTGCAAAGAAGAGATGTTCCAGGATGAGAAGACAGAAATCATTCTGGGAGAATGAAGGTGAAGGGTCCTACTCATGATGCAACAGCTGTTTCTGGGATGACTCATATATTCTGAGAGTCTCTACATGGGAAAGGACCCAATAAGTCATTTAGTCCAAACCTTGTACCTGGCCAAGAATCTCATCTGTAACATCTGCCCAAAGTGATCTTCTAGTTGTTGCTTGAAGACTGATGGGATGGGAGTACCTGCTACCCCTTGAGCCAGCCCTTTCCACTTTGAGACAGTTCTAGTTGCTGGTAAATATTGCCTGCCATCAAATCGACTTTTGCCTATTTGTACCTTCTCCTTATTATTCATAGTACTACTTTCTGGAGCCAGACAGGTCAATTGCACATCTTTCAAATACTTGAAGATAGCTATCATATCCCTTCCTGAATCTTCTATTTTTCTATAGACACCATTTTAATTCCTTTCATTAGTTATTGGATAACATGAACAACAGGCACTACACCACCTTGTGTGCCTGACCTTGGGCATTCACGGCAGGTATTATTTTCTATAGTCCATCAGGTTTTGAGATTGCCTATGTGCTTCATTTCCTATATTCCTACTTCTCCGTTTCAGCTCCCTTCTTAGCTCTTGGCTTACGAGGCTCAGTTTTCTACGTCGAAGATCTAAGGAATGAGTTCTGGTTAATTTTCATGTCCTTCCCAATTGGCTCCAGAGAAGCTTTGGAGATGAGGAGACATGAGAGTGTTTTCTACACTATTCAGACCATGGATTTTTAATGTGGTTCCTCAGATCACCCCTCGAGTCCATAGATGAATTTCAAGGGATCTTGGAACTCGAATGAGGAAAAAATATTTTCATAAAACTTTTGTTTTCATTGTAATCCTGTTTATTTTGTTTTATGCATTTAAAAGCACCATTTTGAGAAGGTCTGCTTATGCTTCATCAAACACTACAAAAGGAATCCATGATACAAAGGGTTAAGATTCTCAGTTCGAGATCCTTGAGAAGATGCTTGTGGATGCAGAACATTTCTTAGATACTGTGAGAAAGAGGACGTCAGACTCTGAATTTCCCCCAAACCAATCCAGTGCCTCGTCAAAGATTAGGGTTTATGGGTGTTTTTCTGACAGATGGTCAGACTCTTTTGTGCAGAAGCTCTATTTTTGGGAACCACAGTGAAAAAGACAAGAGGGTGCACAGTAGGTACTTTGGTCTGGTCCAATGTTTGAGCTGAAACTGCATTATTGAAGTCCAAAGTAACCCCATCAATACTTGGAAGCAGCCCCTAACAAGAGAGTTTTCTTCTATAAAAGGGGCTTTCAAGACCAGTTACTGGAAGCTGTGGAGAACTGTGGGCAAAGTAGCTCAGAGCTTGGAATATGGGAGATTTGGAGACCTACAGTCAGCATTAATTGTTCTAACTAGCAATGCAACTGAAGGTTTGCTAAAAGTGCTACCCAGTACGCAGCTCTCAGGTTGATCAACAGCAATTGTCAGTATTGTCCACCCAGTCTTATCAGAGTCCTATTCATTTTCTTCTGCCTATTAAAAAACAAAACAAAATAAAATATATCTTTGTTGGGATCTTCTTAGAACATTGTGAACTGTGTGCTTAAGCCAGTATTGAGAACAACATACTGGGAAGTCTCATACAGTGAAGTTCTCACTGTTTTGGGGGAAGAGTAAATTAAAGATCTAATAAATTCCTTCAAAAGGTACCTGACCATTTCGGACTTTCTGGAATGAAAACTACCCATACTTTCTTGTCCAGAGAAGGTTTGCGTATAGTAGGTCAGATTTGTCTTTGGCACTTGCCAAGTTCCCTTTAAACTTCTCTTTCCCTATAAGGTGTTCCAGATTTTCCTTCAGACCCATTTTCCTTTAGATTTTTTCCTTATCCTGGAAAATTGTTAAGATGATAATTGACAAACATTTTAAGTAACTTTCAAGGCAATTTTCATACCAATAGAAAAGGTATTCAGATTTGAGAAAATTTGTAGGATCAAAGAAATTAATTTGATGGTGGATAGACTAGTGGAAGAGATTTTGGGGGGAATGACTTCTGTCTGGAACCTCTCCAATTACAACACTTAAGAGAACCTCTATTCCTAAGAAGATATGTGAGGGAATTCATAGTATATGTCCTGATGTATCTGAATGGGTGTCATATAGAATGGGGATTAGCCTTGCTCTGCTCTGCCCCAGGAGGCAAAATTTAAAAGAAACTGAGAGTTCTATAAAGGTAGTTATGAGCTTGGTATAAGAAAGAAAACCTTCCTTACAATTAGACTTGTCCTCAAGTTGAATGGGTTATTTCAGGATAGTTGTTTCACAACTGGTCTTCAGGTGGAGAGGGTTGAATGTGATAGGCACCGGCCACAGTCTCCCTGCAAGTCCTGGCTATAAAGATGGAAAATGCACAAAGTCTCATTTGCTAAAACAGCAAACAACAAAAGGGCAATGAAACTGTTAATATGTAGAAAACAAGATGAGATAAAATAACTAAGATGTATAGCACCTTGCAAGGCTGAAAAGATTCTTAAGATGCATAATGCAATGCTTGCTTTTCTGATGATTTGGCATGAGGAGCCTCCTGATATTGGATAATCTTCTGACTGGTCATGAGGCTGATGTGGTGCTTAGAACTCTTCAATTGTGTGTTATCCTGTGATTCCCAGTAAGACTATGTGATTTTAATGTTTTACACATTTGTTTCTAGGCTGCAAACAAGTAACTTAAATTTGTATGTCAGAAATGGTACCTGTAGATTGAAATGGTAACTCTCTCAAACTTGTTAATCTACAAGACGTTTTGTTTATTTCTTGAGTTTTTTAAAAAAGATTTAGATGAGCAGTGACTTCAGGAGACCATATGACTTCCAAGGACACCACAATTCTCAAGTAATGGGATGTGGCAGTAACAAAAAATAGTAAATGCAAATACATGCCACTTTGGCATATATCCATGGATAGATCCCTAGACCTGCCAACAGGGGCCCCACAGAGAGATTTTCCTAGCTTTGTAATAACTATGAAGAATCCTTAAATGTCTGTTTCATGGAGACCTTGGCTTTCTCCTTTCCTCCTTTCAAAATGAAAGTCATTTGGAGCTTAATTCTATAACATAGCTATATATCTGTATCTATCTTATCTATGTCTGTATCTCAGTATACATATATACATATATGTATGTATATATGTAATGTAGATATTTTTGGTTGTTCAGTCATTGTCAGTTGTGTCTGTCTCTTCCTGATACAATTTGGGGTTTTCTTGGCAATGATAATGGAGTGGTTTGTCATTCCTTCTCCAGCTCATTTTACGGATGAGGAAACTGAGGTCAACAGGGTTAAGTGACATTCCTAAGGTCACATGGCTATTAAGTGTCTGAGACCAGATTTGAACTCAGGGAGATGAGTCTTCCTGACTCCAGGCCCAGAGCTCTATCAGTTGAATTACTAAGCTGCCCATATGTAGATATATCTTCATATTTGTATTATCCCTTTTTTAGAGATAAATAAAATAAGACTCAATGGAGTTTAATGATTTCTTGATGATAACAGAATTAGCATTTATTAGAGTGATAATTGCACCAGGGACCTCCTAACTTGGTGGACACTCTTTCTCTCTTCCACCATCTTTGTCTCAAGATGTATACTACCTCCCTCTGAATTTTTGCGGAATTTAAGACCATGTCAATATAACTGTCAAAAGTCAATAATTATTGTTTTTGTTAATGCCCTTTGGTTTAGTAGAACTCTGATCTAGAATTAAAATATCCAAAAGATCCCTAAAAGATTTATACAGCGTAAAAAATCAAATGGAAATTAACAAAGCAATTCTTCTTGCCCTTTACTCCCCTCCACATACTTTACAATGCAGTAGCACTGGTCTATTTGTTTTTCTTCACACATGATACTCTCTTTCCAAACCTTTTCTCTGGATATCCCCTATACCTATTTGTCTCAGTTTCCTCATTTGTAAAATGGGGATAATAACAGTGGTGACCTTTCAGGGTGGGTTGTAAGGATCAAGTGAGAGAATAATTGCAGAGTCCTTATCATGATTCCTGGTACACAGTAGACATTATATAAATTGTAGATATTACACAACGCTCCATCTCTTGGCTCTGATGGTCTCCTATGGCTGGAATGCTCTCCCTCCTCATCTCTGTCTACTGACTTCCTTGAAGTTCCAATTAAAATTCCATTGAATTTTAAATTTCCATGAGGAAACTGAGGCAGAAAGAGATTAAATGACTTGCCCAAGGTCACACAATTAATACATGCTTGAGGCTGGATTTGAACACAGGTTTTCCCGACAAGTCCAGTTTCATTAACAACAGGTCATGTCAGACTAACCTCATTTTCATTTTTTCATAGGGCTGGTGAACTGATATATCATTTGAATATTGTAAATGTAGCTAATTTACATTTTTGCAAAGCTTTTGGTAGAATATCCTATGCTATTATTATGGAGAAGATAAAGAGATGTGTGTTTTATAAGATCATTGATTTAGAACTGGAAAGGACCTCAGGAGTCACATAGCCTAATGCTATCATGTTAGAGATGAGGCAACTAAAGCTTAGAGAGGTTAAATGACTTGTCTAAAGTCTTAGTAAGCATCAAATAGGGGGTTGAAACCTAGATCCAGTCAGTGCTCTTTCTCAAGTTGTAACTGGTTTGAATGAATGGATTCATTAGTGGTTTGACATAACCACAGCTCCTCTACAGACCTAAAAGTAGGTCTCTAGTGGAGTGCTTCAGGGATCTGTGCTTGGCTCCATTATATCTGGCAGTTTTTTATCAGTTACTTGGATAAAAGTATAGAATAGCATGCTTATCCAATTTGCAGACAACACAAACTTAAGGAGGGATCGTTAATATACTCATTGGTAAAATCAGAAATCAACAAGATTTTGATAGGTTAAAACACTGGATAAATCAAATAAGATGCAATTTTAGTAGACATAAATATAAAATAAACTTTGTTTCAAGAAATTGATTTTACAGGTTCAAGATGGAGGATATGCAGTTAGACAACAGTTTGAAAAAAAAAAGTATTGGTTTTAATAGATGCCAGCTCCATATTAGTCAATGGTAGAAAAACATAACCTAAAAGGTCATATGATCTTAATCTGCTTTGAGAGAAACATGGTATGTGGGTAGAAGAAGGGCATAGTCCTATTCTGTGCTTCTTAGGTCATACTATATATGATATATTCTATTCAGTCCTAGGAAATCAGATTTTATACATGTCATTGGTAAGCTGGAGAATACCCAGAATGTTGATAAAAATGATGATGGATCTTGAGACCATGCCAATGAAAAGAATTTGGGATGCTTATCATGAAGAGGAAAAGGCTTAGCAGAGACATGGCTAATGTATTGAAAAGGTTTTCATATCGAAGAAAAAATTAGGTTATTCTGTTTGGTTTCAGAAGTTATAATTGGGAGTAACAGGCAAATGTTGCAAAGACCAGTTTAGGTTTGATCAGGAAAAAACTTTCTAACAATTAGAACAATCAAAAAGTGAAATAAACTAGCTCATCCTGAAAGGTCCTCAAACAAAAGATAATAACTATGTGTCTTCACAAGTCAGCTGGATTCTCTTTTGTATTTGAATTGGACTAATTGTCATCTCTAACATGATCTAGAGAAGAAAACGGCAAACTCCTCCAGTATGTTTGCCAAGAAGACTCCAAATGGGTTCATGATGAGTTGGACATGACTGAACAGCAAAAGTAGCTAGAGCTCTGGGTTTGGAATCAAGAAGACTTGTTTTTATGAGTTCACATCCAGTCTCAGATACTTAATAGCTGTGTGACCCTGGGCAAATATTTGACCCTGTTTACATCATCTGTAAAATGAGCTAGAGAAAGAAATGGCAAGGCACTTCAGTATCTTTGCTAAGAAAACCTCAAAATGGGGTCATGGAGGGCCAGACACAACTGAAACAAATGAAAAATTGGCTTATGAGATGTCTTACGACTTTGAATTTGGTGGATTATATTATATGAATATGTTCGTAGTAGTAGTAGTAGTAGTAGTAGTAGTCGCAATTAAACAATTCAGTTTAACATTAGAGTGGAGATATTTGTCTTTATTTTTATAAAGAATTATTTTAATAGCCATAACAATAGCAATGATTTATGTAGTCTGTTAAGGTTTACTAAGTGTATGTGCATACATACATACATACATATGTGTGTTTATATATGTATATATACACACACCAACCCCCATTTGTATATATATATATATATATATATATATACATATATACATGTGTGTGTGTAATACATAGTTTCCAAAACACTTAATGAATTATCTAATGTTTACCTTAATAAATATCCTCAAATCACCCTTCAAACAGGTCACTTTTTGTATTTATCTACAGATTTTATATGACTAAAACGCCTTGGCACATGAAATTGCATTTGGATGTCCCAGGTATGTCTGAATTTCACACTGGTGTTTCAAATTGGAGGAAATCAGTTAGCACTTTCATTAGAAACACCTCTGTCCAAGTAAAGTCTTTTAAAACAAATACCATTTAACCTTTGGAACTCGAGTACAAACAGAAGGAGGATTCCTGTATTTGCTAATTGTTCATCCCTGCTGTGGTTACTAGCAGGCATTCAGTCTTTACACAGTATGGAGAATACACACAAAGAGAATAATTAAAACAATGCCCCAAAATATTAGATTAAAAAGAGCCAGGTCATTTTTAGATTACTAGGTTCTTGTAGGACCTCTTATTTCATCCTTTGTCATACTTTTTAAGCCCTGAAAATATTTTACCAAGAATACAACGATTGCAAGATATAATCATTTAGGGGAAGTATTTCTATGAAAGAAGTAGGTTATAGAAGAAATGAAAAATTTCCATCTGAATGCAATTTTTTTCTATTTATCATTGTAGAAGTGAATTTTTTTTAAATAATAAAGGGTTTTCCTAATAAAGTCCATTAGATGACTGTGTGTTTGATACAGAAGATTTGACTTAGATCTACATATATAAATAGGGCATAATGCATCTTAACTGGAACTTTTATAAGTGCCTTATCATGGATTCAGGGAATTTCATTCTGTTTAGACAGTACTGTGAATTATAATTTATACTTATCAGGGCATAAGAGACTATTTCTCTTTGTAACAATGGCTTTTCTTCAAGCCCATCACCTTTTGTAAAAGCTTTCTTCGAGGGCATTTGTAAGACACACAATTACTGAAAATACTTCCATGGGGAAATCTGATTTTTCACATTTTTCATTAGATTTCAATTTTACTTCAAAATTTTTTATCTCAATAAAAATGGTAATTTTATCTGGTAACTGGTTAATAAAGGATTGTGTTTCCAAATCTTGGAACCCTCTCCCTCTGGCGTAATTTAATTTGTGTGTATTTTAGCAAATTCAACGGCCAATTTGCCTTTTTTAAAAAATAAAAGTTACCAGTGTGTATTATGATGTATTGAATTTGTAGACAGACAAACTGGGTTCAAATTGATTTCTTCTGTTTTTTGCCTAGATGACCTGGGATAAATTAATTTCCTGATTCGGACTTTAGTTCAAATTGATCCTGAAGACTTATAAGGTCTGAATCTACGAACCTGTGACGTACAGGAACACAAACTTTCCTTTCTTCTGCCTTTTTGAATCCTTATTTTTTTTTAGCGTCTGCTTCTGATACTGTCTTCTATGGAATGACTTTCTTGATTTTCTTAGATGTGAGTGTTCTTGCTCTTTTCAAATTATGTCATATTTACTTGGCTGCTAACATGTAACCTTTAATAATATAAGTTCCTTAAAGGCAGGGATTTGTTTTTTTACTTTTTATTTATTTTTTTAAATTTTTTGTAAGTCTAGAATCCAGGATGGGGCTTTACAAACACTATTATTTAGTGAAATGAAACCTTCTCTATTCTCAGCAATACTATGATCCAAGACAATCGCAAAGGACTAATGATGAAGCATACTATCTACCTCGTGGAGTAGGAACCGATATTGATTAAATACAGACTGAAGCATGCTATTTTTCACTTTCTTTTATTTTTTCTTTTATTCAAATCTTCTTGTACAAAATAATATGAAAATATTTTACATAACTGCGCATGTATAGCCAATATCTGATTGCTTACCAATCAGTTATAGGGAAAGGAAGGAAGGAGGGATAGAATTTGGAACTCACAAATGAAAAATAAAGACTTCTTTATTTTTTATTTGAATGATCACAAAGTCTGAACAGCAGACTAAGCCTCAGTTATCTCCTTTTTCAAATTAAATGTAATGCTTTTTTGTGTGGAGTGACCATGCACATTATAACATCTCAAATTTTTGATCCAGGGCATGTAGACACCCACTTACTCCAACTTGGCCTCACTTTGGCTAAGTCTAAGTTCACAGAGATGAACCACAACCACATTTCAATATTCAGATTTTCATGGGATTCTAGGGGTAAGCATCATTTGAAAGGCTGCAATCTCTCAACATACTACTTTAGCTCCTGACCTATCGATGCATTTCCATTTACTCAAACCAGCTACTCACAGTGATAGCATTTTTAGATTTCAATATGGCAATTTACTTAACAATAAGACATGAGAAATAATAAAATTAAAGGTAGACACATATTAAGGCAAACGAAAGGATTTTATATACATATATATGTGCATGTATATATGTGTTTATATACATATATCTATACGTGTGTGTATATACACATACACACATATGTGTATATATTTATATATACATGTAAAATCATAAAATATGTGTAAACCTGAGTCATACTCTCCCATCAATATACCCAGTACTTGCTAGGGAGAGTTTGGACACAGTTTTAGAAATCTTCTAAGGAGAAATATGAGTAAGGAAAACCCTTAAGCTTAGAGCAGTTTGCAGCTCTGAACTGTAAGCCTTGGTGCTACATTGTTGTCTTGGGAACTTTCCATAAAACTTCCTTGTTGAACATAACGTCTGCGTTGAACAAATGCTTCCACTATTAAGCTGAATTGATTTGCATTGTGCTCGACTAACATCTCATTAGGTACAGTGTCTCAGTCAATCTAGTTGATCCCTTGGGTAACTTTTCTGATTCTTTACTTCCAGGCTGTTTCTATGCTCAGCTGGAATTACTCAGCAACAACTAGACTATCCATTGCTTCCAGCCTCAAATGTAATAAATGCAGTTCTGAAATCTCCCCCACCTGTTATTTTTCTGGGTTCAGACTTTGGGTCCTTTCTGGGAAAGACTTCACTTTGGTCTATGGTTTGTAACCAAATTATCATCTTCTGTCTATAATTAGATAAATTACATTTATATCATGCTCATAGAATAGTTCTGGTGTGCATATCACTCCAGTCTTTCCATTCAAAATGAACAACTGTTTCAGAGTTCTGAGCTGGAATGACTGCTTCAGTAAATGTTTCTGTTAGAATTTTGAGCAGAGGCCAGATAAATGAAATGTTGAAACTGATTTAACTCAGCAATAAACTACTCCATATGAAAGGGAAGTACTTTAAAAGTTTGGTAGCTTACATAAGAAATGTGAAAGTAACAAGCCAATGACTGTAAAGAAAACAAATGGAATAGTAAGAGTGTGTGAAAGAGCTGCCTCTAATGTGTCTGTTTCTATCACCAATACTTTAACAATGTTGGTACTGGATCTAAGATTTTAATCAGTAGAACCAAAATACTACAGTCTCATCTACTATTTATAATTCCAGAATCACTTCTTGTCTTCCCTAATGCTGATAGGTTCTGAAATATCATATCTGAAATATTAATTAATTAATTATAAAAATAACAAATATCTGAAATATTAGGATCAATTTTAGATGTGGAAAGAGGGAGGATTTCTCCATGAATTGCTTGGCTAAGTGTATTATGGCTCCTCATAGTCATTTCTGTTCAATGTTCTAAGGATGCAAGACTGCTGAATTATACCTGTATTGTTATTGATGAGGTACCTTGGAGATCCAGTATATCATATGTGTCCCCAACCAGGGTATAGTAGCTGAGGATACATTGCATTGTAATGCCTCCTCTCAAAGTAGTATGTTAGCAAATTTTAAGAGTTATCATCTTTCAGAAAATTCCAAGCTTTAGAGTATGAGTGAAAGGATCGACTCCCAGAACTCTAACTATGAAGCAATATTTGCTACACTGCTAGGGGGCAACTTGGCATTGTGGCTAGATTGACCTTAGAATCAAGAAGACTTCATGTCAGACATTGCCTCAGACACTTACTAGTTGTGTGACCTTAGAAAAACCACATAAACTCTCTGTGCTTAGGATTGGTCTACCAAGTAGTAAACTGGATGCATTCTTCATCGGTGGAGGGAGATCTTACAGAATTTCCCTACATTGGCAAAATCATAGCTATTATACATCTTGGATATGCTTATGTAATTGCCTGCTTTTTTACAACAGAATATAAGCTCCCTGAGGGCAAGAACGGTTTCATTTTTATCTTAGTATCCCCACTGCCTACACAATGACTGGCACATGATAGGTGTTGATTGACTGATTTTTAGCATTCTTGTGTACACTATGAAATACTGTGGGGTGTGTGTGTCAGTAAATAAGGAATTCTTTCAACATTGTAATTGGGCAAACTATGTATTCTTTGTTGCATAACTTTTTCTTGTGACTGGGCTCAGAGAAATTGAAATATTTGACTATAGAAAAATTGCTTCTGGAAGCTTGAAAACGGAAGAATAGGAGAAAGAGATTTATATTGAATTACAGATTTTGAGATAGAAGAGACATCAATGAGTACTTAGTCCAACTCTTAGATGCAAGGAATCCCTACTACAATATCACCAGTAGCCTCCGCTTGAAGATCTCAGGGAATATACTTCTGAGCCAGCCCAGGAAATAGCAAAATAATAAATATATTCAGAGGATGATGGTGGTGGTATGAACCTACTGAGAACAGCAGGTCAAAACCAATCATTTTCGAAATGAAAAAAGATGCCTTTTTCAGTTGTTTTCATTCCAAAACCTTGAAAAATGTTCATTTTTCATCAAAAAAAACCCTAACACATGGCTAACCTTAATTAACAAGGAAACAAATGGAAAACTGAAATGCTTTTTGGAAATGCCTTGGCATCTTCTGAATGAGCCTGTGTTTATGGTTCAAAGACTAACTTTGCCATGCAAATCTGAGATTCTAGGGAGAGTAAAGAAGGACTTTGTTAAGGTTAGCTAGGAAGCCATGTGGAAAATCCACGTGTTTTGCAACACTGACAACTGTATTAATCTCTGTTTTAGCCCAAGCAAGTTTGAAACAAAACTTTTGTCAAATTGCTATATCTTTGTTTTCTCAGCTAGAATGTATGCATGTGTGTGGCACTGGTCAGTGCAACAGTTCAAAGCTAAGTGATACTTACACCAGTCTCCAGTATGCTTCAGCAATTTTTCACTCAGATGGACAGCATATAATTTTCAGTTATCCCAGGGCAATAGTAACTTGCATGCCCTCATTTTTTATGATTTGTTCAAAGCTTTTTTGATGAATATGCACATTATATGTGGTGGAACTTTAAATGTCCATTTGCCATCTGACACTTCTTTCTCCTTTTAGTTGGATTAGTTGGAAGGTCCTTACCAGAGAAGAGGTGGCCGTGTGAGGCCAACCACGTTGGAGAATGAAAATTGAGGTGTTTTAATGGATGTCAAACAAGGGAAAGGATATATATAAGAAGAAAGTGCTGTATACTTCCCCTGAGTAAAAGATAACACAAAGTGAATGGGTATGAGCCAAATATTTCTCCATGAATGGGGCTCTTAGTTCTTAGCCCTATGAATCAGGGACTCTAAACAAAGTTTTCCATACACTCAAAAGGTTATTTCTGAAGGAGCCTCACCTTCCAAAACTAATGAGTGATGAAGCATAGACTCAGTACATAATGAGCACTGGGAAGATTTTTCTTCTTCGTTTAGGTACAACCTTTCTTGATTCCAATTTATGAAATTTTTATAAATTTATTTCCATCTTTTGAAAACTGAAGAATTCCATTTACATGGGCACACATAAATGTTTTATGAATCATAGGGAGAAGGTGCTCAGTATTCTTTTTTCATGATTAATTATAATTTATCCTGAAATACTTCTAAAGTTTACATGCTTTCCTATCCATGCCATAAAATACTCGTGCTGAAAAGCTAGTTGATACCTTTTCTGAGATGGAGTGTGTTTGATTTCAAATGAGAATATTAAAAATGTGTATTCTGTCATTTTGTTCACCCCTTATCTAGAATGGTGGTTGGAGGCCCACCTCATGCTTGTGGGTGGCATGGGTGGTCAGTTTTGTTACATAATTTTTGACTCACACAAAATTGTAAAGTTGGCAAAATTTATTGTCATCTCTTGATGACTCCATTATCATTTCTTTTCTCTCTTCTGGTCCTGCCTTTTAATGCCACCCCCATCCCTCTTCCCCAAACACTACCACTTCAATCCATTCAGACCCTTATCCTATGTCCCACTTTCTCTTAGTTATCAGACCCATTAAGATGTCTTAATCTCTAACCCTTCCCAGGAGCATTCTAAAAGGCATCAAGATAATGGAAAAACCATAAAGACTCAAAGGAATCATACCATAAAGGTGCAATGAAAGACTGATGCTTTAGAGCATGGAGTCCTTACTTGGCCTATTCCTAAGTCTGCTAGGCTTTTAAAATAACTGTGTTAGTTTTCACAAAGTCTCTCTCCACTCCAGATTGCCTCCTACTATGGAAACACATTGCTTCTTTTTGTGCTTGCATTCATAAAGAGCATAAAATACCTTGGCTATACTTCAGAACTATGAGGTCATCCTGCTAGGCTTCTGCTTTTCTTCAGTGATAAATAATCTCTATTCTTACACCATTTCCGCAGAGGTCCTATTTTCTAGCCCCCAAATAAGTTTTTATTGGTTTCCTTGGAGCTGCCTCCAAGTTGTCCATACTTCTTAAGCTGCGGATCCAGTACCTAGACAGAATAACATGGTGCTATATCTTCCATGGAGCTTGCTTGGAGGCACTCAGGGTTCTAGCGGACAGCATGCTGAATGCAGGGTAGCAGTGAGATGCAGTGGCTGAAAGGCAAGTATAATTTCCCTAGTCAACCAATAACAGCAGCTTCTTGTTGCCTATAGAAAGAATAAGAATTATTTCCTATGTTTAACTTTTAAAGTCTTGTATAACCTGGCATCTGTACTCTTCCAGTCCTTTTTGTCATGAGTCCAGTTCCTATCCTCAGTGACCTAGCTAAATTGTTTTTCTCTATCTCCTTCATTCATTCATCTCCCATCTCCATGCCTTTGCACTGACTGTCCCCCATGGCAAGAATGATATAAGACTTCATTAATACAAGTAGAGGGGCTTGAATGAAGAAGGTGATCGTTCTTCTCTACTCTTGTCAGAGTATACCAGGAATACAGGGGTCAATTCTGGGCACAATGCCTTAGGAAAGATAATGAGAAGTTATAAGATGTTCATAGGAGAGTAACAAGTATGTTGAGGACTAAAAATGATTGAACACAAGGAATTGTGGGTATTTAAACTGCGGAAGTGAAGACAAAAGCTACAATGAGAAATAATGGGTGTGTGTGGCAGGATGCGATGAAGAGTAGGCTTATAGGTAGATTTATTTTTAATGTAAGGGGGAAAATTCTCACAATTAGAAATGCAGAGAATTGGAAAAGGCTATCCTATGCATTGGGGAGTTCTCTCTCACAAAAGTTTTTTTCAAGAAGAATTTAGATGAATATTTTACAAGAATGTAGGGAAAGGGTTGAAGATGGAAACAAGGGGTCTTGTATTGGTTTTATTAGTGACCTCCAAGGTCCCTTTAAATGCTAAGATTTATAACGGAGGTAAAAATATGACTAAAAAAGGAGAATTGTAATATTTTTCTTTGTTTTTAGTGGCTACATGCCTTTCCCACCTTTAGTATATAATCTCTTTCCTTCAGTTACTACGATGCCACAATTGAAATGTTTACCAAATTAACGCTCTTTATATATTAATGCTGAGTGATCTGTTGTTACAAGCAATAATGAATGATACTATGTTTTAAATTCTTATTCAACTCCATGTCCCCTTTGCCTCTTACCTTATTTTCAATTATACTTGGCCATACGCAATCATTTTGCATCTAAAATTTGAATTTCTTGAGCCTCTTCTCAAATGGTTCTATCCTGGATTTAGTACCTCTGAAACATATTGCAATTCCTACCATTACCCCAGCATTTTCCCAACTCAGTTTTCTTTTAACTTTAATTCCATCTTCCAATGGGCAAACCACACCTCTTGACAAGATGTCATCCTTAAACTTAATAAGCAGACTCTCAGTTCCATCATCCAAGTCCTTGATGACATGTTAAACAGTCCTGGGCCCTAGTACCTACTGCTGTGGAACACAACTAGTTAGTCCCCCTAGGTTAACATAGTTATGCATAAATAATAAATAAGGTTTCTCTAATGCTCAACCACAGCTTTCACAGACTTGGAAATGAAACATCCAATTCCCAAACCATTTGCTGAACTTGGATGTCTTCATGTAACTTGAGTAACAGCCAATTAGACTGAAAGCTGATGAATGTCTTTGGGTACTGCTGTAATGAGATAGTAGATTTGGGGGGAGTAGTGAATTCATGAAAGGTGACAGACTTCTACACAGAATAGGTACAGTGTAGTTATTCTTCCCCATACCATGTCTCTGGAACATACTCAACTCTGTTTTCTAAGGATTGCCTTTATCTTTGTGGTGGATTCTTAAGACTTGGTCTTTTATGATAACGGCAAAATTGACTTGCTTGTCATGGTTTAAACAACACCAGAATTGCCATTAGGGCTTCTGGGCTCATATGCCAGCTCTACCACTGATTATGTATGTGGTTTTGTTCAAGTCACTTAATACTTTTAGACCTTGGTTGCTTATTAGTGAAATGAAGGGGATAGATCAGATGATTTCTTAAGTCTCTTCTAGTTCTCAGTCTCAGATTTTAGACTTGTTCTGTTTGGAACCAAAGGGATGAATTAGTAGCAATAGGTAGGAAGTTCAGAGAGGCAGATTCAAACTTCATATAAGGAAAAACATTATAACAGTACAAGCACTTGTGGAGTAGAATGGATTATCTCGGGTCTTCACCTAGAAGATGGATGGTCCTCATCTTGGATAATATAGAGGGAATTCTTGTTCTTCTTCAAGGGTTCAAGCTCTGAAAGCTTGTGAAAAGGTTGAGCATTTAGGGAATGCATGATTTTCATGAAGCACTATGGGAGTGATTACTAGATGACTTTAATAGGTCTGGGCTGGGCATGAGTGTAGCTAAGTTTAGTATGAGTGAGAGAGTAAGAGTGCATGATGGGGTAGGTAAGCATGGACTATAAAAATGAAGGAAGCAGGAAAAGAAGAGATAATTTGGAGGTGTATGTTAGCAGTGGGAGGAAGAGAGTATCAAATGGGCAGATGTACTATTGGAATAATCTATATGTCTATGAATTAGCTCCATTGTTTTATTGGAATATTGGTGTGGTGATGTAACTGTGTCACTTTTTTTGTCATCAGACCTTGGATTTGGTTTAATGGTATCTACACTTCATCAATTCTGTAATACAGACCCAAAGTTCTAACCAGGTCAGTTTCTTTACTGTTCTCTACATCTTACTTTATTTCAATATTCTGTAGCTTAGCTCATTCTGGTTCCCCTTCTAAGAATGACCTTTCCTCTCTGATTTACTAACTGAAACTCTTTGCTTCTTCCGAGGTTATTTTAATCCCAACTTCCACCAGGGTTTTAGCTTAATTCAGCACCTGACAAATTTATTATCTAATTTTAAAATTATAATTTCCATAGTTTTATATCACCATAATTTCCCTATATCTTCCTTTCATTTCTGCCTCCCAGAGACATCATCACTTATGATTAGGAAAAGGAACAGTTTAGAAGAAGTAGCCCATATAGCCACCAAGTCTGATATTTGATCTAGTTTTCCCCATTTTGCATCTACAACATCTTGCAAAGAAGGGAGGGAGGTATTTCTTATGATGTCTTCTCTGTAGTCAAGCCAGGTCATCATCATTTCACAGCACTGAGTTTTGATTTCATTACTGCTATTCTTTCCATTGACGTTGCATGATAGCATGTCATATTTACCTTGTTGTGTTTACATTCCTTTCTACCGGTCCCTATATCTTGCTGTCTCTGAGAGTATCACATTTCTCTCATAGTGTAGCAAATACTCCATTACCCTCTTGAGTTGTACTACACTTCGTTTATTCATTCTCCAACTGATAGGGGCTCTCTTTATGTCCTTGTCTTTGCTATTGCAAAAAGAACAATCAGTCTTCAATTTTGTAGCTTCCTGTGCTCTTGAAGTTACAGCTTTACCTAATAAGAATATTAAATGAAATTATTATATAGCTATTATGATCATATAATATTGTTATAATTGTCATTAATTATATATTATATAATTATATAATGTTATTATGTAATATTAAAAATATTAAAGAAAATTAAATCTCTCAAATACAAGGGTTTTTTCCTCAAGTTTTAGCACAGAACGGGAATACCACAGCACTTGTGGAGTAGAATGGATTATCTTGGTTCTTCAATATTTTGGGTCTTCACCTAGAAGATGGATGGTCACCATCTTGGATAATATACAAGGAATTTTTGTCTTGTTCAAGGGTGGATTGGACTCAGGAGCCTCTAAGAGCTTGTGAAAAGGTTGAACATTTAGAGAATGCACAGTTTTCATGACGCACTGTGCTGGATTTATTAAAAGTGTTGGATTTGGGGAAGGATAAATACATCTTATTTCTGCTAAATTTGGAAGTGCAATAGAAATGGAAATAGATGGAAACTGATATTCATTGCCTAATGTTTATCATTTCACAGTGCATGAATACAGTTATATGTTATGTTTGACTCACTAAAATGATGGTTTCAAGGTTTTAGTGCATTATATACTCCAATTCAAGTTTTAAAAAGATTCAAACTCAACTGACCTTGAAAGGAGTCTTCTATTAGGCCAGCCATGTGGTCCAAATAGGGAAGTTATTTGCCCATTGCCATACAACAACAGAATCATTGAGATAAGATAGTCTATGCTCTCACCAAACTTGCCATTCAAATGTTAACCAACCAATAAACATTTGCTAACCATTTACTATATGCCAGGTAGTGTACTAAGTACTTGGTTTTCAAAGACAAAGTAAAAATCAGTCCCAATCCTGAGGTATCTGCATTCTACTAGAGGAGACCACATACACATACATTTGTACAAACAGTATAGATGTAGAAGAAATGGAAGGTATTAATTAACAATATAGTAGGCCAGGAAAGGCTTTCTACAGCAGATGGTAGTTGGGCTGAATCTTAAAGAAGTCAAGGCAGAAGGCAGAATTTAGGAGAGATAGCATTCAAGGCCTGAAGCCAGTACAAAGGCAAAGAAATGAAAGATGGAGCATCTTAGCTGAAGAAAACTAAGTAGGCTGGTATGACTGTACTGAGAATGCCCAGAGATGCTTTTCCCTCTCAGCCCTGGTCCTAGAGCCTGGATCTTCCATCAGCCTTTGAGTCTGCTTTGCTTGGGATCATCCTACCATCCTTGGCTTCTTCTCAGCCTGGGACATCCTTTAGTAAGATTGCTACTCTTCTCCCACTCCCTTCTTCCATTGGTGAGCTCCTGCTGCAGCTTTCTCTTTGAGGAGGGGTTTAGGTTTGCATTCATGTCACCGTAAGACTAGTTCCTGCCTTTAGGACTTTAAAACCTTGCTGTGTACTCCATGCCTCCCTTCCCAGCTGTGCGATTCTCTTTTGTGTGTTGCAGTCTATCATTGCACTGTGAACTCTCTGAGGGCAGGTACTCCTTCTTTTTTGCTCCAAAGCTTTGTCAGGATAAATACTTGTTGTATAACACTATGTCAGATAGCTTGCTATCTTGGGGAGTGGGGAGGGGAGGAAGGGAGGAAGAGAGAAAAATTTGGATCTCAAAATTTTACAAAAATGAATGTGGAAAACTGTCTTTACGTGTAATCAGAAAAAAGTACTATAAGGAAAAACAAAAGGACAAATGTTTAGTTTTTCCTACCTCATTTCCTGGAGTAACCATGGTACCCTTGGTCGGATAGATGGAGAGATAGATAGAAAGATAGATAGAAAAAGATAGAAAATATAGATCTATCTACATTCAGAAATAGATATGGCAATATCTATAACTAGGTACATGTACATATATCTAAATATATAAACTAATCTACATAAATATGGATGTGTGCATACACAAAAATATAGATAATCACATAAACTTTTATGCAGGTGTATTATGGGATGAATCACAGACCAGACATCTGGAAGATCCCTCAGTGGCCATCAATCCAAACATACCTGAAAGGCATCCCCAGTATAAAACCATCCAGTATGTGCTTGAAGATCTCCACATTCAGGAAACTGACACAGCTGCCAGGTACGAAGGTGGGGCATGCCACTTTGGGACAATTCTAACATTAGGAAGATTTTCCTGACATCCAGATAACATTGGCCACTTTGCCACTTTAAGCCACTGCCAAACAGGGCTGATCAGATTCTTCATGTACATTACAACCCTTCCACCACAGTGGAAGTGCAGGGTTTATAGTGAGGATACACCTGAGTCCAAACTTACCTCAGAAATGTACTGGCTGTGTGATTCTGTACAAGTCACCTCCATTTACCTCAATTTCCTCATCTGCATAGAGGGGAATAATAATGTATCTACTTCCCAGGGTTGTTGTGAGGATTAGACATGAAATAATAGTTGTAAAGCACTTAGCACAGTGCCTGATACAGAGTTAAAACTATACAAAGATTTGTTGTTTTTATTATCAATATTATTCTTTGAGGTCTATTTAATCTATTCCAAGAGGTCAAGGATGAAAATAAAGTGTAAGAAAAACAGAAATTTAAGACACAGGACACAGTGAAGTTTATTTTGAGAATTTAAGCTGGGAAAAACCTGGTCTAACGTACTATTGTATTTCCCATATGGAGTGTCTAACCCCGCCTTCCAAAGAGAAACATGTACTCTTCTTGCCTGAGGGATCAAATATGCTATTAGGTTCTGAATCCTGACCTTGAGTCATTGCTAAATGTTTTAACCCATATGGTAATGTATCTAACTCCAAACCTGTAAAACTTGTCCACTGATCCACAAGTCCCTCAAGGAAAATGCTGGAAATGAAGGACAAGTCAACATAAAGTTCTGAAGTGATGTTTCCAGGAAAGAGATTAGTTAGCAAGAATGGATTCCACAAGTGGCTGGACATGTGCTAATGGGAAAGTGACTAGAATCTGGTCATATTTGATACACTAGTGCTGCACTTCTAAAGCCTTGCCATACACTTGCGAACCATTGCTGCTGTAAGGATGGGACTTTGTCATTGGTAGTGCCTTTGATTATAAATGACCTGTATTATGTCCTTAATGGTCAGAGGGTGCTCAAGGTACTCTCTAGAAAGGAACAGTTATTGCTATACAACTTCCGTGAGGATTGTTCTGAGGGGCTTGTTTATTATTCATTAACTCGAACAGGGAGATTTGCTCCAGCTAAAAATATTTTGCCATCTTATTAAATTTGGATTACCCAAGGGTAAGCTTTTTGCCCATACTCCTTTGTTCAAGTTTTGCCTTAAAGTCAGAGTGATTCAAGCGAGGTTATAAAACCTGTGATGTGAATTTCCAATCAAGAGGATTGGTTCCACTTCTAGCTACGTGTTTCCTGGCTGTGTGACCTTGGCAAATGCTGCCACCCCCAACTTCAAATTCTAAATCTGTTAAATGGGGTCAATAATCATTGTGCCACTTACCTCAAAGGGTTATAGGGAAGAAAATGATTTGTTAACCTTAAAGTATTGTTGAAATGAATAGTGTGGCAGTCACATTTGTGATCTGCTCTTTGTGCCAAACTTTTCGGGGAGCAGTATGTACTTTATTCAACTACAAAATCAGCAATTCTGCTCATAGGAGACAAGTAATTTAACAAACCATCATGGTAACCAATAGAAAAGCAGGAGAGCAAAGAGAATCCTGGGAGTCTAGAAGTCATGGATTCAAATTTAGGCACTTAATAACCAGACCCCTTTGCACTGTAGTTTCGTCATCTGTAAAATGGAGTTAAAAACTGCATTTACTTCAGAGTCATTGTGAGGACCAAATATCTATGTATGGTGGGGTCATCAGGAGAATATTGTAATTTTCTGAATAGAGGCATCTCCCTTTGCAACTGTATAGGGTCTCTGATCTTCTTTCTGTGGAGTATATCTCTCCCTTCATTCTTCCCAGACATCCAAGAGAAGGAAAGCACTTATCCTCCAAAAGAACCTGAATAAAAGAAAGTTGTATATCCTTCTGTGAGGGTCCAGAAAATAGACAGTTTCATAGCAGGTGCCCTGGTCCTCTAAATCAGTGAGTACTCTGATCACCTCTACTACAAGAGGCAGTTAGTGTTATTGCTACAGAAAGTGATCTTTGGAAGAAAATATATTTCTCTCCTCCAGCCTTTCCTTAATCAGAGAGCTCCTTTAGAATTCCCTTGCCACATTTGTAATGTGTTTTTAAAGCAGATTAGAATTGACATCAATTAGTCACATGTCTGAGTTTTTGATGGAGGCCAACAATGAACCCCTGTGTAGCCCCATTCCAAATTCATTTCTCTTTGGCCTAAGGTTGTCTTTCCTTGATATCAGTTTAATATAATATTGTTGACTTAACAATGATATATTTCAAGCTGAAGGCAGAAATGCATTTTGCATTAATAAATTGTTTTGAGATGGGTTTAAAGAGTATTTCATTATAGAAGAAGGGCAGCTATAAAGCGTGTTTGGTGGTCTTTCCATCATTGCTACCTGTGGCCTATTTGTGGGGATGGCATTTATCAGTGTGGCAGGAAATATTGAGCAAGTGATAGACAGCTATTAGCTCTCCCCTAGCCTAAGTCCTGCTCCATTTACGCCATGGGAAAACGCACTTGGTATTTTCTTTCTGGAAACTGGTCGGCTGTTCATAATTTGATGGAAAATTGATTAATCACACATTTAACTCAATGCAAGATCTTCTGCACTGTAATAAATTATGGCCATTAATCAATAAGTACAAAGTAATTCCAGGAGTCTGGAGACATGCTGGTTTCTAATAGAAAAACTTGTGCTCAGGCCTTCCTACCAGTGACCACTTCATCTGAGGTATTTTGCACCTGCCTCAATCCAATTAGATGACATAATTAATGAACCTCAATGCACTTGATAATTTGTTATACAAAAGAAAGAATGTTTTGGCACATCCATTAAATCCTGATGTATAACACTTTGCAGATGGGAAAGAATGGTGAGCCAAATCTTAGAGGGACTTTCGGTGGGAATGTTCAGAGTTCAAATGTAAGTGTGGAAAGTCCTTCACTTTGTACTGAAAATGTCACCTCCCTTGTCAAAAAACCCTGCAATGGCCTTTGTCGTTGTTAGGAAAGCAAAATCCACCTGTGTTCTGAAACACATCTTGTTTCTTTTATGACAAATGAAATGAAAGAAAGGATCGAAAAGATTCAGGAAGTATTATTTCCTGAGCATTCTAAATAATGTTTCCCTGGGTAAGTATCAGTTACAGTTTTACATATCCCAGCTTTCTGCACCTGTTTTAAGCCACCAACAATAGGCTCTCCATAGATTTTAAGAGGGAAGACCCTGCAAAGATGAAAAGGAAATCAGTCCACCACTAATTCTGTCACTAGGAGACGTCAAGAGTAGATTTTGTTTAGAGACTTTGAAAAAACAATTAGCTGAGGATTATGGACCTAAAAGGTTCTCTGCTCTGCTGTACCTGCAAAAGACTTTGCCCATTTAATGCCTCCTAAGCTGTCACTGGGCTTGAAGTTCAGTCCTCGTGATTAATGAAAAGCTGCAGGGCACAGCTAGGAGCTCAAGTCTCAATTATGAAAAAGCCGTAACTAGTTTAATGTGCTGATGCTTTGATACTTAAAGTGACAGCTGTGAAAAATGGCAATATTTCCAATCACGCTTTAATAATTTATCATTCATTTATTGGCATGCCCAATGTACTTTACTCCCACTGTTCTTTTTCTCTTTCTAGCTTCATGACATTATGACAACTAAAGAACAGAATATGCTCTAGGTCTTAAAAGGCCGAGCTTCCTTTAAAAGGTGACTGCGGAGCTATTACTTACAAAGTTTTTTTTTCCCTTCCATTTACACAATCAGTCCAAAATATACCAAATAGAGGGTAAAAGAGTTGGACCCTAACATGCACCCATGAACCCAAATCTATTTCTGGGTCATACGTCATGTTTCACCCTTCTCTTTCCCACCCTAATTCCATACAACGGTATTGTAATTCCACACCATTGCATATAAGGAGGATGAGGAAGGGTCATAATAGAAAATGTATGAATCAATGTAAATAAAATCACAATTAGTAGAAAATAATGATGCCCCCATGATCCTGGGCATCGTACATTATGTTCATATATGTCTCATCATAAAGGAAAGACAGCACATTTAAAAAATGTCTTCGGTCACAGTCAATCCTCTAAGTCTAAGACTTAACTACTGAGTTAGATTCATATTCTCTCTACATTTATCTCTATTTATTTTATAGGGCACTAAGTGGCACAGTGGATAGGCTGCTGATCCTGGAATCACAGAGACTCATCTTCCTAATTCAAATCTGGCCTCAGACACTTACTAGTTGTGTGACCCTAGGCAAGTTGCTCAGCCGTGTTTGCCTCAGTTTTATCTGTAAAATGAGCTGAAGAAGGAAATGGCAAACCATTCTAATATCTTATGAGGTCATGAAGAGTTGGATATAACAGCGGCAGAAGCAACAACACATTTTTACAGATAAAAAGTATTAGTTTATCTACAAATGGGGGTAACATTTATAACCTACCTCACAAAAGTGCTTTGTAAATCTTAAATTTCAAAGTGAAAGCCATTTGATGGTCTAATTAGCAACTTGCCTCCATATCTAAATTTTTTTTGTACTAGACTGTGATTTCATTGGGGTAGAGAATTTTCAACAAAGAAATTTCTTCTCTGGGATAGATTGATATTCATATCAATTTACGGTCTTACCATGTTTCCTGGGAACACTGAGAGATTAACGGAATTGCCCATAGTAAGACAGTCAGTATGTACAAGTAATAAGACTTGACTCTAGCTCTTCCAGATTTCAAGACCGGCTCTCTATTTGCTATGGCATGCTTCTCTTTGTATCTATTTTGAATACACACACACACATACACACACGCACACACACACACACACATATATATATATACATATATATATATATATATATGTTTATATGTTTACACAAACACACACATATATATTTTTGGTGGATGATTCCTTCCAATGGTATCCAAGCTCCTTTATGGAAAACACTGAACATTTCACGGAACCTAACCCAAAGCAGACACTTAATGAATACATGTTGAATTCAATGAAATTAGAATCAGGTGGCAATCTAGCTTAGAGGAAGGAATTCTCACACTCTGCAAATCATAGATGACTTTCAAATGACCGTGTTAGGATAACAGAAGATATAATAAGAAGAAAGAATGTATTTTATTGTGGAAACCTGTATACTTTGTATATCATAGGTTAGTAGAGTTATATAAACATGAATTGAACTCCCTTGGGTGAATTAGGGAGATGAAGGTCCCATAATTCTATTCAATAAACATTTGTTATGTGTCTATTATGTGCCAAACTCCATGTCAAGCGCTGGAGGCATCAGATTAAAAATGAAATAGTCACTATCCACAAATAGCTCCCCTTCTATTGCCTGTGTAGAACAGACACCAGAGGGACTACCTTGAATGCTATTACTAGGTTTTGTTTGCTTTTCTGGTTATAATGCTATACTCTTGCACATGGCCATCCTCGAGTCCACTAAAATTCCCAGATCTTTTTCAGGCAACCTGATAGCTAACGATACTTCCCCTTTCTTAAACTTGGGAAACATTTTTTTAACCTACCTGTGATGCTTTACATAAATCCCTATTAATATCATCTTACTAGATCCAATGTAATGCCCTAAGGCATATCAAAGCTTTTCTTCAGATCCTCACTGTAATTCAGCATAGTTGCTCCTAGAATTACATCATTTGTAAAATGATCACATTTATTCCTGTGAAAAGTTTTTAAATACTATAGATGATAAGTTATATCTAACCTAGTTATCGAGATAGAACTTTTCACCTAGTTTTTCCCTTATCTTATTCAATCTAATTCAATAATAATTTCTTAAGTACCTGTTAGGTAGCTGGCACTGTGCTCATGCAAAGTAATGAAAATCCATATACACATATACATGCATTATATATATATGTAGATATATAGTTGCACATCATAATCTTATGAGCTCATAGTTGCTAATAATTAGTTGCTCATAATCTTATGAGCAATTACTCAAGGCATCCAACCTCTGAGCATTTAGTCATCGACCTGCCGTACCTATAACACAAGGTCATTGTGCAAATCAAACAAGGTAATATCTCTAAGACTTCTTTATAAGATGTGCAACTATATATCTACATATATATATATATATATAAAATGCATGTATGTGTGTATATGGATTTTCCCTTATCTTATTCAATCTAATTCAATAATAATTTCTTAAGTACCTGTTAGGTAGCTGGCACCGTGCTCATGCAAAGACCAAAAGAAAAAACAAACCAGAAACTCATATTTTATTGTGGGATGACAACATGTACACAGTTATGGATATACATATACATATATATATACGCACATGTGCACACATATATACATGTGTATATATTATATACTTGCCATATATTATACATATATACATGAATATATCTGTATATATGCGATTTCTATATGAATATTCATAACCATATCCGTAGGTATATCTATAGATCGATCTGTAGATTGTAGAGACATAGACAAATAGATAGATGCATGCATGAATGGGTAGATAGAGAATAAGCAGTACTACAACAATGACTACAGGTTTTCTATCTGCAGTTTCTATAATAGGAGCAAAGTATGACCACTCCAGTAAGGTTGGCCACGCAAATTCTTGTGATTCTAGCATGCAACAGGGCACTGTTAAACCCTCCCTTCCTCTCCCAATAAAATATAAACCTCTTGAAGGAAGGGACTTTTATTTTTGTTTTTGTATCCTTACTGTCTGGTACATGACTGACATTTAATACATTCCTGATTTTTATGTACAAGATAGGTAGGTAAATAGAGAGAGAGAGATATGGCTTTATCAGTGGGGATGGCATTAGAGAAAATGTCTTGCTCTCCTTAAATATAATGCCAACTTCTCAGGAACAAGGTCTCTCTTTTATCCTCAGTGCTCAGCACAGATCTTTACACATACCTAATAAAATTCTCTTTCATCCATCTGTACAAATATATATATATATAATACATATAATGTTATATATATATATATATATATATATATATATATATATATGTCTTTTTTTTCATTTTCTTATAGGACTACTTATTTCACTGCATTGGAAACTTCCCAGTAAAGAAACTTCCTCTATTAATGCATATCAATAGCCACTCTGCAATTTATAATATTAGAAAGGTTCCTGGAGAACCAAGAGTTGGAATGACTTCCCCAGAGTCACAAATCCAGTAAAGGTCATAGGTCCTTGGCTTCCTGACTCCAAGGCTGACTCTCTAAACACTGTATAGCATTGCTTCTGTACCAAATATATCCAAAGTAAATATAATATAATTTTTGGTGGTGTCATGTATGTATATAATAAGAAAACAAATACTTCAAAATAATATATTTAAATTTTCAACTGAATTTTGAACTTGTACAATGGCTTTGTGTGACTGTGAAGAGAAAATATGCTCCTCTCAACCATTCTGACAATTTAATCTTGGTCAAAATGTGTTCTTTTCTCTTATTACCAAGAGCAATACTGCAAGTCACTGTATCTTGAAGGCTTCAAATTATAGTTTTGTAATATAATAAATGGACATGTAGGGTAATAAATTTTCCATTACCTAGCAGGTGGCAGGTTTGTTTGTCTGTAAAACATGCAGAAAATGACTTCTGACCAAAGATTTTGCATAGTTGCTACTAGCTTGGCTACTTTGTGTCCTCTTTTTGACTTACCTTTTTGAATATGGGAGTTTGTCCAAAGTTTCTCTATTACTCCATCAGCTTGGAGTTAACTTAGCTTGGATATGGCTGCTTCCCTGTTCCTACACTATGAGTAATATACCCCAAACTGCAAATAAAAATTTGGGGCCCTCCCTCTTCATGAAATCAACTGTAAAAGCCACAGATTCTTTTTATGTTTAGTTATAAGGCCAATAGCTGAATTCCTAATCACTTGGATTAGAGTTGACTACATAAAATTCATATTGGAATGTGCTGAAGGGAAATATTTTGGTACATATTTTATATGAAAAAAAGCTTTTTTATTGATACTCATAGAAATATGTAGCTAGATTAAAGAAGTAAAAAGTAATTGTCAGATTTCTTTCTGATTTTTCTTCTTTAGGAATTTTAGATAGTGGAACAGTAATAGCCTGAAGATATTCTTTTCTCTTATTCTAAATGAAAAGCCCATTGGTAAAATTTGATCTATGAACTCAGAGAAGGCATGTTGTCTATACTTTTCATTAAGTTTATTTCTTCTGTCTATACCCCTGAGACCATCTCTTTCCACTTCTTTGAGGGTATTGCTCTAGCATACATCCTCTAGACTATAAACTCTTTGAGAGTAGGGACTGTCTTTGCCTCCTTTTGTATCCCTAACTTTTAACACATGCCTGGCATAGAGGAGGCAATTGATACATGCTTATTGATTATTTACTTTTGATTATCCCTATCCATTGACTCCTAGACCTGCCCAACTCTCTTCAGTACTACAAAAATAACTCTTTCTGGTATTACCAAATCATCTCTTCTCTCCCATGGTTTTCAAAGGCTTTTTTGCACAGTGTAAGGTCATTGATTAATGACTGAATTATGTTCTTACCTAGTTAAAATATTGGACTAAAATGGTGCAAGATGGTTTCAACTCTATCTATCAATGCATAGAGCATTTGTGAAGAATGATAACTAAAACAGCTCATGTTTACAGAACATGTGATTCAAAATGTGCTTTTTCCTTTTTTAGATATTTTTATTTAAATTTTGAGTTCCAAAATTCATCCCTCATTTCCTCCTTACTCCCTTCTCCCCTCCCCAAGATGGTAAGCAACTAGATACAGGTTATATATGTGCAATTATGTAAAACATTTCAGTAATATCCATTTTGTACAAGAAGACACAAAAGAAAAAAATGAAAGAAAGCAAAAAATAGTTGTCTATATTCAAACAATATCATTTCTTTCTTTGGAGCTGGATAGTATACTTGATCATTAGTCCTTTGGGATTGTCTTGGATCATTGTATTGCAAAAGTCATTCAGTTCTTCATCAAACAATATTTCTATTGTGGTGTACAACATTCTGCTGGTTCTGCCCACTTCACTTTGCATCAGTTTATGTAAATCTTTGTAGGTTTTTCTGAGAGCATCCTGCTTATCATTTCTTATAGCACAACAATGTTCCATTACAATCATATACCCCAGCCTGTTTAGTCATTCCTCAATTGATGGGCATCCCTTTGATTTCCAATTCTTAACCACTACAAAAAGAGTTGTTATACATATTTTTGTACTAATAGGTCCTTTACCCTTTTGTAGATGTCTTTGAGATACAGACCTAGCAGGGGTATTGCTGTCTATACCTAGTTTCCGCCATACAATTTTCCAATTTTCCTAGTAATTTTTGTGAAATAATGAATTTTTAGCTCAGATCTTTGGGTTTATCATATATTAGATTACTATAATGCAATTTATACCTAATCTGTTCCACTGACCCATCACTCTATTTCTTAGTCTGTAGTAGAGTGTTTTAATAATTACCACTGTATAATACAGTTTGAGATCTGACATGACTAGACCACTTTCTCGTTTTTTTCATTAATTCCCTTGATGTTCTTGAGCATTTGCTCTTTCAGGTGAATTCTTTAATTGCTTTTCCTAGCTCTATAAAATAACTTTTTGATAGTTTGATTGTTATGACACTGAATAAGTAGATTAATTTTGGTAGAGTTGCTATTTATATTACATTGACTCAGCCTACCTTTGAGCAATTAATATCTTTCCAATTGTTCAGAACTGGTATTTGTGTGTAAAGTGTTTTTTTTTTCTGTTATGTTCATACATTTCCTGGGTTTATCTTGGCAGGTAAACTCCCAAGTGTTTTATATTGTCTGCAATTATTTTAAATTGAATTTCTCTTTCTATCTCTTGATGCTGGACTTTGTTGGTAATTTATAGAAATTCTGATGATTTATTTGGGTTTATTTTGTGTCTTGCAATTTTGCTAAAGTTGTTAGTAATCTCAAGTACTTTTAAGTTGATTGTGTAGGATTTTCTAAGTAGAAGATCATATCATAAGACTGATAGTCTTATTTCCTCATTGCCTAGTCTAATTCCTTAATTTCTTTTTTTTCTCATATTACTAAAGCTAGTACAATATTGAATAACTGAGGTGATAATGGGCATCCTTTCTTCACCTCAATTGCACTGGGAAAGCTTCTACCTTATCCTCATTGTAGATAATGCTTATGATGGTTTTAGACAAATATTAATCACTTTAAGATAAACTCCACTTATTCCTATACTCTCTAGTACTTGTTAACGGGAATGGATGTTGCATTTGGTCTAAGACTTTCTGTATCTACTGAGATAATCAGATGATTTATGTTAATTTTTATTGATATGTTAATAATTTTCATAATATTGAACCAGCCCTATGTTCCTGGTATTAATCCCATTTGGTTATAGTACGATATTTTGCTGTAATCTCTTTGCTAGTATTTTATTGAAAATATTTGTATCAATCCTCATTAAGGAAATTGGTCTATAATTATTTTCTTTCTTGTTTTGGCTCTTATTGTTTTGGGTATCAGCACCATATTTTTGTCAACAAAGAAATTTGGAAGGACTCCTTCTTTACCTATTTTCCCAAATAGTTAATATAGTATTAGGAATAATTGTTCTTTTAATATTTGGTAGAATTCACTTGTGAATCTATCTGCCCTGGAGATTTTTTCTTAGGAAGTTCATTGATGAGTTGTTCAATTTCTTTTTCTAAGATCGGGCTATTTAAGCACTTTATTACTTCTTCTGTTAACCTGAGTAATTTATATTTTTGTAGATATTCATCCATTCCATTTAGACTGTCAAATTTATTGACATTTAATTGGGGAAAATAGCTCCTAACAATTGTCTTAATTTCCTCTTTGTTGGTGGTGAATTTACCCCTTTCATTTTTGATACTAGTAATTTGATTTTCTTCTTTCCTTTTTAAAAACAAAATTAGCCAACAGTTAATTTTATTTTTTCATAAAACCAGTTTCTAGTTTTATTTGTTAGTTCAGTGGTTTTCTTACTTTTAATTGTATTCATATTGTCCTTGATTTTCAAAATTTCCAATTTGGTGTTTAGTTGGAGATTTTTAATTCATTCCTTTTCTAATCTCTCTTTTCATTATCCATTATTGAATGTAATTTTTATTGTATTATGATCTGAAAAGGATGTATTTACTATTTCTGTTTTTCAGTATTTTTTGGTGAGATTCTTATGTCCTAATACATGGTCATTTTTTTGTGTATATGCCATATACTACTGAGAAAAAGGTGTTTTCTTATTTCTGTTCCCATTCAATTTTCTCCAGAGATCTATTATATCTAACTTTTCCAGAGTTTCATTCATCTCTGTAACTTCTTGTTTACTTTTTTGGTTAGATTTATCTGGTTCTGAAAGGGAAAAGTCAAGGTCCTCCACTAGCATAAGACAAAGACTTTTACCCTATTATTTTTATATAACTTGATTTTTTTTCTGTTCTCTCCATATACAATTTTCTATTTCTGTTTTTGTTTCTATAATTTTCAGCAGTGGAGGGATTTCTCATACCTGGAGTTTTCCACACAGATGAAATCACCAATCTTATGTGTAGTTATATACCCACAAGTTGGAAAGTGTCCAGAGAAGGGCTATCATGATTTTTGGGGAGAGGAGACCATGCTATATGAGGACCAGTGCAGGCTTAGCCTGGGGGTCCCACCTTCTATAAGAAACCTCTGATATCCCCAAATTGTGAGTGTTCTGTCCATCCTCCAAGCATTCTATGCTTACTATTTTGTGTCATATAAACTCTTTAAGGATAAAGATGGTTTTTGATTTTATCTTTCAAATCAACAAATGTATATTGAACATTTGTCACCACTCAATTTCTATATTGACTCCTTGAGATTGTGGATTGACTCCTGTGTCTTCCCAGTGCCTAGCACTGTGTCTGACACCGAGCAAGAGATTAATAATTGCTTATTGGTTAATGGAGAGTAAGTTATCAATTATTAAGGATCTTCTTGGATGGGGTACTATGCCAGTTATGTAGTTATAAGAATTATGTTATTCACATAATTTCACTATCTTAACCACCTTGGAAGCTCAGCAAGGATGAAAGCTATCATTTTAATAGCATTGATATCTTTCAGGGATAACTGTTTCCCATGTATTTAAGGACAAGAAAATACCATTTCCTCCCCTGGAGATGTTTCTTTATCATTTATAAGATAAGGATCTCTTTTGTCATTTTTTTTAGCTTGGAGATAAGAACATTTCCCAACCCTTCTTTGTCTCCTTTTCCCCTTATTCACTCTAGTCCAATGCTATACTATAGTCAATGTTAGGTATAAATTCTTTTCCCCACAAATAATGAGGCTAAGAGGATTCCTGACAACATTGCTTTTACTTAATGATCAATTACACAGTGAAGAGTTTTCTGGTTTTCTATTTATTTAGGAAGATAATTGATGAATCTATAAATCAAGAAATATGCATTAAAGACTCACTGTGTGTCAGGGACTGTGCTAAGTGCTACAGATACAAGTACAAAGAAAGGAATTGTCTCTGTTCATAAGGAGTTTAATTCTAATGTGGGAGACAATGAGCACAAATAAGATGTATACGGCATGAATACAAAGTTAACAACTAAATGCAGATACACAAAATATTATGGGAAGGAAAAGACTAGTAGGGAACTTGAGAAAATCTCCATCCAGAAGACGGTATCTGAGCTGGATCTTAATGGAAGAGATGATCTTTGTGAGGTAGAACTAAGGATGAAGTTTATTCTGTGCATGGGGGACAATCAGTGCAAAGGTATGGAGAAGGGAGGTGACTTTTGAGTGAAGAATATAGAGAAGACCACTGTGGCTAGATTAATGCATACAGGCAGTGGAGTGATATCCAAAAAGACCAGAAAAGTAAACTGGTGCCAGTTTGGATATAACTTTAAGAGCTAAACATAGGAAATAATATTTTATTCTTTCTAGAGGCAGTAGGAAGCTGCTGACATTGGTTGACTAGAGTAGCCATATGGAAGGGACTTGGAACATCCGTGTAGACATAGAAACATAAGAAGTTAGCTTGTAGAACCCCTGGCTAGATTCAAGCATCCATCCTTCTAGTGAGCATCGGTCTGGAACAAACCCATTCCCTGGGCAGAATGGGACGACCTTGTCTTCTTGGGCTTCTGAATGTACATTAAACCAGTGAAGGAACAAGATGTCCTTAGTACTGAGATTCAGAGATGTGCAAAAAGCCCATTTGGTAAGCTTGTTTCCAGATCATTTTTTAACACTTTTTCATTTTATCATTTATAATTAAACTGCTTCATACATGTAATTATGTTGCATTGTAATAAAGACACTATATTACAGAACTGTATAAAACAAGTCATCCAGATTTGTACTTTTTCAGTATTCTGTTAGTACTTAATCTGTTCTGGACCACCTGCAGAGCTGGCCTGGAATGAGCTGCCTTTTGATCTCTTTTATGAAATGACCTTTGAGGGTGAAAATAGATGAGGATGAACCTTGAAAGGTTTGTTATAAATATTCTGTTTGGCATCATGTATCCTTCAAAAATTCCAGAATAAAACAGTCAAATAAAAAGGGCACCTTTAATGTGGTAGGCAAATGTAGCTAGTGAATGCAAGTCTGTAATGTGGTCCGTAGAATCTCTTTCTGGGCTCTCCCCAACAATTGCCCCCTCAAATAAGGAGTAACCAGTTAAGATAAAGAGCATACTTTCAATCGTGGGGCCGATTCTTTGATTATTGTAGCATACCTTTCCTCAAATGTCATCTACTGTTAAATCTGTGGGCGACCAGTGTAACAGACCAATATGCCCATCTGTCATTAGGAGAAACATGCACATTAAAAAGGAAACAGTTCACAATGATGAAGTCCCATAACTGCCTTTAATCAGGTAAGGCTGATGGAAATCAATTGGAGTTTGGGCTGACCTTCCACCTCCCAACCAAGTCTTTGCAAATCCTGCCCAATCTGCCTGGAGTATCCTTGCTCTTTCTTGGAATTCCATTATCTTCAAAGCTCAGTTCAAATGCCACCTGGTAGGTGAAGCCTTCCTTGATTGCCGAACTGAAAGTACCTCACTTTCCAAATTTCCTTGTCTTTATTGTGCCCATATTTTGCTTAGTTTTTGTTCATGTTGCCTCGCTTCTTAGAATGTAAGCACCTTCAGGATGGAGATAATTTCATTTATGTCTTTGCATCCCCAGGAACAAGCATGGTGCCTAGCACAGGGTAGTAGATTCATAAATGTTTGTTCATTTATTAGCTGTGTAAAAGCCAAGTATAACTTCCCGTGTGATAGTGTCTGTCTTAATGTCATGTACTCAAGTTGTTTCTTTAAAGTTGGGCACAGCAGGGACTGGGTAAAATGACAATCAATTACTTTTCTTATGCAAAGTAAAGACAAGGAAGTAACTCGACCCTTCTTTTCAGTCTTTTTCCACCCGAAGTCACATTAGATCTAATCCATGGATCAAGGAATTCCCACTTATCTTTCCCCAGATAGCATATACTTGGAGAGGAAGGATCAGTGATGTCGCCATTGTGGATAACTCCCTGTGTGAGAAATTTCTCCTTAAACAGATGGCAGACACAATAGTGATTTTACGTAGCTCTCATCACTCGCCAAGCACTTCGCTAAGTGCTTTATGTTATTAACTCATTTGATGCTCACAAGAACCCTGGGATGGGGTGCTATGATTAACCCCATTTTGCCAATGATAAAACTGAGGTAAATAGAGGCCAAGTGACCTTCCCAGGATCAAACAGCTAGTGAGTGTCTGAGGTCAAATTTGAACTGAGGTCTTCCTAACTCTAGACCCAGCATTCTGTCCAATGTGCCACCTAACTGCCTTGCTAAGTAAGTGGTGAGTTACCTGGGGTATATAAACGTCAAAGAAATCCCCAGGGTCCCGTTAATACTGATAATCAAGGAGAAAACTAATTCAGATCTTATTATAATTTTTAAGCTGGAAGGGACCTTGGGGGCTATCTAGTCCCATTTCCTCAGTTGAGGAAACAAACCCAGAATAAGCTAGTGACTTGCTCAAGGTCATACTTGTAACAAGTGGTAGGAGTAGGACTTGAACCAAGATACTCTCACTCCGAATCTAGGACTCATTCTATTTTACTTCAGTGAAGTCTTCTGTAATGGAGTCTCTGAACCTAGTCTTCTGCCATCTATGACCTTCTGTCTCTATATTTAGTGTATAAATACAGGCATAATGCATTTACTAGATTGAAAATGTAACCTTGTTAGTTTAATAAGAATCTATCTTTTGCTTTGTCTTTCTACTATGGCTACAATGGAATAGTATAATTTAGAATTGGGCAACTTTGGAAATCCAAGTGACCTTAGAAGATCGATTATTTTAAGTTGAGGAAACTGAAGCCCAGAGAAATTAAATAATTTTATATTTAGAGTTTAGCAATCCTCTCTCATAGATTCCATTGTGCAGAGCTAACAGAATGATGGCAGTTGTATGAAAAGTTATGGAAGTAATGAGTTGGTCAAGAATGGTGAAGTTAATAACATTAAAAGACCAGTTTAGAAATGAGTTTATAGAAGTATGATGAGATGCTAAGGCTAGAGGAAAAAAATCGTAAATGATAAGATACATGATTCACTTTGCCCATGGAAGAGTATCAACTAAGTGATAAGAAAGAATATGAAAGAGACAGCAGAAGTTGTTTAAGGAAAGAAATGTGTTCGAGAAAACCTACTCAAGACCAGGAAATCTGAACACAGAGAATTCTAAGTATTACAAAAGCAGACACTTGGTAGTAGAGAATGTCTATGAGAGTTGAAAGATGGGGTGATTAGGTTGAAAACCAAGACAAAAGAGGAATGAAGGTATAAGATGAAAAACAGAAGGAGGGCATAGTTTGTTTAATCTAAGAACAGGAAGACTCATTGGACTGATGTGAAGAATGTGGGAAATGTTTATGCTATTAAATCTTTATTAATACACTATGTGCCAACCATGGTACCAAAAATACAAAGAAAAAAAAGGAAGACTGTCATGCCATCATTGCATGATGTTAGAAGTAGAAGAATATAACCAATATACAGATTGGTAGATTCTAACATTCACAAGATAAATATGAAGAAATTTGGGGTGATTGGAGGAGAGAATTACCAAGTAACAGGACTGAAAAAAAGTGCCAATAAAAGGTGATATTTTGGCTGAATTCTGAAAAGAGCTAGAGATTACAAAAGAAAGTAATGTGAATGTGTGGTAGGGTACACATTCCAAGCACAGAGATGGGAAATAAAATGTTTTGTATAGGAAATAGAAGGCAGGACAATTTGGCAGCATCTCTATCAGGGAGGGAAGATATAACTTGGAATCTTACATTGTGCTTCCAGAGATAGAAAAGCAAGTTGATCCAATAGTTGTCCTGCCACATCTAAATTTCAATATTTTGGAATTTCCTCCTTAAATTCAAAGCTCCCAAAAAGTAATTTTTGCAGGATGCCAACACTGATTTACTTTGTTCCGTGACCACCAGTGTCATTTTATTTAGCATAGCAATCATATTCCCTAACTAACGTAAAGAGCAGGCAGAGTTTAATAACTCAACAAAGTAAATGATATCATTTTTAAAAGTATAAGTAGTATACTAAACTGTAGTAACAAATTAAAGAATAATGAAATGTGAGAGAAGCACTTATTGGTAATTTCTATTTTTTCCAATTTTTTGAAATTTTCCTTGGTTACAGTCCAATTCCTTTCCTATATAAGAATATACATTTGGTGCTGGACAGGACCTTAGGGATCATTTAGTTCAATGCCCTCATTTTCAAGATGTTAACACTAAAGGCCAGAGATATTTAAAAACTTGCCAAAACTCACGCATGCAGTTGGTGGCAAAGCTTTGATTCAAACACAGGTCCTCTTTTTCCAGATCTAAGACCTAGTCCACTGTACCACTGATTTGAACAAGCTTAAAACAGACAGCAGTGTTCCTCAAATGTGTCCATCTGCAACAGGCGATGATTTTATCTTGTAATTTTCTTGAAACAAGTGACACTTGATATTGCATTAAGTTTCACGAGTACAAATTGAGCCTTGCACAGTCATCCTGGCAAAATGATTAGTATTGAGTCAATGCAATTCTTTCAGGCAACTAGAATAGAAGAAGGAAAAGAAAAACTATTTTTATCTTTTCAGTTTCTCTGCCATTCATTCGGTGAAAGGGACATTGATTTGAAATGGAAGGCATCTAAAAGGTCATATAATCCAAGCTCCTAATTTTATAGAAGAACATGGGATCTCAAAAGCTTAATTCACTTTCCCAAGGTAACACAAGAAATAAAAGACAGTATTAGGATTTGAAGCCAGTCCTCCAAAGTAATGCTTTTCTGATGTCGTTACACAGACGCTGGTGTAGGGAAGAGCCAGACTACCCACGTATTTATTGGAATTTTCCATTTAAGCTTGACTTTGTAGGCACAGTGATAGACTCAAATAGGGAAAAAGAAATTGTTGTTAGGATTTGGATACAAGAAAAAATACAATGAGAACTTTATAGAATGTCACAAATGGTCCATAAGCATTGTTTCTTTTTGATCTGGACCCCTATTTCCTGTGTCATTGTCAAATAAACAGGAATTTGGAGATTTTTAGAAAACATTTTTAAAGGACATAGTCAAACTGTTTGGGATTTGATTTCTGAAGGCTTTAATTTAAATCTAGTCAGATACTTGAAGAAGACTATCTTGCTATTTGGTGATGTGATCCACCGGTAGAAATGGCTATCTGATAGTTATTCCCCAAGTCATCTATAATCTATATCCATAAGGTCATCAATATCTGCTTAGTTCCCATGCAAAATGCTATTTTATTTATCTCAATGAACTGAGTCTTCCCAGCCCATGTTTATCTGCTGACTGTAGAAAATGTGTTGATAATACATTCATGTAATGGATGAATTGGGAAACGGATTCTGGAGGGAACTACATGGTTCATCAAGGGATGTGGTTGACATTTACTACTGTTTGTCCTTTTGTGCTGTTGCCATCCACTGTAGGGGGAGAGAGAGGGAGAGAGAGAGAGAGAGAGAGGGAGGGAGGGAGGGAAGGAGGGAGGGAGGGAGAGAGGGAAGGAGAGAGAGACAGAAAGGAAGAGAGAGAGAAAAGGAGAGAAAGAAAAGGAGGGAGAGAAAAAGGCATGGGAGGAGGAAGGGAGAGAGGGAGGGAGGGAGTGAAAGAGAGAGAGAAAGAGAGAGAGATTGTATCATAAATCCCAGAGAATGTTTTACAAAGTTCATATCTGCATTTGCTACCTTTAATATTAATAGGAGTGTATCTTTAAAGTGAGTAAATTGAGAAAGTGGCTGAAACTATAGTTTATAAAAGAAGATTAGTGGGTTTAATATGCACTGGAGAGTAAAAGAAAAATCTTATTACTGTCTGGAGAAATTACCTCATAAAGAAGCTAATACAGCAGGCTAGGGAGTAATTTTTAACAAGGTTTTTATGATGCGCAAGTGTAGGCAAGTTAATGAACTTATCTTTCTAGTTATTTTCAGATGGTAACAATGTTCTTCTTTTCTAGTTCTTGTGCCTTAAAAAGTAAAATACATTTAATCATTTACAATAAAACTAATTCATTACTTTAATAAATCAAGGACAATCCTGTACTATACTCGTGGATGGTGTCACAAACATCCTGGAAACCAGGCCAGGTGCTAATGTTTCGTGGGAAGCTAAACTAAAGGTAAAATATGAAGCTTATTTATTATTTAAATTAAAATGCCTCCTTTTGACGGTGCACAGTCCTTTTGGGAAGGTTTGACTTCCATCTTAGTTATTGGGGATGGAGAGGGAAGACAAAAGAAAAAAAACATAGGCAATGACTTTATCTTCATCAGCCCTTTGACTGGTTTTTGACATTTAGGAGTAGGAAGGGAAGAAGGTGGTTAAAGAGTGCTCAGTAGAATCCAGTTCAACAAACACTGGGAATGGGCTGGTCTGTGTGGAACCCTCTACTATGTACAAGCTGAGGATACCAAAACAAAATTCAAAAGAATCCCCATGGAATGATGCTTGCTATGGAATAGATCTATAATATTCAGAAGATTTATGAATTTAGAATTCTGTTAGTTAGCACCTTGGTAAATCATGTATGGGGATTATTTAGAAGAAGAACAACCAAATTTTTCTACAGAATGTCCCAAAATAAACTACTGATTCATTACTGTGGTTGCAGGGAAACTCTCCTACTGATAAATGATGTTAGTAGAAGTCTGTAGAAGTGAGTTAGGAAGAAATAGGGGAAGCTCCTCTAGAAAAGACAATTTCCACTATGGTACCTATTCCAAATATTGACTGTAAATTAATACATCCCTTTCCCACTAGTCACAACTCTAATGTAAAACAAAACAGTTTTCTACTTTCCACTGCTTAATAAAATGAATGATTTTATGTCAAAACAATGGATCAAGTTTGGAGTGTCTGATAAATGAGTGTATTGAGCATCATGTCCTTTAGAAGTAGGATTGACTGATCTTAAGTCAGTCAATGCACCCATCAGAACATCTAAGTGCCCTCTTTCATGCACCTGTTGGAATCCCTTGTTTCCTGAAAGACAAGCTTTATCTTCTGTGGTGGTGAAAGATGAAATGACTGAAGAAAACAAAGGCTTGATCTTCTGAACATATTGATTTATTAAGCAATGCATGCCAACTGCCTAACAAAGTGGGGCCAGAACTCCTCAGTTTAGGCCTGGACTCTCAAAAGAGGGGGAGATAGACTTATACATTAAAAACAACCAAATAAAGCCAATTAATTACAAGGAAACAATGCAACATTAAGTAATCAAATTTCTAATGGGATGGAAAGTCAGGGACTTTCCATGTTAGGAGGGGGAGAGCAAACAAGTGCAATTTCCTGAATTCAGGAAAAGAGATGTTCCACTTCCCTAGTATATGTAAACAATCGAGGGAACATGGAGATTGATCAGTATGGATCAGTTTTCAAAGAAAACATATGGGATGCTTGAGATGTATAATTGTGAGAAAATTCCTTGTATCAATCTTTGGGTCTGACTGGGTTTCTAGTCAGCATAACCTGGGCCCTTGGTTAAGGAGGTTAAGCAGGGAGAGGTGGTCTAGTTTCCCAGTCATGCAGAGCTAGGTTCAAACAGTGAAATAGAGTTTTCTCCCAATTTCCACAATTGAATGAAGTTTTCTCCCAGGACAGAATTTTGATTAGACCTAAAACTGAATAGAAAGGAAATGGAACTAGCTCCAGAACTGAGTTGCAAAATGGAGTCAATTCCCATTACCACTTGCTGTCACCTCCCTTACTTCTACACAAAAACTTCTCTGATTTCTCTAGTTTCTATTTCCTATTGTTTCTCCCAAATTAACTGATGTTTATTTTGCATATATTCCATGTACACTGATTATTGCATGTGATATTTCCCTTGATTTAATGTTTGCTCCTTCAGGGCAGACAGAATTTCATTTTTGTTTTTATTCCTTTAGAGCTTGGGAGAGTGACTGAATACAATATACTTAATAAATGACTCTTGATTAGTTACTTGATTTCACTAGACTGCGAATGATCATATATTTGGTATTACATTATCTTCTGTTTTTTCTCTGGTACCATTTTCCTGTCCCCTTCCTCCATAAGTGCACACCATTTTGGAGTAGGGGGTAGGTGGATCTACTTTTTGATATGTGACAATGGCTAAAAATTGGCTTAACTAACTCATGGTAAACTAGAATCTAGGCTACTCTTCACAGAGATCATAATGCATTAACATAATTGAAACCTACATTTCTTTAGTTAACCCTAGTCTGAATCAGACGTTAGGAGCCCTTGCCCAAAATATGGCAAGTTTGACAAATGCTAGATGAGGAGAATGAATATAGGTTCAGACTGGATAATTTTGTAGCCATCATTATCCCAAATTAGTTTCTTTGGATCACCAGGTATACAAAGTACATGGCGCATAGTAGGTAATTAATAAATGCTTATCGACTTAAATAATATTTAGAGAATATTTAAATATTCACAAAAGTGTAGTAAACTCAGGTAGTAAGCAAAAGCACATATTTTCCACTGTTGGAGAATTGGATTATATGTGACTCTAGGAGATAGTTATCTGGGTTACAATATGGCATTCTCCTATACTGTAACTAATACAAAGTGGGAGGGGGGAGGCTTATGTTATCCCCTTCATGGAAGGGGCTGGAGAACCTGTTTCTGGAATGCCATGATGACACGTAATGTAAGTACCCTGATTTCTGATTAGGGGTTTGCTTTAGTACCAGGAGCTGAGCAAACTTTGGAGTTCAGGATGATTTCTGAAGATGAGACCACAAGCCACAGGGGAAGAAAACAAAGCTTGAATAGCTTTCCTACCCTATTGTCTTTCCTCCTGGTATTTGAAAGGACTTGGAATTTTATTTTGTCATCTCATGGTTTACACAGCCTTCTGTGGACATTCCAAGAAAACATGTAGTCCAGATGTCTTGGAAAAACTCAAAATGACATTTCATGGAAGAGAGTGGGTTGGTTCGGACTGCATGGATTTCCATATCAGTCTTTTTGGAGAGATCAGTTACAGGTGCAGGAAATGACCTTTATATCTATGAGTTCACCTGTTTGTCTATGAGTTGTCTTAAGTTTATAATGCTAGACCCAAGTACAAAACCATTCCTTTGTGCCAGAAGACAAATAAGCAAAAATTCTGTTGCTGCTCCAGTCTGCTAACTATCTGGAAGGACCATTGTTGATTGACTGTGTAGCAGGAATGGGAATGCATTCAAAAGGTGCTAGATATCCAGGGTGAGGCTCTTGGCTTTGGCTCTTTACTGACTACTCAGCATTGGAAAAGGATGAGCTGCTGTTTGCCTTTTGTGCTGGAGTTTTCATGGGTCCTCTGTCACCTGGAGCTAGTATGAGACAGAAACCACATGGACGTATTATTCTCACTCTGTTGTATCTATGTTTTCATAGTTTTTGGTAAAGGAGATTGGGGGTGGTTACAACTTTTGGAAGTTCAAAATCTCAAGTGAGTGAGCCACCAAGAGCCCTAGAAGCAGAATCTCTATGAGGTCTCCTACTTCAGTGTCAAAGCCCTGGTAGAATGATCTGTCAGACCCTGCCCAGAGGTAGCTGAAGATAATTTAGCATCCATGATGTATTCAAAAGTAGGGGGAGCGTTGTATAGAAATTATGCTAAATTTGAGCCCTCTGTTCCCAGGAAATGAAATACTATAGGAAAGAGGTGTTTCCCAACGTAGTGTGAATTTTGTTCTTGTTGTATCTCCAAAGTAAATATCACTTTGAAATTGATGTTAGCCTAATAAATGGAACTGAGGTATTAATCAGTGATGGCTAACAATGGGGAGAATATACCCGGATGGGAGTAGATATCATTAGAGAAGAAACTCTTCCCCTAGGGAAACCTAGAGGTGATGTAGTTAGACTAACTCTAGAAGTGAATCAAGAGACTTAGCTTCACTAGAAAAAGCAAAACACAATTTTTCAAGGCAATAAATTTATATGCACAGAAGCAATATGGTATGTTGGATAGAAAATTGACCTTGAAGTCATGAGGGCCTGGTTTTAAGTCTATGCCTTCTGGGAACTTGCCAAGACATTTAACCTTTCAGTTTCCCAGGTAACTCTAAGACTATAATTTGCAAAGAAGCCCATTCCATCCCCCATAGTCATTATTTAGGGGAACAAATCTTGTGAAGAGGTGAGTCATCTCCACCAACTAACCAACTGCCAATAGAAATGCAGGAAAGCTATGCCAGTTGAATCAGCAAAGCAAACCAAGAGACAGAATGTACAGGCAAATAAAACCACTATACCACCTTGACTACCACCTCCCTTGAGATCCTAGTGGAGATGATCCAGAACCCTAAGCCCAAGAATCCCAGGAATAACAATGCCTTCTAAACTACCAACAGTACTTTAATTATTATGCAGGGAACTCACCTTTGTCAAGATGCAACCTAGTAACTTCTTTAGAGGCTCTGTAGGCCCTGTGGGCTCATTAGCCTCAGATATTGAAGACTTGGAAAAGAAAGTTCCTACCATGAAAGTGCTTGGCATGGTCACATGGTTCAACATCAACAAGAAGTACAATACAACAAGAAGTATTTCCTCAGTGGCAATAATGCTGAAACACAGACACACACACACATACACACACACACACAGACACACACACACACAAAATGCATTATTATTTAAGTTGCTGCTGCACCATAAGGACAATGAGGACCTTTCATCTATCTGATTTGTTTCTGAACCCTCCAACATCTGAGATACAGAGGCTCTATTTAATGTGTACAAAATGCCAGCACTACGTTTAGTGCAATGCTTTGTACATAAACAAGGCTTCTCATTCATCCATTTATTCATTATTTCATTCATTCATTCATATGCTGCTCAATATTGGTAGAGGGAGCCTTTCAATGGGCATTCCTCCAGAAAACATAGGTCTATTCCAAAACAAAATGGAAAAAGTGTACAGAATACCAATGCCAATATCAAAATCAGTTTTTTAAAAAATAATGAAGCATTTCATGGAAATACTATACAACTAGGCTATGAATCATGCAACTTCAAATAATGTGAAATTTATTGTGAATTGTAAAAAGAATACTAGGTCACATTAAATCTGAGTCAAAAATTCAATTAACGTGACGTGTGAACTCATCAAGAGTTTTAATGTAAAACTGCTGTTAGTCTACATTTGCCTATTGTCATGTGTGGATGGATACCATATTTCTAACAGTTGTATTTTTTTTTAAAGAGTTTCCAACAAAATGATCAAAAGGAAGAATACTCCATATGGAGACACTACCAGCATTTTTAAAAAAGGATGATTGCTATATTAGAACCCAAATTTGATATAATTAAATGGTATGAACGTGGTCCCCAAAACTCTAAAATAGTGATAAGACTCTAGAATGCCTGAAGTTGCAACAGGGGTCATAAAATACACAAGCATTTATAACAGTCAAAGTGATTTATTTGCTTAAGGTTGTTTCTAAAACAATATTGCTGTTATTATATGCAACATTTTTTTGATTCTGCCCATTTTTCTCTTCATTATAAATACCCAAATTAACTACAAAGGACATGTGAAAGAAGACACATCCAGAGAAAGAAATAAGTAAAAGTGTACATAGGATGATTTTACACACACACACACACACACACACACACACACACACACACACACACATTTCTGTCTAAGGTGAGATCAAAAGAAAAAAAGAAATTTACATAACTTTTTTATATATTTAAGAGGAGTATCAAGTTACATATAAGTTTGCAATTTAACACAAATAATTTTTTATTGTACTACATAATGGAAATGCTTTGTTTTAATTCATAAATTAAAAATTTGCAAAACCACACAGGTGACATAAAAAAAGATAAAAGTTGCATCTGCTTTTTATGGTTTGCAAACAACTACAAGGAATAGAAATTTTGCAATGATAGAAATGGAACATTTTTCAGTGCTATGGACTGAAGATTACAATAAAAAAATGCATTCTTCTTATAAGAGCAGTCTTTCAGACAAAGGCTTCAATGTTGTTTAAAGGAGTAAAATAAAATAGAAAAGAAGGGGATAGTCAAGAAACTTTGACTATAAGTATCGATTGGTTTAGTTCCTTTAAAAATCTAATTCAATTGCTTAATGTTACATTTACTGAAGAGACAATTAATGTAAATGAAGAAATAACAGTAACTTCCCTGATGCTTTGAAAAAAATAATAAAAAAAAGTGAATATAAATTGATCAAAAAAATTTTAAAGTGGATGAAATGGGATTATTCTGGAAAAGGAGGGCTTCTAGACATTGTATTTCTTTGGAAGGAAAGACTCAACTTGGTTTTAAAGTATATATTGATCACATAATTTTATGGGGAGATAATAAGTAAAGAGATCTTAAATGAAAATCAATTCTTGTTTGTCCATCTGAAACCCTGTGGTCCAAGGGCTACAACCACCATTTTGGCAATCAAATAAAAGGATGCACAAACAAACGTGTCTTCTCAGATTGTGGGAAATAGAGCACCTTGCTTTGATGAGGCTATGTGACTCCTGCTCCAAGGAAGGAAAGACAGAATTGGAGAGGGAGGCAGGAGCATCTAGAGTCAAATACCACCTTGGAAACCTGGGTGATCAAGTGTGACCTTGGGCAAGACTCTTCGCCTCTCTGTGCTTCATATTCCTTGTCTGTAAAATGAAGAGGTCAGATTTCAAACTCTAAATCTTTAATCCTATGAAATGTCCCCGAGCTGTATGTCTTAGTAACTTCTACCTGAAGGGTGTCCTGTAGCACAACCTTCATAAAGTTTAGCAAAGTGATAGCAATGTCCTCTTAAGGAAAGACAATTCAATAGACAACCGAGCAATCATTAACTAAACACCCACTAAATACCAGACACTATGAGAGATGCTGGGCATCCAATTAAAGGAAAAAAAGGGAAAGAGATAAAAAAGCAAAAAGGAAAGAAAGAATTAAAGAAAGAAAAAAGGAAGCTAAGGAGGAGGAAGGAAAGAATAAAAAAACTAAAAGAGGTAGGGAAGATAAAGGAAAGAAGGAAAAGAATGGAAAGAAGAAAGAAAAAGAAACAATCTCTATTCTCAAAGGGGCTTATACGTGTTGGTAATAGAATAAAGAATGGATCCAGTATGGAAAAAAAAGATCTAAATAAAACCAAATGGCTGCAGAAGGAACTGTCAGAAAAATTCTTAAGTGCGCCAAAAACAAAGAGGGGCACATAACGAAGAATGAAAAAATGAATAGCATAGAGTGGCAGGAAAAGTTGAAGCTTGAAAAACAACTTTAGGATTTTGAGGGTTTGGGTGGTTGTAGGTGACCTTAGACACTTACCAGATGTGTGATCCTGGACAAGTCACTAACTCACTGTCTTCCTTGATTTCCCCAACAGTAAAATGGGAATATTAGCATCTACTGTTAATATTGTTGTGAGGATCAAATGCAATAGTATTTGTAAAATACTTAGCACAGTATCTGACGTCTAGTAGGCAGTTAATAAACAAATACTTGTTTCCTTCTTTCCTCCAAGAGTACTTCTGCTTGGACTAGGAATGTACCAAAGGAGGAATGAATGGACTCATGGCTTGGAGAAGATGATGATGATGATGATGTTTATGATGATGATGAGGATGAAAGAAAATATTGAGAGAAATACTCAGCTCCCATTTTGTTTTCTTCTCTATGACAGTGACTAACCTTTAGATTAAAAAGAATCGTATCTTCCTCGTGTTGGAAAGAACCTCAGAAACCAGCTTATCCAAGCTATATTTTAGTAGTGAATCTCTTTCACACCAGTCCTTACACATTGGTATCCAAAGTTGGTTCAAAGAAATCCATCTTGGAAATTCACTAACTCACTAACTCTTGAGGTGGCTTGTTCCATTTTGACACAACTCTAATTATTAGGATAATTTTCTTCTATTCTGACACTTAATGACTGTGAGACCTAATGAAGATTGGTTCCCATTCCATTAGCACAGAGAACAATGATCCAAACTTTCCCATCATGTTTGATTTTTGTTCAATCACCTCCCTGCATCCATAGTGGACACATCCTAAATCTACTTCTATACTGTCCAACCACTAGTCCTCATTCTGCCTTCTAGGTGGTCTAAGAGAATAAATTTAATCTAAGGATAGAATAAACATGGACAAGAGGGATTTGAGGTAGTAGGGAGATGAGAAGATAGCTAGGGAGCACCTTGCTGATCTGAATTAGATCAGGTGTCCTGATCCAGATGAATTACATCTAAGAGTGAAATTACTTGCAGACACAATAGCTGAACTGCATCAGCAATCTGAGGAATAATGGGAAAATGAGAGACGTCTTGGAATAAGAAAGGTAGGCAAATGTTCCCATTTTCAAAAAGGTTCTTGGCTGTAATAAGTTTCATCAATTGAACTTGTCATTAGACCACTTGCCTAAAGAGAATAAGCCTTTTAAGTTAGAAGTAGAGTGCAATTACAATGAGGGAATTAAAGGACAAATCAGGTTTTTCTGGTCTTTTTATTTTTTTTCTTTCTTGATACAAACATACGATATCTATGGAAAAATGTCAAAGGTTAATTGTCAATGTAAAACTTAAATAATATTTCCTTGAACTGATTATTATTTTTTATTGTCAACATATGATTAAAAATGTAGACAAAACAGGAACACCAACAATCCCCCTCCCCTTTCTCCCATTTTCCCCTCTGTCTTTGAAATTTTGACTAGGGTTTAGAAATGGGGGTCCTGGAGTTTCACCCTATGGTTCAGCTTAATAAATGTGTCATTTCTATTTTATGTAACTCCAGCTCCCTGAAATCCATAACCATCCCTAGAACCTTTTTGTCCAAAACTCATCTAGGAGGCTGCTGAGCGTATTAATTCCTAAACATGTGGCCCATGTTATCTTTCTTGTTTCTGTTAATGTAGTCCACATGTTGGTGTGCCAATTTACAAAATGGTTTCTATTAACCAGACCATTTGCCTTAATTTCCTAATGTTCTGAATATAACCATTCTCTTTCATAATATTTAATAAATGCTTCCATAAATAAATTAAATATGTATAGATAAAATGTAAATATAGTATATATCACTTATATATTATAGTTGTTTATATATTATTTGCATGTAATATAAATTAAGAAATATCATATATATTATACACAAATAATAAATGACATATAACTATATAACATACAAACTATAAAATATATGAATGAAATATGCTATTAATCTATTATAGGTAATAAAAATATATCTTATATGTAAAGCAAGGCATACTTTGAAGTATATATTGAAAGGGTATCTATATATATGTGCATGGATATATATTTATATACACTTGTACATACAAACCATACATACATACATACATATGTGTGTGTGTGTGTGTGTGTGTGTTCGGCCTTCATTGCCAAAGAAGACCATGCCATCAGACAAATGATGACATGACTTGCACTTGCCTTTGTTTTGAATGAGGGAGGGCTGTGCAGGTCACCAGCTTCACTTCTCTTCCAGAGCCATCTGAATCTAGTGACCAGATATTTATCAGGATGACTGGAGATGACCCAGGATGAGGCAGTTGGGGTTAAGTAACTTGCCCAAGGTCACACAGCTAGTGAGTGTCAAGTGTCTGAGGTGAAATTTGAATTCAGGTCCTCCTGAGTCCTGCATTAGTGCTCTATCCACTGCACCACCTAGCTGACCCATACATACACACACACACACACATACTTACAAAGGATATACCTTAATATAGATATGCACATACATACACACATACATATGTATGTATATTGCTTGGTTGTTGTCCTTTGTTCTTGAAGAGGACCAAAATGGCAGCACTATGCTAAGTCAAGTTTCATTGTGTTCGACTATGACTGATTAGACCAATACAAGCTTGGAATGCTCTACCACAGGTCAGGCACAAATAGTCCCTGTGAAAATCTGAGGATCAGCTAGGTGGCCAAGTGGGTAGAGCACTGTGCCCGAGTCAGGAGAGTCATCTTCATGAGGTCAAATCTGACCTGACATTTGCTAGCTGTGTGACTCTGAGAAAGTCACTTAACCCTGTGTGCCTCAGTTTACTTTTCTAGAAAGTGAACTGGGGAAGGATACAAAAAAGCACTCCAGTATCTTTGCCAAGAATACTTGGGATCATGAAGAGTCAAAACTTTACGTTTGCATATATATATATACATATATATGTATATTGTATATATACATACACACACACACTTTCAATAGTGTTCAGGGTCAGGAAGGAGTAATCTCTCTTAAATATGATATAAATATTTTAAAGTTTACATTTAGGCATTAAATGTAGAAATTAAATTTTGAGGAAAATCCACTTATTTGAAAATGATGCTGCTTCTAATGGCATCAAATGAAGTTCCACGCCCCTGGATGGCCATTCTTGGACCATATAGTCTCCGTGCTTCTTAAACTGTGGGTCAAGACCCTGTGTGGGGTTGAGAAAAATTTGAGTAAAAGTTAAAAAAATTTCAGTAAAAGGTTTCTGAATGTGCAACAACCAAAGATTAATTAAAAATTAATGATGATGAATCCACGTTGTTTCTGGGAGGGCTTGTGTCTCGAAACTTCACTGCAGTCTTGGTTCTGAGCACACAACCCATGCACTTTGCACTGCACATGCCCTCAGGCCACTCAATGCCAATGAATGCTGCTGAAATGTGAAAAGGGGTCAAGACTGGAAAAAAGTTTAAGAAATCCTGGAGGGGATAGAGTGGTGTCACGAAGACTTGGGTTTGAATTCTGCTTTGAATACTTAATAGCTATAGAACCCTGGCCAAGTCACTATTAGCTTTTAGTGTCTTTCCCTATAAATTAGGGTCCCTACTTAACAAAGTTATAAAGATCAAATTAGATGATTTATGTAAAAACTCTACAAATTTTGACTATTTAAAGTTGACCTATTTGAATTGTTTATTTGTTCTCCCTTTTACATTGATTAAGTAATCAGCCACATGAGAATTACATAGCACTTCACAAATTGCTTTTTAACCCAGTTGTCACCTCTCCTAAGCATCCCCTTATTCCTTCAGTTTAAAGCATCCTTTTTCCCTCTCAGACTTTCCTTTCTTTGTGTATCTCCTTCACCCCCATCAGAACCTATGCTGTATGACACATATCTCCACCTGTTGTACCCCTCCTAGAAGACTATGAGTTCTCTGAGGGCAGACACTGAGTCATTTTTTTAAAATGTTAAATCCTATGATGGGGCCTCAGGCATGATAAGATGGATCTCTGCTTCTTGAATTAAATGGGAGGATAGTGAAAATTGATCTCATCCCACAGAAGTGAGGAGACAAAGACAAATATTTTTCCTACAGATATAATTAATATATATATTAATACGAATGTTGCTCCCCACCACTTCTTTCCCTCTAGTACTATTTTTCTAGGAGTGTTAAAGTAACATAAACTGAACTACTCATTTGTGTTTAGGGAGCATCATTATTAGAAGCAATAATTTTCTTTTATATCAAGCAGGTACTTGGAAGAGAGTTGTTTTATCTCTACCAGCCAAGTTTGACATTTCTTAAATTTTCGTTTACTTCTAAATCCAAGGCCCTAATTCTGTTTCTTTGAGATCATGTCACAGTGAGCTCTATCAGAAAGTCACAGGGCTACATCTCCTTACACACTCCTCTCTTTCTCTTTGCTCCAATCAGAGCTTTCTGCTTCATTAGAATGGAGAACCCTCCAGCCAGTGCTGTCAGCCTCATGGTCACTGACTAAAACAGATTCCTAAGTGGCATCCACTGCTGTTGAGAAAGCTGTCAAGGGAAAGACAGCAGATGTAATCTGGTCCACAGTTCCAGACTGACTTTTCTGCCCCCCAACAAGCCCAGGAGACCCAGTCTGTGTGCCGTTAGCACCCTGCTTGTGGATTCCAAAGGGGTTAAGAAGATGTTGATGTCCCCTGCTTTACACAGGGACTTGGATGGATGGAAGTACTGTGGTACTGTAGGAAGAGTTCTGAACCAGGAAGGCGGGGATTCAGGTCCCCAAATGCCTAAACCCTCAGCATGCCCAAGGGTGAGTCATTTCATTTTTTTGTTTTTTTCATTTTCCTGTCTGTAAAATGGAGTGATCAACTATTGGATGCATTGGATGAAGACATTTTAAGGACGAAATCACAAGATGGATAGGATAGGGCTTCTAAAAGTCAAAGATCCACTAAAATTTCATCTTTTACAGGAAGCCTTCCTAACCCCTCCATTCCATTTATCTTTTCTTGCTTTATATACATTTGTTTTCATGTTATATCTCCCATTAGATTGTAAGCTCCTTGAGGATGCACAGACTATCTTTTGTCTTAGTGCCTCATACCTAACAGGGGCTTAATAAAAGTTTGTGGACTGATTAAATGATAGTATTTACCTAAGAAAGCCTACAATATGTGAAGTTGAGTGGAGATCATGGGGATTGATAATAGTGAAAGATGCTGGTTTAGATCCTATATTTGGGTTCATTCTTATTTAAAGAAAAGTGATTATCACATCATAGATTAGAGCTGGAAGACAGCACATCAGGTAGTCCAACTCTCTCATTCTATAGATGAAGAAACAGAACCCTAGACAGGTTAAGTGACTTGTCCAAGGTTATGCAACTAAGAAGGGCCAGTAAATACTTCAAGCATGAAGTTCATCAAACCATATTTGCTGAAACCTAACTACACATGAGATCTACATCAGATGCTCCAGTCCCTTTGTACTAGGTTGTTGGTCTTGACTCCTGACCTCAGTATTCATGTCAACAATATTTATTGACTACTATTTGCCAGGCACTCTGTTAAGTACTAGGGGTAGAAAGAATAAAGGGATTGTTCATAACAGTGTGTAAGTCGGAAATTTGGGTTTCCCAGGCTTCAGAAAAGGCCACTGTTTGATGTAATTCACCCATTATTAATTATAAAGTAGACAGATCTCCAGCACCCCTACAATTCTGGGGCCACTTGAGGGCTATTTATGCCTGTAGGGAGAGAGGAAAGTACTAGATGACAGGAGTTTTTCTCTGTCTCTGCCTTCTCAGAGGCATATGAGTAATTAACCCAGCTGAGAAACTGATCCATAGTCTTGTCCACTTGCTACAGCTTTAGGCCCAGAACTCCAATTACCCATTGGGCAGTTTCACTTGGATGTGTAGTCTTCACCTCGAATTCCATATGTCCAGAGGCAAACTTCATGTCTCCTATCCAGGCCATCTTTCTCCTCATTAACAAAAATTCTGGTGTTTAAAAATAATTCCTTGATTATAGGGAATTTTCAATAGAAATTCCAGGACCCCTGGGGTGCCCTGGAAAGCATGTGAACTGAAAAGAAACAGTTTGCCATTTTCTGGTTAAAAGATGACCCTTTTTAATGATGTATTAGTTAACCTCAAGCAAAGGGGTCATAGGACCAACCTCGGTCCTTTCTAATGTGTTAAGCTGACCTTAGGTAACAAGGTCACAAGGTTAGGAGGGGTCAGGATTCACTGAAGAGGACTCTTGAACCTCTTGGAACTGACACCCCATACGCCTCACGCTCATGTACACATTTCACAATCAGAAAATGCACACAAAAGGCCACGTTTATAATAATCATTTGTTTAAAAAAAAAGAACATTTCTCTTATTGTTGTTTATGCCTTTATATTTTAGCATCACTATTTATACTGATATTATCTCTGTTATGTAGTCGTATTTTTGCATGGTTAATTTTATATTTTTAAGGGTCAAAATTCTGCATTCCAAATTCCATCAGTCTCTCTTTAAATTGAAGGCTGCCATTTCTATTACTCTAAAACCATCAGTAGAAAGGATATGGCAATTAATTTGGCAAATGTTAATTAAATACCTACTACGTACAAGGCACTGAAAAAATGTGAAAGATAAATAAAAAGAATCCTCATGTCTTCCTTGCTGTTACTAATTAACTTACCCAGGTCTCTATCCATCCCTTTGTCTCATCCATTCAATTAGCATTTATTCAACGCTGACTATGCAAGGCACTGTCCTAGGCACTGGGGAGGGTGTTGTTTATCCTTTCTTTTCAAGGAGGAACAAAATGACATCATGATTCTTGGTCAATGTATAGTGTGTCCAGCTGTTACTGGATCAACATGAGTTAGGAAGGCTCTACCACAAGTCAGGCATGAAATGTCCATACAACCGTTTGGGAGGGAGATATCTCTCAACTGCTTCGGCAGTTCTGCTTTCTCATAGAGTACAGTGCCTTCTTTGATTCACGCATGCCATGCTGGATGATCCTGTGCCAGTATCTCTCATGCCTCACAATCGATGCCAAGTTTTTCAGAGAGACCTTGAGAGTGGCCTTGGATGGCTTCTTCTGACTATCATGTGAGCAGCTGTGAGTTTTCTGTACTTTGTCTTTTAGGCAAACATATGTTTGGCATTCTAACAACATGGCAGGCCCGTTGAAACTACACTCACTGCTATAGAGTTGGGTTGCTTGAAGAGGAAATAAAGAAACAAAAGACAGGGTTCCTATCCTCTGGGAAGTCAATGGGGAGTGGAGGTGGGGGTATTCAATGACTCAGTCAATAAAGAAACATTTGTTAAAAACCTACTATGTACCAGACACTGGGCTAGGTGTCAGGAACACAGAGACAAAGGGAAATAGTCCCTGTTCTCAAGGAGCTTATATTCTATTGTGAGGGAAGGGATAAATATTTTTATGACACTTACAACACGCCAGGAAGAGTTCTTTGTGTGTGGGGGGGGGGCGAGGAATTCTTTTTTTAAAATTAATGTTTATCACATTCCTTTAGTTTGCTGTGGAATCTTTTTTTAAATTAATTAATTTATTTTTAGTTTTCAGCATTCACTTCCACAAGATTTTGAGTTCCAGATGTTTCCCTATCTCTCCCCTCCCCTACCTCAAAATATTGTACATTCTGATGACCCTTCCCCCAATCTGCTCTCCCTTTTATCACACTCCTCCTTTCCCTTATCCCCATCCTCTCTCTTTTCTTGTAGGGCAAGATAGATTTCTATACCCCATTACCTGTATTTCTTATTTCCCAGTTGCATGCAAAAACAATTCTCAACATTCATTCCTAAAACTCTGAGTTCCAACTTTTCTCCTTTCCTCCCTCCCCACCCATCCCCACTGAGAAGGCAAGCAATTCAATATAGGCTCTATATGTGTGGCTTTGCAAAAGACTTCCATAATAGTCATGTTGTGTAAGACTAACTATATTTCTCTCCATCCTATCCTGGCCCCCCATTTATTCTATTCTCTCTTTTGACCTTGTGCCTCCCCAAAAGTGTTTATTTCTAATTATTCCCTCCTCCCATCTGCCCTCCCTTCCATATTCCCCTCCACCCCATTTATCCCCTTCTCCTCTACTTTTCTGCAGTGTAAGATAGATTTTCATACCAAACTGAGTGTGCATATTATTCCCTCCTTAAGTCAAATGTGATGAGACTAAATTTCACATTTTCCCTCTCATCTCCTCCCTTTTCCCCTCCATTCAAAAAGCTTTTTCTTGCCTCTTTTATGGGAGATAATTTGCCCCATTCCATTTCTCACTTTTTCCTCCCAATATACCTCACTTACCTCTTAGTTTTAATTTTTTAGGTATCATCCTTTCTTATTCTCTTATACTCTGTGCCCTCAGTCTATATATGTGTGTTTAATCACTCTAGCTACCCAAATGGTGAGAAAAATTTCAAGAGTTACAAATATTATCTTTCCATTGTAGGATTGTAAAAAGTTCAACTTTAGTAAGTCTCTTATGACTTCTCCTTCCTGTCTACCTTTTCATACTTCTCTTGATTCTTGTGCTTGAAAGTGAAATTTTCTATTCAGCTCTGGTCTTTTCATCAAGAATGCTTCAAAGTCCTCTATTTCATTGAATGACAATTTTTTTCCTCTGAAGTATTGTACTCAGTTTTGCTGGGTAGGTGATTTTTGGTTTTATTACTTGTTCCTTTGACGTCTGGAATGTCATATTCCACACCCTTCTATCCCTTAGCATAGAAGCTACTAGATATTGTGTTATCCTGATTGTATTTCCATAATACTCAAATTGTTTCTTTCTGGCTGCTCACAATATTTTCTCCTTGACCTGGGAACTCTGAAATTTGGCTACAATATTCCTAGGAGTTGTCCTTTTCGGATCTCTTTCAGGTGGTGATCAGTGGATTCTTTCAATATTTATTTTACCTTCTGGTTCTAGAATATCGGGTAGTTTTCCTTGTTAACTTCATGAAAGATGATGTCTAGGCTCTTTTTCTTGATCATGGCTTTCAGATAGTCCCATAATTTTTAAATTGTCTCTCCTGAATCCATTTTTTTAATTAAATAAATTTATTTACTTAACTTTTTTTACATTCATTTTCACAAAATTTTGGGTTCCAAATTTTCTCCCCATTTGTCTCCTCTCCCCTCCCCAATACACTGAGCATTCTAATTACCCATATCACCAATCTGCCCTCGCTTCTATCATCCCTCCCTTCCCTTACCCCATCTTCTTTTTTGTCCTGTAGGGCCAGATAACTTTCTATTCCCCATTATCTGCATTTCTTATTTCCTAGTAGCAGGAACAATACTCAACGGTTGTTCCTTAAACTTTGAGTTCCAACTTCTCCCTACTTCTCCC
>CM053771.1:509105158-509214524 GCA_028658325.1 Potorous gilbertii
ACTTGATTTTCAAAATCCTTTTTGAGCTCTTCCGTGGTCTGAGCCCATTGGATATCTATTTCAGATGTTTGGGATACAGAGGCCTTGACTTCTATGTCTTTACCTGATGGTAAGCATTGTTCCTCCTCCTCGGAAAGGAAAGGAGCTGACATCTGTTCACCAAGAAAGTAACTTTCTATGGTCTTATTTTTTTTTCCCTTTTCTGGGCATTTTCCCAGCCAGTTACTTGACTTCTGAGATTCCTCTTCACCCTTGCCTAGATCTGCCCAGCTATTGCTTGGGGGTCTGAGATTCAAATGGTGCTCCCCAGCCTCAGGGCTTTCAGCTGTGTGCCTGGCTACTATTCAGGATAAGATTAAACCAGGTTCTCAGGTGGGGGCAGTGCCACCTCCCAGGCTCAGTTCCCTCAGGGGGTTTATGCAGAGACCTTCCGTAATGGAGCTCCTTCCTGCTCCAGAGCCTGTGGCCACTGCTTCTCCTCTTGCCTCCCGAGGGGGCCTGAGTTATGGAGCCACCCTGCTCCCCTCTCGGCTAGCCTGGAAGTCTCTCTCACTGACCTGCAGTGCCTGTGGGTGGAGGGACACCCACGGCCACCAGAGATTCCGTCCCTGAAGCCTGCTCATATCTGTTCCTCCTGGGGCTGCATGGCCAAGGTAGTCCTGTGTGCGATGGACCTTTGGTGAGGGTTTTTCAGGTCTTTCTGGAACAGAAATCTCCTCCACTTTGTTGTTCTGTGGCTTCCACCACTCCAAAATTTGTTAGGAGTTCTTTACAGATATTTTATAGGCTGTGGTTTTGGAGCTAGCATAAGTGTGTCTTTCTACACCACCATCTTGGCTCCTCCCCCGTCTTCAATCTATTTTTGAGGTCAGTTGTTTTTCCAATGAGATATTTCACATTGTCTCATTTTTTATTCTTTTGGTTTTGTTTTGTAATATCTTGGTTTCTCATAAAGTCTTTAGCTTCCATCTATTCCATTCTCATTTTCTGCAGCAAGCTTATGAAACTCCTTTTTTACATTGGGCTAATTCTGCTTTTTAAAGCATTCTCCTCCTCATTTGACTTTTTGGACCTCTTTTGCCATTTTGGTTAGTGTATTTTTAAAAGTTCTATTTTCTTCAGCATTTTTGGGGTCTCCTTGAGCAAGTTGTTGACTCGGTTTTCATGATTTTCTTCCATCACTCTCATTTCTCTTCCCAATTTTTCCTCCACCTCTCTTACTTGATTTTCAAAATCCTTTTTGAGTTATTCCATGACCTGAGACTATTGCAGATTCATTTTGGAGGTTTTGGATGCAGAAGCCTTGACTTTTATGTCTTCCTCTATTGGTATGCTTTGTTCTTTCTCATGTGAAAGCATGGAAGAAAATATCTTTTCAACAATAAAATAACCTTCTCTAGTCTTATTTTTTCCCTTTTTTTGGGCATTTTCACAGTCACTTACTTGACTTTTCAGTCCTTTGTCAAGTGCAGAGTATTATTCTAGGGATCTATAAGTTCTCAGTTCCTCCGAGGTGGCACAATCAAGTGAGAGGAGTTTACTCCCCTCCTGGCCTGTGCTCTGTTCTGGGAGCAACCACAAGCTTTTTTGCCCCAGATCTATGAATAGGGTTCCCTCTCCAGAGCCTCCACCAGCTCCAGTACATCAATACTCCTCCTCTCCCCATGACTGCCCCTCAAGGCTAAGACCAGATCAGGCATGTCATTCTCCTGGGGTTTTAGTTGGGGGGGGCTTCTAAAATGGGCACTGCTGCCTCTGTCCTGGGGCTGGGCCCAGACTGGGTTCACCCATGTGAAAGAGCTTTCTCACTGACCTCTGAAGCTGTCTTTGGCATTTGTGGGTTAAGGAATCTGGGAACCACAGCTGCTGCCCAGGATTCTGTACCCTGTAGCCTACTCCAGTTTGGTCAGTGCCACAGCACACTGTCCATGCTGGGCTGTTCTCCACTCTGCACTGATATGATGAACTTTTCTTGTTGGCCTCCCAAGCTGTCTTGGACTGGTAATATCTTTCACTCTGTCATTTTGTGACTTCTGCTGCTCTAGAATTTGTTTAGAGTCCTTTTTTTCCAAGTATTTTATAGGCCGTGGGGGGAAAGCTTCTACAGGTCCATCCTTTTACTCTGCCATCATGGCTCCATCCCCTCTAATATCACCAGGAATTGTTCTAAGTACTTTAAAGACCTCATTGGATCCTCACAACAAATCTAGATGATAGATACTATTCTCCCTCCTATTTAACTAAATAAATGGGAATTTATTATAATTCCCAACAAGGAATGTAACTTGCTCAGGGTCACACAGCTAACAAGTATCTGAGGCTGGAATTGAAGTCACAAAGTCCTCATTTCAGGCCCAGAACACTATCCACTACCCCACAACCTGCCTCTCCCTCTGTTGAGAAGACAACTCATACACAGGCACATGTAGAAAATAAATATAGGAGAGTCTAGAGAGAGATAGCAAGAACAGTGTATCTATGTCTGTTTACATGGGCAGGGGAGAAATCAGGAAAGGATACATAGTGAAGTTGGTGCTTGAGCCAAATCTTGAAGAGAAGTCAAACAGATAACCAATCTAATACCAAGAAGAGTGTGATGAACACAAGGAACTCAAAATTCAGTGAGAATCTTAGGGAGGGCAAATTACTTTCATCTGTGATGGATTTAGGGAATATGATGCTTTTGAACTGATACTTGAAGGAAGACAGGATTTCAATAGGCAGTGCTTAATGTGGGGGGCATTTTAGGTAGAGAGAATGAGGATCAAAGTCACAGAGGGAAGTTAGGTTGTAGCATAGAGTAGATAAAGAAGAGGATCATGCAAAGAGAGATAAAAGGCTGATGATGATCCAGAATGCTATGACCAGGACTTTGGACTTTAACAGGCAATAAAAATTCATTGAGTCTTTTACTGATTTGGTGACATTATTAGAATTATACATTAGAAGGTTAATTTGACAGTGGCATATTGGATGGAATGGGGCAGCTAGGTGGTGAAATGGATCACAGGACAAGCCTGAAATCATGAAGAGTCATCTTCCTGAGTTCAAATCTGGCCTCAGATGCTTACTATCTGTGTGACTTTGGGCAAGTCATTTAACCCTGTTTGCCCCAGTTCTCTCATCTGTAAAGTGAGCTGAAGAAGGAAATGGCAAACAATTCCAGTATCTTTGCCAAGAATAAAGCAAATGGGGTCACAAAGAGTTGAATATGGCTTAAAAAGTGGCAACAACAAATGTTGGATGGAACTGGAGCTGAAGAACTAATCAGGAGATTATTGCAATAGTATAGATGGGAAATAATGAGGACTTGGACTAGGGTAGTGGCAGTAGTCATTTTTAGGAGATGATAAATTTGAAAACCACTGTGGAGAGAAGATAAATTGGACTTTACCACTTTGGGCGTATAACACTGTAGTAACAATGAACAGCAAAAGGGAAGTGATATTGAAGACGCAGTGCTTGCAGGGGATATGAATTTGGATTTGGACAGGTTGAGGTGTTAGTGTGGCAGTCAGTAGAAAGTTAAAAATGTAGACTAAGACCCTCGGAAAGAGGCTGGTACTGGGAACAAAGATCTGGGAATCATCCACTAATCTGAAGTTGTTAGAATAGATATAGATATGGATGCGGAGAGGTAGATAAATAGAAAAAAGAGAGAGATTGAGAGAGAGAGAGAGGAGACAGAGACAGACACAAAGACAGACAGACACAGAGAAATAGACACAGAGACAGACAGACAGGCAGAGACAAAGAGCTAGAGAGAGGCAGAAACAAAGAGACTGGAGAAGAGAGGAAGGCAGAGGAGAGAAGAGTAACAAAAGATGAAGAAAGGGAATGGAGGACAAGGGGAAAAGAAGACAGAATACAGAGGCTTGGAGAATGCTTCCATTCAGGAGGCAGGAAGAGGATGAAAGGCCAGCCAAGATCATCGTTGGGGAGTTGTATAAGAGGCAGAATGGCAACCCACAGAGTGCAGTGCTATTTATTCCAAAGTAAGAGAAAGTGCAGGATGTTCCAAAATCTTGTGCAGTTTTGAGATTTACAAACTTATGTGTTTTATTTTTAATAAGTTTTAAGCTTCCCAAGACTTTTGGGACACCTTCTATTAAGAAGATAGGGGTTGTCAACAGTGCTTAAATGAATTAATGGAGGAAATTCCATTTTCTGTATTGGTGAACCTCAGCTCTGGTCAGGGAATGGAGGAGTGTGTGACCCTTTTTCTGGAATACTGCTTTGTAACTATTGTTTTACTTTGTGTAATGAGGTTGTGAGTCACACATAACAAACATTATTTTGTTCCTTTCCACTTAGAGGTCACTTTTAAGGGATGGGCTAAGGAGCATACAAGTTTCCAACTGCAAATCTAAGAAGCTGATTCCGAATCCCAAATGTGAAATGACCTATTAACGTCACTGGTCATCTTTGCTTCATCCCCCTTCTTTTGCTCCCTTTCCCTGTTTCAGTCCTCACTAAGTGACATGGGCTCTGCAGTCTATATTAGTAGAAGAAACAACTCAGCTGTGGAAGTCATAGATCCTTGAAGTATTGAATTATCAAATTGATTCCTTAGGGTCTCTTCACCCTGATCCCATCTAAGCACAGTAAGAAGGACTCACCGAACATACTCCAGGACAATCCATAGTAATGAGTTTTTAATAGTCCTGGCCAAACTCCCAGGTTTAGATTAAAATAATGAGTGTATTGATATATTCTAACTTTGCCAGTGAATAGAAATATTGAAAATATTTATTCACAGAAAAACATAAACAGATAAGTAATTTTGACAGAGGAGCAAAAGAAAATTCAGGGACTGCAGAATATTAAAACAAATCCAATTATGACTTCAGGAACAGGAATATTTTCAAGCACACCAGTGATAGGTCTTGTAGAACAATAAATTTGGATTTTTTTTAACAGTTTGGGAAATGTTCACTTAAGATACTTTGCCCAACCACTAACTGTATATTTGAGCAATGTATTTGGCCAATAGAGCACATGCTCCTATGAGTTCACACCAGATTAATCTGATTTACAGATGTAAATAAGAAGAATGTATACACAGATAATTATTATTTGAGGGTTAATTGTCTGGTGGAAAAATTCTTTACATCTTCATTTCTCTTACTATTTTCTGTTTTTGCCATTTCACTGGTAAGAGGTGCTAATGTGTATGTAAGGTGACTTGGAAATTGTTTCTGTTAGTGAAACTCCAGAATAGTTATGGGGTACAGTTATGGGGAGAAGTGATCTGTCTCTGTCTCTGTCCCTCTTCCTGTCTTCCTACCTTCACCCTCACCTTTTCCATCTCTCTGCCAATGGAAAAAGCTAACGATTAATATCAGGCTAGTTATTAGAAGTTTTGATTGGTTATTATATCAACCAAGTTGACTGGCCTGATACTGACTGATGGTTCAGCCAATCAGCAACAAGAGATAAGAAAAGACTGGAGTATGGCCAATCCAGCCTCTTCTTTATCCTACCCTCTACTGATACAACCATACCAGAAGGTCTTGACCTGGTTTCACAATATGATACCATTTTGAAAATGCCAGAGCAATAGCAGGAATTTGTCCTCAGATAGTACATAGTTTAGCATTTCCATTCTCACTTCTGAAGTAACTTGAAGGGAGTAACAAGAACCATTAGGTACTTGTTTTCCCTAAATGGGCCAATGCCGCCAAATTGCATCTGGTCTGGGTATGTAGCTCTCCAGTTCCTGAATCCTAGCAACAGCTGTGTTTTAAGATACAAAGGAAGTATATCTACTATATATTAAAAGTAATGGTGGCTTAGTGGATAGAATGCTGTTCTGGAATAATAAAGACCTTAGTACAAATTGTGACCTCAGACACTTACTGTGTGACCCTTGGGCAATCATTTAATCTATCTGCCTCAGTTTCCTCAGTTGTAAAATGTGGATAATATAGCACCTTCCTTACATAGTTGTGGTGAGGATCAACTGAGATAGTAATTCTAAAGAGCTTAGTATAGTGCCTGGCACATACTAGGTACCATAAAATGTTATCCATATCAGTAAAAGGAAATCCCTTTGGAGACTTTTGGGGACAATTTGTCTCCATTGATTAACAGATATTATGTTCTGCCTGTCTATTCTTGTGTGATTTTTCTTTTTTAGAGTCTTTTATTCCATCTTTTGTCCTACCTAGTTCTGGCTACTAGTCCCTCTCCCCAACTTATACCCTTAGATTTGGTTTGGGTTTGGATTTTACTTTCTCCTACCTCTTAAGCTTTTGTACTTTCTGTCTTTGGAAAAAGCTCTTTGGGCCTCTGACTTTGGCTGTTGGTTATTAATTATATGTCTCACGGTACTGAGGAGGACCTGGACACATCCTGATGGTACTTACATTTCATATCCTTCTGATCTTTAAAGGGATGCCCTTCACTTGGGCCTTAATAACTGGTTAGAATCTGATTGGATAGGAGATGAAACAAATTATCTGACTTCATTGCTTGTTTACAGTTTGGGTTAAAATTTGCATAGAACAAAGTTAACCATGAGTGGTAGAATGACTCCTTAAGACTTCCCATGTGTTCCTCTCATTTTTCAATGCTTCAGAAAGTTGCCCTTTGACTCTAGCTCCCTTCTGTTGAGAGGAACTTTCATTCTTGCATTGCTTTGCCCAACAGAAGGGCTTCTTGGGTGGGGGGATGCTCTCTCCACTTATTCAGGTTATAAGAATAGCCAGAGCTGGGCCTCTGCTAACATAGCCTTTGTGATTCCAGAAAATACCTTTCTGACTGGGAGATGGGAATAGATAGTCTTAGTAGAAGAAAAAAAGTCTTTTGAAAAGGACTTTATTTTACTGCAATATGTGTGCATGTATACATGTTTTAAAAAATGAACTTAGGGATTATCAAAATGAAGGTGGTTAGGTTCCCTACCCCTTTCTCCTTTGCTCTTATTTCATTAATAGATTCAATCTTATGTAGGAAAAAATAGCGATCTTTTTATTGAAATCAACAGGACATCAGACTGGATAATTGCTGCATACTTCTATCCAGAGCTTTTTATTCTCTCCCTTTGAGCCGCATTAGTTCCCTACATTGATGATACTTTATTAGGTTACCAAAGAGGAAAACAAAGTGTCCTTTTTGACATGCAAGTTTGATCAAAAAATTTTATTTACTTGCTTAAAAAATGATTTTAGTAGAAATGGTATGTATAAATTAGCTTACAGAGAAGATAAAATAAGCATGAATAATATAGAAATATGAATTCTGATGAAAATAATGCTCCATTAAAATATGTGACTCTCTTCAATCCTTTCATTAGTCTATAAACATGTACATACCTATATACAAGATATATGTATACATGTATGTATATGTGTATATATATATATACAAGATATATGTATACATGTATGTATATGTGTATATATATTCATATATGTGTTTTTAAATACACACACATTTATTAAGCTTCTCCTATGTGCTGGCGGTAGCTAGGTGACATAGTAGATAGAGTTCTGAGGTTGGAGTCAGTATGACTCATGTTTCTGAGTTAAAATCTGGTCTCAGACAATTACTTACTAGCTATGAGACCATAAGCAAGTCACTTTATCCTCAGTTTGCCTCAGTTTCCTCAGTATCTCTGCCAAGAAAATCCCAGATAGGCTCACAGAATTGAGAGGAATGAAAACAGCTGAAAAACAAAAGTGACATGTGTCAGGCACAGCACTTGGGATACAAAAAGAGGCAAAAGATAGTCCATGCTCATAAAAAACGTATAATCTAATGGGGGAGGCCACAATATGCACAAAACAAGTTACCTATAGGATAAATTGGATGTGTGTATTTGTGTAAATATATATATATATATACACACACACATATTTTTGTGTATGTATATATGCATATATACATTTGTCCATACATATATGTATACACACACATACATGCATATACCTATATGTCTACTTGTCTACCCTATTGTATTTTATGAGCTCTTTTATGGCAGAGATTGTCTTGTGTCTCTTTTTGTATCCCCAAAATTTATCACAGTGCTTGGCATGTAGTAGGCACTTAATGTTTATTGACCAATTGAGCAACATTTGAGAATTGCCAAAAACAAAACAAAACAAAGCAGAAAAATATCAGAGGAAATTGATAGGAAATTGCATTCCTTTAATGATCTCAAACTTCTTCCTGAAACAAAGGACCTTACTTTTTAAAAACATATCCCAACAATGGATGAGTAAGGCTAAGAATCCTAGAATACTATACTGTCTGAAGAAGTAAAATTTTCTTTCAGAGGACAATGGAGAGACACATGGTAGTTGTGGGCAGGCTAAAAGAGAATTTCTAAGCATCCTTAAAAACAATTTTTAAAATATGACTAAAGTGTCAATTTCTTAAACCCAGAGATTCCAAGATGGTTAGAGATGGAAGAAAAGTCACTCATGCACTAACTTACTTAAATATATATATATATATATATATATATATATATATATATATATATATATATATATATATATGTATATATGTACACATATTGAAGTTATTTAGTATTCGTATTTTTCCCCAGTTACATGTAAAAATAAATCTCAATTTTTTTTAAACTTTGAGTTCTAAATTCTCTCTCTTCCCTTCCCACCCCACTCCTCAATCGAGAAGCAAGCAATTTGATGCAGGTTATACATGTGTAGTCATGCAAAACATTTCCGTATTAGTTATGTTGTAAAAGAAAACATAGACCGAAAAAACTCCTCAAGAAAAATAAAGTAAAAAAAAGTATACTTCAGTCTGTATTCAGACAGCATAAGTTGTTTCTCTAGGGATGGATGGCATTTTCATCATAAGTCCTTCAGAGTCGTCTTGAATAACTGTACTACTGAGAATGGCTAAGTCATTCACAGCTGATTGTCTTACAATATTGCGGTTACTTTGTACATAGGACATTTCACTGTGCATCAGCTCATTTAAATTTTTCCAAGTTTTTCTGAGAGCATCCTGCTCATTATTTCTCATAGCACAATGATGTTCCATCACAATCAAATGGGACAATTTATTTAGCCATTTCTCAATTGATAGGCATCCTCCCAATTTCTAACTCCTTGCTGCCAGAGAAAAGCTGCTATAAATATTTCCATACACATAGTTCCTTTTTCATTTTTTAAAATCCTTTTTGGATGCAGACAGTAGTGACTTTGCTAGGTCAAAGGATATGCATGATTTTATAGCCCTTGGGCACAGTTCCAAATTGCCCCACATGATGGTTGAACCAATTCACAACTCCACCAAGAGTATATTAATCTTTCATTTTTTCCCATGTCTGCCTCAACATTTGTCATACTTTTTTCTTTCCTATTAGCCAATATAATAGGTAAGGGATTGTCCCTCAGAATTGTTTCAATTCGCATCTCTCCCACCAATAGCGATTTAGAGCACCTTCTCATATGTTATAGATAGCTTTGAGTACTTCATCTAAAAAGTGACCATATATTTTGATGATTTGTCAATTGAAGCATGGCTACTTATTTTTGTAAATTTAACTCAATTCTCCAAGTATTTTAGAAATCAAGCCTTTAACAGAGAAATTTGTTTCATTTTTTTTTTACACTTGATTGTTAAATATATTTCCCTGCATCCTATTCTCCAACCCTGTTTATTCTATACTCTCACCCTGTTCCTCCTCAAAAGTGTTTTGTGTCTAACTACCACTTCCTCCAATCTTCCCTCCCTTCTATCACTCCCTTCTCCTACCCCATCCCTGTTCACTTACCCTTTTACCCTTCTACTGTCCTCTAGGTAAGATAGATTTCTAATGAAGTGTGTATGTTATTCTATATTTGATGAGAGTAATTCCCTACTTCTGATGACAGTAAAGTTCACTCACTCCTCCTCATCTCCCCTGTAAAAGCTTTTCCTTGCCTCTTTTATGTGCAATAATTTACCCCATTCTATCTCTCCTTTCTCCCAGTACATTCCTGTCTCACTCATTAATTTTATTTTTTTAAGACACTATCCCTTCATATTCACCTCACACCTGTGTCCTCTGTCTACATATACTCCTTCTAATTGCCCTAATAATGAGAAAATTCTTATGAGCTACAAGTATTATCTTCCTATGTAGAAATGTAAACATTATTAGGTCCCTTATGATTTCCCTTTCCTGTTCACCTTTTTATGTTTCTCCTGAGTCTTGTATTGGAAAGTCAAATTTTATATTTAGCTTTGTTCTTTTAATTGAGTCCTTGAAAGTCCTCTATCTCATTGAATATCCATTTCCCCTCTTGAAGGATTACACTCAGTTTTGCTGTGTAGGTGTTTTTTGGTTGTAATCCTAGCCTCTTTGCTGTTAGGAATATCATATTATAAACCCTCTAATTGTTTAATGTAGATGCTATTACATTTTGTGTTATCCTTATTGTGGCTCCATGATGCTTGAATCATTTCTCTGTGGCTGCCTGTAATATGTCCTCCTTGACTTGGGAGCTCTGAAATTTGGCTGTAATATTCTTAGGAGTTTTCATTTTGGTGTCTCTTTCAGGAGGTGATTGGTAGATTCTTTCAATTTCCACTTTATCCTCTGGTTCTAGAATATCTGGGCAGTTTTCCTTGATAATTACTTCAAAAATAATGTGTAGGGTTTTTTTTTTTATCATGACTTTCAGGTAGTTTGATTATTTTTACATGATCTATTTTATCTATTTCAAGGTCAGTTTTTTTCCAATGACATATTTTAAATTGTCTTCTAGTATTTCATTCTTCTGATTTTGTTTTATTATTTCTTGATTTCTCATTAAGTTATTAGCTTCCTTTTGCTCAATTCTCATTTCCAAGAAATTATTTTCTTGCATTTTGGCAATTCTACTTTATAAGGAGGTTTTTCTTCAGTGAATTTTTGTGCCTTTTTTCCATTCGGCCAGTTTTGCTGTGATAAGACCTTCTCCACTCCTTGTCTTTTTGGACCTCTTTCTATCATTTGGCATAATCTGTTTTTTAAGGTGTTGTTTTCTTCATTACTTTTTGTGTCTCCTTTACCAAACTGTTGACTCATTTTTCATGATTTTCTTCTGTCATTCTCATTTCTCTTCCTACTTTTTGAGATCTTTCCTTCGTATTTTTCTTGGAGACTTTGAACATAGAAGCTTTGACTTCATCTTCTTTTGGGTATGTGTTTTTATCTTCCTTACCATAGTAACTTTCTATGGCCAGAATTTTTTTCTGTTATTTCCTCAGTTTCTCAGACTACTACTTGACTTTTAACTCTTTGTTAAAATGAAGCTCTGCTTCCAAGGTGGAGGGCACACTGTCCTAAACTTCAGGGGTTTTATGCAGTTCTTTTCAGAGATGTTTCTAGGGACCTGTAAGTTTTGAGTTCTTAGTATGATCTAAGGAGGGGTGTGTTTACTCCTCTCCTAGCCTGTGCTCTTGTCTGTGAGGAATCACAAGCACTCTTTTCTGTCCTGTAACTGCGAAGAGATTCTTCCCTCCACTGTGACTCTCAGCTCTGGTGTACTAATACTCTTTCTCATTTTAGGACTGTCAGCTGGGAATGTGACCCAGATTGGAATATGGACAAAGTAGCAGAGGGCTCTCTGATAATCTCCTTCTGATCAGTTGTTCAATCCCTTTACTGTCTGTGGTCTGAGAGCTCTAGAAGTAGCTGCTGCTACTGATTCAGTGGTTCTCAAGGCCTGCTTCTGGTTCGCTGGGGCCCTTTCTGTGCTGGCACACTCTGTGGTGGACTGTCATGCTTTCACCCAGGTGCAGCAGACCTTTTCTTCTGAACTTCTAAGTTGTTTTGGGCTCAAAGATTATTTCATTCCATCTTTTTGTAGGTTCTGCTGCTTTATTTGTTTAGAGTCATATTTAAAAGTGTTCTAAGAAGTTTTTGGGAGAGCTTAGGCAAGTTCTTGCCTTTTTTTGTCATTTTGGCTCGGCTTTTAAATGTACATTTACTATACGTACATATACTATTAAAACAGTTTAGAACTAGATATTTGCTAGCAAAGAAATAAGGCAAATGTTCATCAGTTGGGAACTGGATCAACATATTGTAAAATATTAATGGAATATAATGGAATTATGCTATAAGAGATAAAAAGTAAAATTAGAAATATGTAATATGATATGAACTGAAACACAACCAAGGAAAAAACACATGAGGATGAATAATAATACTCAAATAAGACCAAAATGAACCTCATGAAGCTTAACCCTGAGGAAAAAATAAAAACTTATGCCTGCCTCCCTTCTTTCATGGCATGGGAGACTATCAGCATGGAATATTGTGTTTGCTCCTAGATTCAGTGGATATGTCGATTATTTTGGCTGGAATGTTCTTCCCCCCCTTTTTTTTTTATCCATTATTATAAACAGTAGCTTGCAGGATGGGCAAAGGGAAAAGACTATATAAAATGGTATATAAATCAGATTACAATAAAACAATTTAAAGATTAAAAAGAGGGAAGTTTGTGCTAAATAGCTTTGATGTCCTTTCCAGTTCTATTTCCTGTTAAAATAGAATGAGAAATGCTCATTAAGAAGCTGCATGACAGGGAGCTGGCTTCTGAATCGGGGAGATCTGAATGACGTTCTTACCTCTGACACAGGAAAAAAAACCAAGATATTGTGGTGTCTCAGAAGCCTAATGTGTAATATAGTAAATAAATGTCACAGAATTGTTTTAATTTCTTAGTGGTAATTTTTAAGTATACATGCAGCACAAAGTCTGCAAATAAAGTTAATGAGGCACACTGCAAAGAAGGCTAAGCTTGAAGTTCAGGGAACACCATTCTACCAGTGCCATTAGGCACTGGATATGCAAATAAAAGTTGCAGAGAGATGTCTTGGGCCCTGAATATTAAATAATTTACCTGACTCACTTCTACTGCACCTCCACCCCCAAGCCACGTACCAGTTTTCTTACCTGGCACTTTCATGGCTTCAATGGTCATGTCTACATGATTCTTAAATCTATAACTTCAGTCCTAACCTCTCTCCTGTCTCTTGGAGACATCTCAAAAAATTGAATTTATTATGTAACTTAATTCAACAAACACTTACTAAGCATTTACTGAGAACAAGAAATTACTGATCTGTATTCTTTTCTGCTTGCAACTCTTGGATACAATTCATTATATTAAATAATATACATCATATACATATAATATGCATTATATTATACACATTATATATGTATATGGCTTCATGGACAATACTCTACTGTCTATCCAAGTCCACTATATATTTTTTCATTGCCTTTTATATTATCCATAATGTTAATTCTTCAGAAACTGGTATTCCATCACTGACAGTTATATAACATTTTCAGAACAATAGTAATGTTGAAAGATACACCTTAGATTTAGGATGAAGCTGGCAAACAGCATTGAATAATTTCCCGAATGCAAGTTGCTCAACTATCTCCTTCCTATTTGGTTTCCTTATAGCAAGGACAAAAGATAACAGAAGGAGAGTAAATGAGCTCCATTGCTACCTACATAATGTCAAGTTCTTTAAAGGAAATTCCTTAGTATATTGTAATGGTCCTATGTGGAAAATTCATGAGAAGACAAGAATGAAAGATGGATAGGTTGGGTTTTGATTCTTTGGAAGGAGTATATTATTTATGAATCCATCAAAAAATTTAATCATGTGGAAGATATTGTGTTAAATAGTAAGGTTACGGAAAGATTTCAGGTAGACTCTACTTTCAAAGAGACTACAATCTTTGCCTGTTATCATGTAGCTAGTATGAGGCAGAAGTAGATTTGAACTTAAGTTCTTTTGATTCTAAGGCTGATGTTCTATTAACTAAATCATTCTGTCTCTCATGCATATACATATATCTGTAAGTATATGCATTGGGTCTATGATTTCTTTATTATGGGAAAGTTTAAGATGAGAAAACACACAAATGAAAATCTGGCAACATATCACCTTAGTTAAGAGTTAAGTGACTTGCCAAGGATCACAGAGCCAGTATGAGTCAGAGAGGACTTGAACTCGAGTCTAAGACTGACTCTCTATTCCTTGATAGAGAGCCACCCTGCTCGTCTATTTGCATATTTATCTATTCATATGTATTGAAAATAACTGTGGATATGGTGCTTTACTAAATATTTACTTTATATTTACTTTATATTTATTAAATATGTACATTATTTCATTTACTTCTCTCAATAATCTTGTGCCTTAAATAGGATAATTATTACTATAGAGCACTGGTTCTGAGGCAGAGGATCCTAGTTCAAATGCTACCTCTCTTACTACCAATATGATGTGAAGAATATCTTACCTCTTGGGAGGCCAATTTTTTCATCTATAAAAGAAAGTGATTGACTTCTGGCCTTGAAGTCCCTTCTGGTTTTAATGCTATGATTCCACAATTTCTATTTTTAAAAACAAACAATTTGAAGAGAGGTTAAATGACTTACATGGGACTGTGGAGGTGGTAAGCGACCAGGCTGAATCTTGAAAATATTGCTAGCAGCTTCCTCCAGAGCTGGCTCCCTTTCCACTCCACTACACTCAACTCCAAGAATCTTGGTAGAGTGAAAGGGAAGATTACAGAGGCATTGTATGTCACATCTGCCTCCATAATAAGCTTTTACTCTACCAAGAGGAAGGCTTAATGAGGGAAAGGCAAATAGTTCTTAATTAGTTTCTAAAGAAAGAAGGTTTATTAACATCCATGGAGTTTTGCTAGTAATAACTAAAATGTCATATATTTTAAAAGAACATATAGATAAAAATGTGAATTTAAGTCAATTGGATAGATAAATAAAATAAGTACATTTATGAAGGAGAGTCTGGGAAATTCATGCACTGGATAGTGGACATACACAATTTTCTTTCCTTTTTAAAGTATTAAGTGACACAAAGAGTAGAGTAATCAAATTAAACAGGCTTCTTTTTTCTTTTCTTTTTGCTCAACACATAAATAAATATATTGGTGAACAAAAGAGAAGCTATGAAATCAATTGCTTTTGGCAACAACAAAGCAAGACAGGAGAATGATGACATCTAGTCAATATTTTCTGTCTTATTCAAAGGCACTATTATCTTGCTCAAGTGTCAAACGTTATGCCATTGGGGATGTGCTTTTGATGAAGACTCTAATGCATTTCTATAGGATTGGGGACTTGTCATTTACAAAGTTCAAACCATTATGTTGGAGTCACTCTTTGGTAAATAAGTGTTAGGTTATTTTTATGACATATGGGGCACTCAAATTCACAACAGAGTTGTTTAAATCTCTTTTTCAAGTAATGTAGAAGTGTGGGAAAGGAAATGTCTCAGCCTCAAAACAAAAGGAGAAACTTAAGGAAAATTTTGAATAAATTAACTGAGAAACAGTGATTGGAGACCTAAGAGCAGACCTCTTAAGACACTTCACAGAAGCGCTGCTGCAGAAAGGGTGGGAATAGTGCTGTGATAAGCACCAAGGCTGAATTTGATTTAGGATGGCCAACAGCTGCAATTCAGAAAGCTAATTCAATAGGGTTTAAAGGGAATCTTTAGGCTGCTTATCTATGAGCGCATGGGAGTTTTAGAAAGCTCATTTTCTTTTCTCAGTAATCAATTAGATCTCTTCGACCTCCCTTGGTTCAGACTCTCATGTCCCTGTCATAATTTTTTTTATTCATTTCTATCTTCCTTTCCTTCTGTATTCTGAGATTCTTAGTTGTTATTATGTATTCATGATGCATATTTAATAGCAACAATAATGTTGATTTACCTTGAAGGATTAGAAAACCCTTTCCCACTCAATAACCCTGTTATGTCAGTAACATAAGTGTTGTTAGCGTAATTTTGCAAAAAAAAAGGTGAAACTCAGAAAGGTCATCTGTAGATCTACTGAATATCAGTATTCAGTAATAACCAAGAGTTAACACTTCTACATTGTGTCATGATTTACAAAACATTTTCCTGGGAAAAAATCACATGAGGTAGGAATTATAGGACTATTACACCAATTTTATGTATAGGGAAACTGAGGGCCAGAAAGGTGAAATTACTTTCTCGTTAATGAATTTTCTCAGTTGGTTAGTGGTAGCACTATACCTAAACCAGGGCTTCTTGCTCTAAGTCCTCTGCTTTTTCTCCTATCCAACACAGCCTCCTCTGCAATGCCATGCTTTATAACACTGTATATAATATCTAGGAAGAAATGACTCCACTTTTAAGAAGTTGCTTTTCCATCACTAGAACAGACAGGCTTGATCCATTCAGATAAAATGAAATAGATAGGAATTCTCTTTTGCAAAAATGTCTTTCATGCCGTGTCAAAAGAATACCTTAAGAAAGAGGTCCAAAATTTAAAATGCAGGTTTTAAACACGTGAGACACTCAGTAAATACTTATTTATGGATTAAGAAATCAAGAGTGAAAGCAGTATTAAAAAGTTCTTATAATTATAGTGAGGAGATCACTGAATTTGGAGTCAGAGTTTGAATCTTGGGTGTTCAATTACATACTGAATATAACTTTAATCCAGTGATTTTTTTCCTCTGGATTTTTTCTCATCTTTAACATGAAGATTAGGGAATCTGTAATTCTCATTCAATTTAATTTAAATCCTATCTTCTAGATTCTAAAGCAGTCTTTTTTTGATCTCTCCAATTGGTAATGAATACTCATTAGAGATTTACAGAATTATTTTGATTATTAGAGAATTATAATATTTGAAATTGGAGGAGATAGCGGTAGCCACTGAGTCCAATCCACTATTTTCTGCCCATCTTTCATATATTTATTTTAACTGTTATCTGTTATATATACATACATGTATACATATATACACACATATATACATATACACACACAATCCTCTAGCTTGAATATAAATCCCATAAGGGCTTGAGCTAAGTCGATTGAAAGCATCAATTCTTACCTAGTACCTAGTACCTAAATATGCAAAGGATCAGTAATTCCATTAAGGTGAGTCTTTCTTCAAGTCAGACTGTAACACAACTTGGGTAAATGACTAGCTCAGGTCAAAAAGTCTGCTAAAGATGGGTTTCCCTGGGTCTCTGAATTGGGTCCTCTTTTCTGTTCAAGGTATGATGAAAAAATTTGTTTGGTATTCAAAGACTTTCACCACCAGTCCCTTCCTGTCTTGACACTGGTCTCTTCACTGTTCCTCAAGTAAAACACTCCATTTCTACATGGGCAGCATTTTTACCAGCTGTTTCTCATGTCTGGAATGCCTCCTTATCCGCCCTTTGTTTCTTTGCCTTCCTTCAAGATCCAGTTAATCTTATCCTATCTTTTATAAGAAGCCTTTCCTGATCCCCCTTAAGGCTAGTGACTTTTTTGTATTGATTATCTCTAATTTCTCTTGAATGTGTTTGCACATCACTGTTTCATGTTCTCTCCTTGATTAAATTGTGAGCTCCCTGACAGCGGAAACAATTTTTTTTGTTTTTCTTTGCATCTCCAGAACTTAACATAGTACCCAGTACAAAGTAGGCACTTAAAAATGATTTTTGATTGTCAAAGATGGGATTTGAATACAGATTTTTCCTGATACCAACTTCAACATTCAGTACTGTCTCTTTCTGGTTAGTGTAGCACTTTACAGAGAGCTGACCCTTTTATTTAATTGGATAAGGACATGTTAAAACTAAGCTCTTTGAGGGCAGAGACTGTATATTTCTTCTGTATCTACCATGTGTCCAGTACACGATAAATTCTTACACTTGTTGCATAGAATTGAACTCCTGGCACAGAACAACTAGTAAGTGCTTAATTGACTCATTGAATTTGTGGAATGGAATTACAATCCCCATTCAGATCACCAACAAGTTATTAAGCTTTTAGCTGGCACAACTTCCAAGGAGCTCTGACTGTTGAATAAAAGGATTTTCAGTAGTAGGCAACCATCTATAGGCTAGTAGAGTTGGAGTCAGTACTATTGGGGTTCGAATCTCTTTGACCTAGGACAAGTCACTTAACCTTCTCCTTTAGTTTAGCATGATTTGGGTCACCTGGTAAGTATTTAATAAATGCTTGTTGGCTGATTAATCTCTATTTTGCTTGAGACAATTCCCCAGGACTTAACACTTTCCTTCTCTATAAAATGAGGAATGGTTACCTTGGATGACCTCTGAAATGTGTTTTTGTACGCCAAGATCTATGACCCTAGTTAATCTAATTTTGTTTTACAAGTATAATTTTTGAATTTTTTTCTTTTACATTGGATTTAAGAAAAAAAATTCAAATCGATAGCCTATTTAGATGCAGAACAAATATAGAATTTATTGTCATTTTTCTTATATCATTTTACTCTATTCTGTTCTCTCTTTAAAGAAAAAAATAGAATTTTGATCATCTGCCAAGAATATATACCAAAAATTAAGTACCATAAGTATTTTAGCAAAGGCTATGTGATATTGACCTTAAATCCCGGAAGTAGTTGTGTTCATCTGTGCACCCTTTATCATTTTTCTTCAAACAATATGAATGATAAATCAAATGTTCTTATGAATAATTGGATTGCCTGTGCAATTAGAATTTTTCCCCATCTTATAATTTGTAGCATGGTTGAATTGAGCAACTCGTGTAATGAGTCACTATATGCTCAGGCTTTTAAGGAAGTTATTTCTGAAGGTCTGACTAAGAGGACTAAAATATGTCTGAATTAAAAAGAATGACAGGCTGCAATCAGGGTTGTGAAATAAAGGTGCTCAGTGAGCAGCCCTATTACAATCAGAAAGGGAAAGGAGCCGATCTCTGTCTTGTGCATGGAGGTAGAGGAAATGATGAATACCTTCGCTAACTCACTCGGTGCAAAATCAATCTTTCACTGTCAATTTTAAATGAACTAATTTGTTCACAAACGTGCTCCGTCAGTTTGGAAGCACATGCCGCTCTTTCCTATTAGCAAATCCTTTAATCTTGACTAGTCCACTGAGTAAGAAATCTAGAAATGTGTTAATATGACTGGACATATGTAGGAGGATAAGAATTGATTCTTTTAATTAGTGTCTGCTCAAGTTATGACTCCTTCCTTGACTGAACTATTGACCTATTCAGGGCATCAGAGATGGCGGTTATTACATATATATACATATATATGTATATATATATACATGTATGTATCTATATGTATGTATCTGTGTGTATGTACATGTACATACACACAGATACATACATACATATTTTTATGTTTACACATACCCACACACAAGCATATCCCTAAAGTTGAATTTTACTCTTTATTTATTGACACTTTGGAGAGTCCAAAAAAATTTATTCTTTCCCCTCCAACTCCTGACATTTTGTGAATTTACAGTGATACATAATACTGAAACCAGTGGTTTTAAAAGTCATTCGAAATCGTTATTTTTGTTTCTTAAACTTGTACACTATGACCCGTGTTTTGACCATTTTAGGAAATCCAAATTCTTCATGATAGAAGTGCTTTTGTGAAGGCTTTTTGTTTTGAACTATATTTTATTTTGTTTTAAAAGTTCATACGATTTGAGACCTACTTCTCATGAGGAAAGGAGGCAATTAACACAAGGAATTGATGATTCTGCTGGTTGATTTTTCTCCCTGGTATCATAGATGAAGATGAGAAATAAATTTGTGGTATACTGAATTAATATATGCTACTGTTAGGAGGTCATAAATTATTTATAACAATAACTATCGAGAATTTCATTCTTACATATTTTGAGAATTGCTTAAAGATTTTTTGATCAATAAGGGAATGCAATAAGGGAACATCAGAATGGATGTAAAACTTTGAAAGGCCAGCTGCTGGACCTGGAGCCTAGACAATCTGGATTCAGACCCCACCTCTGACATTTGTTAGTTGAGTGTCTATAGGCAACTTGCTTAACCTTGTGGAACATCAGTGTCATCATCTTGAAATTGGAGACCATAACGCTTATAGGATATAACTCAAAAGGTTTTGTGAAGCTCAAATGAGATAATGTAAAGCATTTTACAAATTCTAAAGTCTTGTGTAAATGTCAATCAAATCAAGCCGAAAATCACTTATTAGCACTTACTATGTGCCCGACCCTGTGATAAGCTTTAGGAATGAGAATATGAGTAAAAAAAGTGTCTCTATTTCTGGAACTTTCATTCAAGTGAGGGAAAATAGCACATAAAAAGAAACTGAAAATTTGAAGAAGAGATGGGGAGGGCCTAGTGATTAAGTCTGGAGGGTCAGCCACAGAACCAGAAGAAGAATGGATGGGCATTTCCAGTCGTGGGCACTTCCTCAAAAAGAAAGCTCTTGGAAGTGGAGGGATCTTCCAAGGTAAGAAGGCTGAAGGGATTATTTATCATAATCCATCTATCAGTACTACAGATTGTAAACTCCTTGATGGTAGAGATTGTCTCATCAGTGCTGATTACAAAATCATAGATGTAGGCCTGGAAGGAAACATTGAGGACACACAGTGCAATCCTCTTATTTTATAGTTGGGAAAACTAAGGCAAAGGGCAGAGATGTGATTATCCCAAGGTCACAGAGCCAGGCAGTTGCTGAGCCAGAACTATAATTCAGGTTTCCTAATTCCCAAGAATAGTATGGAGTCTGGCTTCAAACATTATAACATTGCTTTGGAGAACTGAGAAATAGGAGTAGGAGAAATGATTGGCACACACTATAATGACCCTTGTCTTGAAGCGAAGTTTGGAAACTGGTCTGAAATTCAGTAGAATAAAAAGTAGTGTCCAGACACTGGACATACTGGTTCTAGGCACAGATTCATATAATTCTAGAACTGGAATGAATTTTAGAGAGTGTTCTGTCTGGTCCCTCATACTACAGATGTAGAGAACAAGGTTCTCTGAGGTCCAATGTGGTCCAATCCAGTTAGTATTTATTGAGAGTCTTCTACATACCAGCCATTTAGAACCAGAGATATACTTAAGTGTGGGAAGGAATTATAGTGGATATCTAGTACAAACCTATATTTCACATTAAGAAACTGAATCCCAGAAAGTTTTAATAATTTGCCAAAAGTCACCATGGTAATAAATGGAAGAACCTGGATTTAATGGCGGGTTTTCTGACTGCAACTCCAGCACTCTTCATTATTACAATGCCTGATGTCAAGTAGAAATAAATGCCCCAGCTAGGGCTTGAAATATGGTCTTATGACTCTAAGCCAGGGCCATTCTCCTTATACCACTCATGTAGTCAGGGTGGGATGTAGTCTGGGGACACAGGATCTCCTCAAACTGTTTAGATACATAATACAAATTATGAATACCATTCTCTTGAACTTGAAAACTAAGCAAAGCTTTCCATGTTTCTAACTATAAAGTTCAACCTCCACACTTGCTAACATGAATTTCTTGGATTAAATATTCCAACATGGAAAATTGTTCTGTGATCTCATAAATTTAGGCGCTCTCTCCAATGATACAAATTAAAATCCATTTAAGCTTTCTCTTCCCATTAAACCTTTATTCATGGGACAAAGTGCTAGGTGCCTTTCTCAATTTCTCCTAACAACTATGGAATATCAGTAGAACCTAAGTGCCAGTCATCTCTTGCCCTTCTTATTTGATTGGCCCATCTTCTCTGATATTTTCCTCACATATTAAAAATGCCCCATTGATACCCTGCACACACTCACTATAAACTCCTCCGTAATCTCTCTGTGTTATATTATTATTCAATTCTTCAAAGACTACAATGTGTACTTGATTAAGAGAAGTTATTTTCAATAAACAATTATAACTAGTTTTTCTATTGCCCTTTCTATACATTATCTCCTTTGACCCTCATAATGACCTTGTGAGATACATCCTTTAATGGTCCCCATTTTACAGATGAAGTTGTGGAGGCTGAGGGAGGCTGTGTAACTGACCCACTTTCTCACAGATAATAAGTTTATGAGGCAGAATTTGGATTCAGATCTTCCTGACTTCAAGTCCAACATCATAAGCATAACTACCACCTACCTGCCTTGTATGTTTTTGAAAAATAAATAGATTGAATTTATTTCATCAACCATTTATTGAATATCTACTATTTGTAAGGCTTGGCACTTAAAAATTAGTAAGGAGCTAATGAAAGCTTTTTTGTAATATATTAAGACCAGCTTTTGGTTTTGATCTGCCTCTAAGCTGTGAAAAATGTCACTTTGTACCTGCACTAAGAAGTGGTTCTAAGGTGAGTTTGCCTTCTCTCAACACACAGTTTTATCCATTAGTTTTGTTATTTGAAAGGAGACCTCAAAGACCTTTGCTTTCCTGAATCCTTTGCTATCTGATAGGAGGTGTTACTAGTAGATTGCAGCTTTCCAAAATAGACTATAATAAAACTTTTTGGAAATTGCTTTACCACAGAAACTCATCTCGAGAAAACCAGACTCCAGAAACTGTGTGGATAACCTTTGATTTTTAAGTTTAGTCACTCCACACTGGTAGCTTACCCCAAATTTATAGATTTACAAATAATTGTTCAAAAATATGGATTTACCTAGTCCATTTAGACAGTTTGTTATGGAGTCCTTCTTATTCCACAATTAAAATTCTTTGGAGCACAGGATTAGGATATATAATGAGGAATTTTATATAAACATAAATATATATATATATATATATACATGTATGTGTATATACATATATATATGTGTGTGTGTGTGTGTGTGTATATATATATATATATTAGGTATATAATGAGGAATTAACAGTGATAAAATTATTTTTTTCCCATCTTGGGTGGATAGAGTAGTTCTTTCAGTATATTCAGAGACTTTTGCCTGTTGTAAATTATTTAAAGCATGAGATCTTTTTTTTCTTTTTTCACTTTCACATAATATCTAATACTGCACCATAAGGTACCAAAGCATTTTTTCCTTTCCATCTTTACCATTTACAAATTAAATAGCTTGAACAGACATTAAAAAATTAACTAACTTTGGTGGAAAATTTACATTCCTCTCAGGAGGGTGATAAAGTACTTTTCTGAATTTTGTGACTTCCTCTAATCAAAAGCCCAAACCAGTTAAACCCTATTTTCTAGTTTGTAGTTACAAGAAATAACACTAGGGTAAGCATGCTTGGCAAGAAGGGTAAATTTTGGTAAGTGCATCTGCCAGCCTCATGACTGCTGCCCTGATGAGATTTGTCAGTCCTCATTGGCACTGTGCACTCAGGCTGAAGGCTCCCTCCTGGCCAGACCCAAGTCATTTGCCAAGGTTTCCTTGTCAGGAAGAGTTATACCAGTCACAGATCCTAATGCTATCCCTGCTGTCAGAGCATTCCAATTTTTAATCACTACATGACTTGTCAGATTGAATATGAGCCCCATGGACAGACTTCAAGCACTTCGTCTCATGAACATGCCTGGGATGGCTTGTTTGGGGCACTTCTTTGGTCACCTCTTTAATTTTTATACTGGATCCTTTCAGAGTTCTTCTCTACTAAGCCCCTGTTTTCTCTCACACTGATGGACTGAGGTTGTTATTCTACTATTTCTGACTTGGACCAAGATAGTCTAAAGCACATGCCTTGGCTTAGTGAATGATCCTAAGGTCCCAGCAGGTTCTTCCTTCATCCATCATCTATCCACTGTGGAGAAAGTGCTGCTATCCATAATTATGCGGAAAACTAGCCAAACTTGCCTTCCACCCCACCTGCCATTTCCTTTCATACTGAGAGGACATTCTTTCTCACTGTGTTTGTTGAGTTTGAAAATTTGTAGCGATTTTCAAGCGGCTTTCTGAAATTCAATTCCCAAGAATATTTTCCTTAGAATGTTGCTTTTGAAATCTATTCCCAATTACTTCTTTCCCTCTATGGTTTTAAAATTTTGGATTCCCACAGAGGAACTGGGAATTAAGTGGGAAAATGGGAGACTGGGCATTGTGGATTCAGTAAAAGAACACTAGCCTTATACACTACCCCAGGATTGTCCCATTTCGATTGAATGCTTGCTGTATTTGTCTTCTACCACTAAGTCAACTCTATGTAACAGAATGATATCAAGGGACAGATGTGTTTTTGGCTCTAAATTCTTAGAGTCTGAAACTCAAGCTTTATCTACAGGTAAGAGGAATGTGTCTGCCTAATTCTACAGTTAAATGCAAAGCACCTATTGGAGAGAGAACTAAGAGCCACAAATGCCAACTCTGAAACATATTAAATTATACTTTTGGTAGTCACAGAAAAAAAAACTAATTAAGAATTGGTCATCAACTAGCATTTATGGAGTGCCCAATATGTGCCAGGCATTGTTCTGAGTGTGGCAGTTACAAAGAATGGCAAAAGACAGTTCCTTCTCTCTGGGACTTTATTATCTAGGGAAGAGAAAACCTGCAAATAGTATACAAGTAAGTGGTCACTCCCCATCCCACTTCTACTATGGTTCTTATCATTTTTGCCCATGTATCAATTCCTCCTTATTATTGAGATTCAGATACAGAATTAAATTCCTTCAGTGTTTGATTCTATACCTTTTAAAGAATGAAATTGTCTTTAAGACAAGTAAGGAGTAATTAAGTGCTCAAATGGTTTTTCCTACAGAATTCATCTGGTATATCTTTGTAGCATGAGGTATCAACCAAAAACCCTAACCCTGTGAAATCCTATGTATTATTCTTCTGGAAGCAGGTACACATTTTTGATCAAGAAAAGAAACTTTAGAAATGAAGATGTTCTCTAATGTTTATACATCTGTCAAAAGTTATAATTTCCCTTGATGCTTTACTGCTGTATTATGATTTAAATTATGATATATGAAAAATGTAAAGTAGTATAAAATGAAATAATATATGTGAAAGGCTTTGCAAACTATGAAGTGTTATATAAATATTAAACTACTAATATTTAATATAGTCATGACTTAAACTGTGCAGGAAATAACATTGAGCTTGGAATCAGAGGATATGGTTTGAAACCTTAGCTTTGCTAAGTATTAGAGTATTATAGAGTACTTAAGTATTACTCTATAGAGTATTGAATGACCTTGGGCAAATCAAGAGTCTCCCTCTGCCTGAGCTTCATCACCTGTAACATTTGGTGATTAGTCTTAATGATTTCGAATGTTCCTTAGAATTCTAAATTGAATAATTCTAAGAAAGATCAAAGTTTAAGACAAAAGAAAAAATATATTCCTTAATCCTATAATCTGGGACAAGAATTTATGTTTGCTAAAAATTTTGTCAGCACAATAATGCTACAGATTAGTCAAAAATCAAGTTTCTACTTCTATAATATACTTATGACTATTAGAAAGAGGCTATTATTTTTTTTTCAATATTTGGAATGCATCGTGAAAAGATATGAATTGTATGCTGGTAGAAACACAATATAATAAGAGAGATACATATGTAGATTTTCTTTCTTGGCCATTTATTTGGTCTTTCAACTTTAAATTTTCATTTTTCAATCAAGGAAAATCCACCTTTCCTCTCATCTATATTTTTCTCCCCCTTTGAGAAAGAAAATCCTTGTTACAGAAATATATAATAAAACAAAACAATTTTTTCCCTTTAGCCATGCTCCAAAACCCAATATGATTTAATCTGTAGTCTGAGTTGATCATTTCTCTGTCAGGAGATAAGCAATGTACTTCATCATGAGTCTGTGGGAATAGTAGTTGGTCACTACATCATTCAGAGTTCTTAAATGTTTCAGGATTGTCTTCAGAATGTTATTGTTATTGCACAATTTATTTTCTTGATTCACCCAACATCAGCTCATACAAATCTTTCCAGATTTCTCTGAAACCATTCCCTTCATTGTTTCATTCTGGCTAATAATATTCTGTCATGTGTAATATGATAACTTGTTTGGCCATTTATCAATTCATGGACACAAACTCAGTTTCTAATTCTTTCCTGCCACAAAAAAGAAATACATACATTTATATTTCAATGAAATAGAAAATGTCTCAAAATATAAACTAACATTTTAAATTAGGAATAAAAGTATATGAAAAGAACAAGGTGTGCTAATCTTGATTTGAATTTGTTTTCTCTTTTAAGATTTAATTGAAAGAACCAGAAATAAATAAGACTACCAACATGCTGGGTAGATCCTTTTAGGAGGATTTATAGAAATGTGTATTCAATGCAACTAGTAGGTACTTGGTACCTCCTATGTGCTAGGTAGTATAGAGAATGATGAAGGTACAAGGACAAATAAAAATACAAGAATCTCTCAGCATGAAAACTTATGAATGAGCTCCAACATATATGGATAGAAAAAGTGTGCACATCAATAACATGATCAACTCACTAGAGTTTTGAAGTATAACCTTTCGAAATTATTTTGCCCCTAACTCTACCCATTTAAACAATCTTTCTAAAGTTTTGCTTTTAAGAGAAATACATTCTCTTCACCAATGAATTTTTGTGTGTCCTTTTCCATTTTGGCTATTTTGCTTTTTTAATGAGTCCTTTCCTTCTACGATTTTTTTTTTGCTTCTCTTATCATTAGGCCAACTCTGTTTTTTTAAGCCGTTATTTTCTTCAGAATGCTTTGCCTCTTTTACCAAGCTATTAATTCTCTTTTCAAAATCTTATTGCATTACTTAAGTTCTGTTTCATTTGTTTGCTCCTTTTCTGAACCTATTTCTTGATTTTGAACTTTATGTTACAGTTGGACTTTGCTGACCTGGGAGTGGGAAGACACTTTCCCAAGCTTTAAGCTTTTTTCATGCTACTATTTTCAGAGCTTATTCTGGAGGTCTACGAGTTTTTTGTGTTTGCACTGTGATGTGATCCAAGAAGAGGCATGGTCACAGTTCTGCTCTGTGCTCTTATATTTATCCAGGAAGTGTCCTGTTCTCCTGTAGTTGTAAGCACTAGCACTCCTACTGGCCCGGAAACTGTGACTAGGTCTCCGACTCCTCTGCCACTTCAAGTGCTAGCTTTTCTCTCTGTCCTGAAACTGTGATCCAGAACTGATTACGGACAATAAAGTTGTCCATCAAGGCTAGTTGTACCCAGTACCAGCAATAGGTCCCTCACAATCTCTTTCGGATCAATTTTCTGACTCCATTACCATTTCTGAGCCAAGAGCTCCCAAAGCTGCTGCTGTGGTTGCTGTTGCTTCCACTGTGTGTGTGCATTCTGGTGTCGTCCACCCCAGTGTCACAGAACTCTCATGAGGACCTCCTAAACTGTCTCTGGAGGGGAAAATTTCCCGTTCTAATGTTTTGTTGGCTCAGCCACTCCTAATTTGATTTGAGGTATTATTTTAAAGTTATATAGGGGAATGTTGAGAGAGAGGTGAGCTGGGTAACTGATCTTAATCTGCTATCTTGGCTCTGCCCTTGAAACAAAATCTCATAGTATAATCTTAATAGTCAAGGTGTCTGTCAAGAACTTTAAATTTTGCGAAGTCTGGTGTACTACAAAGATTTTTGAAATTGAAAGCAGTAGGCTAAGGGTCAAATCCTGACTCTGACCTTTCTTGAACTTTCTCTGAAATTTATACTATTTCTCCATCCAATGGAGCTAACAATCCTTGTATTGTTTCCTTGCCAAAATCAATGTTTTGTGAGTGTTTTAGAAAGCTTAAAGTGATACAGAAATATGAGATTATTTCTCTAAGAAGTAGAAACAATGATTAGTAGTACAGGTTTAATAAACTTTTAATGAGTTCATGGAGATGAAAAGCAACCATTAAACAGGGATTTTGACCTATAATTCAGAAGGTGGGGAAAAAACATTTCTTTTTTTAACATTTTTGAGAAATATGGAGTAGAATATAGCAGCTGTCTACTCTCTCACATCTTCCTTGGCCATATGGATACTATGGTTCATGGTATGAAGTATTAGTTATGGGGGCAACCTTTGATGAAGACCATTGATAGGTTAGAAAATGTCCAATGGAGAGTTAAGAAGATGATGAAGATCCTTCCGATTATGTCATATAGAAATTGGCTGGACAAGAGAAAACAGAAGGGAGACATGCTAGAAAAGGACTAGGCTTGTTTTATTGAACCCTAGCAAAAGGAACTAAAAGTGAGGAGTCAAAGTTGCAAAGAGGCAAATAGATTAACCTAAGGAAAGACTACTTAAGCCCTGGAGTTATCCAAAGATAAAATGGAATGCCTTGGAAAGTAGTAGATTTCCACTAACTGTAGATCTTTGAAAAAAAAAGGTTAAATGACCACATACTGCATGTGTTATAAAGGGGATTCTTGTCCAGATTTTAGGATGACCTTCAAGCGTCCTTTCAATCCTGAAGTCTTATAATGCTCTGATATAATACATTGCTCCAGTAGCTCTGAGGTAATGATACAGTAGATTGAAAAGCATAAGGAAACTTAGAGACCGTCTAGTTTAATCCTCTCATTTTATAGATGAGAGAAAATTCTATCTGAGAGAGGTAAAGTAATTTCCTCAAAGTCACACAGGTAAGTAACAGAGTCAGGATTAGAGCTAAGATTTTCTGTGGTAATTGATAGAGCCAGTTCCAGAGATATAGAAAGGAGATGAAATTAAGTTTATGTCAGTTATGGTCCATAAGTATGAAAACATGAAGTAATTAAAATTTAAAACACTGTGAAAGGATTAACTATTGATGTTTAGAGATATCATAGTGAGATGAAAGAAAGATGAGCAGGATAGAGAGGTGACAAGAGAGGGAAGTGGTTGATGGAATATTCCTCAGGCAAAAATATAATACAACATTTGTCTACAGCAAGCACCAGACTACATCTTTCCTGGTAATTTCTTGTTTCATCTTTGATGAAATTGATCAACAAAACCACAGATCTATAATTCAATTATTTTATGGTATGACATGTACAGGTTTTTATGATGAACACTTAAAAAAATTATTGTAAATAATTTAGAACCAAATAAAGCATCTCATAGCTCATCAAATGAAATAGAGCCTAATCATGTCAGGATTCAATAAGAATAATCAGAAGCATGAATATTTGGCATTTTCAATAAAAATAATAATGAAAATGTGTATTTTTGTCATGAACTTGGAGCTTAAATTCTTATACATGTATAAAACATTAGCATACAGTTGAATGAGCATCTATCCACAGTAGCTTCCAGCTCCTCCTTTATTACTAACATGGTGGCTGTTCATCTGGATACCAGCCAGCGTCTACAGTAAGGCTCCTAGGTCATCAGAATACATCTTCATAAATGCAGGATTCAGTCCTTCGGTGGCTCCCTTCAAAGCATAGCTTCCACTTACAGGTTTTAGGAGTCTTGGATCTGCTACTTTTAATTTCACAAGTAATTCAACTTCCCATTACAGTAAAGCATTAGCACTTCCATAAAGGATGCCAAGGGATCCATCAGCACAGCTAAGCACCTAGGCTTCTGCAGATGGCTCTCATCGAAATCCTTGATTCCTCTTTTTGTCATTGTTTCCATGATCTGGGACCACTAACAGATTGTTCAAACACTTTCAGGAAAAAAGAAACACAATGAATGCCAGGGACAAATCAGCGGCACCTTAAAAGAAATAAGTGATCGACCAAACTTTATTAGATAGTTTGAAGGTCTTTGCAACTTTAAACTTACTTTATTAAAGAAATTCATCCAGTGAAATAATACTGAGATTGTTTTAAGAGGTATGATGATTAAGAAGATTGTGTTGTACTCTGGAGCACATTTAGAATCAACAATTGGGCATACTTTGAAGAAAGAAGTTACAGTTAACTTACTGCTTTTTCCCCCAAGGTAGATAAGAGAAAATAATGTTTTATTATTTTTATTAGTCATTCATTGTTAAAAGAAAAAAAATACAAAGGACAGAGGATCAGTGTCATGAGATTTTATTTCCACTCTCTGTACCTCAACCCAGTGTCAGTTGCTTAGACTTTTATCATTTTTTTTCAGGTCTCTTAAGTGTGAGAGACTTCTGGCACCTCTTTAGGGTAAGAGTCTGTGGATTTATTAAAAAATAACTATCACCTAACTGGTTTTCTTTGCAACTATATACATTGTTTGTTATATCTTTGGAAATATTAAACTGACATGGGATCCATGGGCTCCATCAGACTCTCCCCCCCCCGCCCTCTCTCTCTCTCTCTCTCTCTCTCTCTCTCTGTCACACACACACACACACACACACACACACACACTCACAAACTAAAAGCTTCTGCTTTAGGGAGACTCATGTGGACAGTCTCTGGATGCTTAATGAAAAGAACCTATAGTGGACTTTCTAAAAATGCATCTGATTGAAAGAGTGATTTGTATTTATGCACCTGAGGGAAAAAAAAGTTCAGACTGTACCCTGAAAACTTAATGAAAATAGATATATTTTGCACCATTTCATCCTTTTTTTTTTTTTTTACCATTTTTCACATACCTAGATTAATATGCCACTTTTGATTCTTGTTACCATCTGTCATGAGAATATGCACTTGGACCTTAAAGTGTTGTGGGCTTAGGGGATATTATGTCAATTTCTGGGCTCTTTTCATTATTCCACCTTTGGATTTACTCAGTATTATTGTGTGACTTGAAAATTAAACTAACTTTCATCCTAGTGGAAAGATGAAATGACAACTTTCTTTTTAGCTAAAGTTGAAGACTTTCCTCAGCACTTGAGAAATCTCGATGACAGACACTGCTCAAGGTATTCCATTCTGAATGGAATGGAATGTTCTGTTAATGACAGAAGGGAAAAATTATTAGACAAAAATAATGTTTATTAAAATGAAAAATTTGAAATCTCTTTATTGGCATAGGTGATTTTTCCAAAGGCTACTCAAAAGATTATTAAGAATATTGGTGAAAATTGAAAAAGTAATTATAAATGATTATCCCCACCCTGACTGTATGTTTATAAGACAGTGAAATTAAACATGCTGGGGCTGTTATTTTTTTTCTAGTGGTTTAGGGCTGTGAAATAAGACATAGGCTCTGGCTTTAAGAGCCACCAGGGGTCTCATTTGAAGAAACCCTAATGCCTAATGTCAAACCTACAACTCTCCTGATTAGGGCGGTGGATTGCCAATTCTGCACTGTTTGTACTAATGAACCGGCAGAAAACTAAGACTGATCAGCGAGAGCTGCTGTTAAGCTGTTCCCGTCACCGTATATCAGCTCAACAACTTTTCTGGCCATCCAACAGTTCAATATGGCATCCCCATAAATAACCTATTTCTAAATGAAATAGGAATTTTAAGGATGGGACAAATATATTTTTATATTTTTTCCCCCAGAAATCTTTCACTTTTGCAAAAATTTCTAAAAAGGGGTGAGAGTAGGAGATTGGAATGAACTTTTGAAAAATGAATTTTTGGTGGGAATGAGTGTTTTACTAAGAATTTACTAGTTGTGTATCCCTACTTAAGGAACTTAACTTTAATTTCCTCACCTTTACATTGGAGATAAAAATAGTGCCTGCCTCATAGTTGCTTTGAGGTTAGATAAGATATCACACATAAAATACTCGGCAAACATTAAAGTGTTATATGAATTCTAACTATTGTTTTCTGATTATCTCTAAGCAACTTAGAGTTAATTGCAATATAAGAGGATCTCGGCAACAACTTACCAACACAATTAAGAGGCTATTTTGGTAAAAATGTTTGGTATTTTCCCTCATGAAATAATGAAATTTTTACCTAGTCTTTATTTTATTTTGTGCTTTATAGGATTGACTTTTGAGTGCCTTCAACTAGAAGATACTGAATACAGTTGAAAATTCCTGAAGCACCAGGCAAGGTAGTGGGGAAGAGTTATGAATCTGGTCAGGAAGGTCTGAGTTCATTCACCAGTTGGGTTACTTTGGGCAAACCACATTAATTCTATCTACCTCAATTTTAACATCTCTAAAATGGGGGTGATAATTACACCTACCGAATAAAATGTCACAACACATTGAATCCTTTGTGGTATATATACGTGTGTATATATATATATATATATATATATATATATATATATATATATATATATATATATGCATTTCTATCATCTATCTATCTATTTACCTATCTATCCATATAGATATGGATGTATCATCAAAGCAAGAGTCTTATGAAGGTCAGAAAAGCTTATCACCAGAGTATTTGCTTCTAAGTAATGAATTTCTTTGGCCATGATAATTCACAGAGATTATACCATGGCATAGAGGAAGGGTAACCTGTGCCAAAAGAGAGAGATCATGCCAGAGAAATTATAGATATTAAAAGTATATCATGATAAAATTAGTCAATTAATAAGAATTTTAGGCACAATGTTAAGCACTAGTGATACTAAGAAATGCAAAAAATAAAAATCTCTGCTCTCCAGGAAACCACATTTTAATGAAGGAGGCAACATATTTTGTTGTTCATTCTTCATTTTCTAAGAAGACCAATGACATCACAGGTGATGACTTGGGCATGATTTGGATTGAAGTGAGGCAGTGTTGAACACAGTTCTCACTCTCTCTTCCAGAGTCATCAAAGTCCAGAGGCAAGGCAAAAGTCAAGATGACTGAAAATGGCCCAGGATGTAGTGGTGTCCTTGGTATCTGAGCAAGCCTCTCGGTGCTCCCTCCAGAGCATCTGCTTTGGCCGCCTTCATGACCATAGGAACAAATCATTCTCGTTCACCCATTCTACAGGGGGAAGTCTGTTTATGCATGGAGTAGACATGCCTCCTAATTCACTGGCAGGGTTGAGGTCTGTCAATTACCCTCAACCTAGTTTAACCTGTCTGCAGAGAGAGTTTTTACCAGGTAGGGCACTGAGCATGCTACAGCCTGTTGGAGTTACAGTTCAGGGTTGGGTGAGAGGTGGACACCAAAGGTGGATGAGCAACCCTCACACCAGAAGTGCTAGTTCTATCTGAACATCCCTACATTCTAGAGAGAATTAGCAAGATTAAGAAAGAGTTAAAGGAAGTCAAGAATCATACAATTCTCATTTCCCAGAAAGTTTAATGCTCAAATAAAAACTTACACATGATTGAAGAAACTTAGTGAACTGATGAATAAATGAAAGAACAGGGGATCTGAAAGGTAAACTGAGATGGAGGACACTTAAGAGCATGTCTATTTGTGTGCACATGTGTGGGGTGGAGGGATGGTGTATTAGGAAATGCCTCCTACAGAAAGTAGAAATTCAGATAAGTCTAGAGGGAAGTCAAGGAAGCCAAAGGATGGATGGGAGAGAAGAGAGTGAATGAAAAGACATAAAATTCAGAGATGGAATGTCATGTATGAAAACTAGCAAGAAATTCATTGTCACTCTATTGTAGCATCAGAGGAAAGCAAAGAGTAAAAATAATTGGAAAGATAAGAAGGTGTCAGATTTTTGAAGGGCTTTAAAAGTAATCTGAGAATTTATATTTGATTCTAGAGGAAGTGGGGAGCCACTGGAGTTTATTGAGAGAGAAGGATGAACCAAAACTACCTTGAAAGCTGGAGGATAAATTTGAGTTAAGTGGAGAGAGCCCTGAAGCAAGGAAGCCAACTAGAAAAAGGTGGTTCCGCTCTTTCTCACATAAAAAAAAACTATTGTAATATCATCTAATACTTTAGGGATCCCATGATAAAATAATACCTGGGGAAATCGGAACACAACATGAGGTTAGATTAATAGCGTTTCTGAGGGAAGCTTTTTTCTTATTTTTTGTTTTCTAGTCTTATGGCCCAACCTTAAAATTCCTTTAGCATCTTTTATACATTAAATTATCTAGTGATATATTTCACTTTTCTAGTCAGTCAGATACATGTATATGTATGTGTCTGTGTACACACAGATACACATAAATATATATTTATACACATACATGTATACAAATACTCATACATATATCATATTGATATCATTTTACATCAAAATTATTTGGGGGAGAAAATAACCACAACAATATTCTCCTCTTTCTTCAACAGGAGGCAGGGAAGTAGAGAAGGTGCTGAACATGGAGTCAGAGGATCCAAGCTCAAATCCCAGCCCCTTGACTTAAGGTACATAGAGCCTTGAGTAAGTCACTTAACTTCCCTGGGTTTCAATTTTGTTGTTCTGTTGTTTCACTTGTGTCTGACTCTTTGTGACCCCATGTAGGTTTTCTTGGCAAAGACATTTGTCTCCAGGTCATTTTACAGATGAGAAAACTGAGGCAAACGGGAGTAAGTGACTTGCACAAGGTTTCAAAGCTAGAATGTATCTGAGCCTGGATTTCTTCCTGCCTCCTGGTCAGTGCTTTATCCACTATGCCACCACAATTATGCCACCTAGCTGCCCCCAGGGCATCAGCTCAGTCATCTGTAAATTAAAGGGGTGGGATTAGTTGGCTTTTGAGATCTCTTCCAGTTTTTTCTAGATCAATCATCTTTTATTTTCTTTTTCTTTACCTCTAGCTGTGTCTATTTGAATATTGACCCTGTATCTCATTTCAACAATCCAATTCACAAAGCATTTATTAAAACCCCATTATATGAGAAGAGTTGGTAGGTGGTGCAGCAAATAGAGCGTCCTAGCCCTGAAGTCAGGAAGACCTGACTTCCAATCAGGCCCCAAACTCTTCCTAGCTGTGGAACCCTGAGCAAGTCACTCAACCCTGTTTGCCTCAGTTTCCTCACCTGCAAAATGAGCTGGAGAAGGAAAGGGCAAACCATTCCAGTATCTCTGCCAAGAAAATTCCAAATGGGCTCAAAAAGAGTCAGATACAATTGGAAATGACACCACCATCACAACAACAACTATACAAGAAAAAGCATGACTTAATAGATAGAAAAGTAGCCAGGAAGACCTGGGTTCAAGTCCTGCCTCTGACACATAATGAGTATGTGACCCTGTTCCAGTCTCTGTATGTCCAGTACCTAGGACAGTACCTTACACACAATAATCAGTTAATAAATGTTTGTTGAATATTAAACAAATAAATTACAATGCTGACTATAAATTACAATTAGAAAATCACAGGTTAACATTATCTATGTTGTATTGTTTTCGTTATTTTGTTACTGTGGTTTTAGGCCTCTTGCAACCTACCTGCTGATATTTTGACACCTACACTCTAGGTAAGTCTCCAAGAATATAATTTGCTGAGGTTTTCACCTGCACTGGTAGAGGAAGCTCATTTAATAGATGACCAAACTGAGGCCCAAAGAGATTGAACTGACTTGCTCACTTTTCTTGTTAGGTCATAGTATTAAATTATGGTCATAGAATTCTTAGAGGTGGAAAAGAAACTTAGGGGGTCTTCTAGTACAGTTCTCTTCTAGTACCAATATTGAAGTATAGGTCCAGAGAAAATATTCATAGCGTCTCTAAGACACTCGAATGATATGAAACGTTATGAGGAATGTCAATGAAGTCACTCTTGCCATGACAGTAGAGAGAACAGGTAGGAGGGGTTTTAGCCATAAAAATCACCCCCTTCATCTCCTACCTGAGTGGTGGGTTAGAGCTTAACCCAATTCTCTGATTATACAGTTAAAAGCAGTCTTACTTAAAAGTTAGTTTATGTGCTAGGGAGATGGACCACCATGAACCATCCTTCCCAGTTCTCCACCACCATACTCACAACTGCGATTTGCTAGAACACAATATGGTGTAGTGGAGGGAGGACTGGATTAAGTTTTGGTTTTATTTCTTCCATGAGCTAGCTGTGTGACTCTGGACAAGTCCCTTAAACTCCCTGAGCCTCTGTTTCCTCAGCTATAAAGTGAGGAAAATATACTAGATGATCTCAATTTCAGCTCTAATATTCTTTGAAGTTCAATTATGGATTTGTGTACTCCTTCAAAGGTATTTGTGAATAATAAGCAAATTCTCCTAGCCTTCATTTCCTTTACTGTAGAACAGGAAGAAGAATACATCAAACTCACAAGGTTGAGATTGTTGTTTGCATCAAGTAACATAATCTGTACATACCTTGAAACTATAAATCACCTATGAGTCAATAAGCATGAAAATTATTAGTAGTAGTAATTGCCTATGAGGAAATACAAATTCAGAGTTGCCCTTTATTCCTGCTATCTCAGTCAAGTCAGGACAAATTACATCTGCAGTTAAGTAGGAATGGGCGCTGAAAGCCCTTCTCTCCTTCCTCCCTCTTGACTGGTCACTGACTCTTCTAAGGCAGAAAACCTAGAATTCCCCCATTCCACTCTCATCTTTATCCTCCACCCCTTTCAAATAAGTGATAGTTCCCTCCCATCTCCTCCTCTATCCTGGCTAAGAGGACTAGGCTTGAATGAGCTGGTGGTCACCACATATGACCTTGAGGCTGCAAGTTCCCCACCTTTGAATTAGAGTATTTAAGGTTCTGGAAACTTTTTTAAGTGATATAATAAATGCACTAAAATGTCTTATAGTTTAATAAAGAAGTAACCGGGTACAGTAGATAGAGCAATGGATTTGGAGTCAGGAAGAGCCAGATTTAAACTCTGCTTCTAACACACAATGGCTACATAACCCTGGGAAGATCACTTAAGCTCTCAAAGTCCCAGAAAACTCCCAAAGACTATAAATTACATAGCAGTATTGCATAGTACTTTGAGATCTGTGCTGGTAGAGTTTTTCTCTTCACACTAGGAATGCCCTAAAAAGATAAAAGCACAAGTCCAGCCTTCCCACTCTGAATCTCCCCCCGCCCAAACCCTTTAATAGCCTACAGTTTTTGCTTTTCATTTCTCAGATTTTGAAGTTCTTTCTTTCACTTACTGTGCCATATTATGAGCTCATCTTACAATATTAAAAATTCCTTCCCAGATTTCTTAGCATTTTAATTTGGAGTCCTCAGTCATCAGGTCTACCAGATATTGCTCTTTTGTATCCTTATACTAATGAGCCAACTGGAGCCTTTTTTTCTAAATTAAATCAACCAAGATACTTCGATGCAATTGCTTTATTCCCAGGTCTTTTAGTTAGCTCCAGAAGTAAAGTTCTTTCTAAGTAAAAAATATTAGACTTCCAGTTGTCATAAATAACAATCCATTGAGAAGAATTTCAGTCATAAACATAAAGAATATAATCCCAAAGACCATATGTTGCTCCATTTCTGCTCAGACAAGCTAGATATCCTGTTAAGATGGCCCAACTTCCTGTAATAGAGAATTAAATGAACATTTTTCTACCAAATGTGTCCCTTTTGGTTCCTTAATGCAGCAAAACAATAGCAAAATAAAATACCAGGTGAATATCTGATAATTTTTTATTGGGGGAATGGGGAAGTTAGGATGAATGGTGTGGCTTTTAAAGTTAAAGGGAAAACATACTCTGGAGCTGGCAGGCCCACCTCAAGACTTTCTCCCATTTATCAAAAAAATCTCTTCAGTTTTCCAAAGCTCTCTCTAAAGACCTCCTGAGAATTGAAACAAAGACCATATTGTGTTCTTGGTTCAGGCTTGTTAAGTGGCTCATGAATAATCTTAAATGCATCCTCCCTATAAATCTACTTGATGTAAGACTACTGTTACCCAGCCACCAACTTTACTGACATCCATCATCAGCTCCAGAGATGGAAGATTTGCAACGCGCATCCAAATAACTGTTTCCAACATTTGGTCTATGAGGTGCTTCTGAATACTTTGGCGTCAAAAGAGAAGACAAATAGAGGAAGGTCTTGTTTTGCTGTGAAGATATGAAAGCATTTATAATTCTGTCTTCCTTGTTCATATGTAACGATCATTTAGAATCTTTGGAGGAGTTTCAAATGAAGAAGCCAATGAGAATGTAGTTTTGCTATATGTATTGTAGGGATTCAATTATTTAAATGGATATGAATATATACATACCCCCCATCTGCTTTTAGAGCCTGCTTTGCTATTTTTCTGATATCCACAGTGACTTGCACTTAATAAATGTTCATTGATTGAATGATGACTTGACTTTTGTTCTTGGTTTTAAAAAATGGAAAAGAAAAGATTTTAGAGACCCTCAATAGGTGGGTGGCTAGGTGTTTCAATGGTTAGGGTTCAAGGTGTGGAGTCAGGAAGATTTGAGTTCAAGTTTGGCCATAGACACTCACTAGCTATGGGGCCCTGCAAAAGTCATTAACCCTATTTTCCTCAGTTTCCTCATTTATAAAATGATCTGGAAAAGGAAATAGTGAAACCACTCTAATACTTTGCCAGGAAAACCACAAATGAGGTCATGGAGATTCAGACACCAAACAACAACAGTATATACATATTCCTTAAGAGTGAAGACTGTCTTCTTTGTCTCATTGTATCCCTAGCTCAGGGTTAGAACAGAGCAGGTAGTAAATAAATCCATGGTTTATCGAGGATCTGTTTACATAAGGAAACGATTCTGTGTGCCATTTGTTTGCTCTTATTATGTTTGTCCTTCCTTGCTGAAGAAGACCATGGCATTAGAGAAATGATGACATGACCTGCACTTGACTTTGTTTTGAGTGAGAGAGAGCTGTGCAGGTCACCAGGCTCATTTCTCCTCCAGAGCCATCTGAATCCAGTGACCAAATATTCATCAGGATGACTGGAGATGACCCAGGATGCACCAGAAGATGTTGGCCTAAAGGGGCCAAAGTCTATGCAGGTACTCACTTAGGGTGAGGTAAGGCCCATTCATTGAATAGGCCTTTTTAAGAAGTAGTCAGGACATGGCTCCTTTAATGAGGCCAAGAAAAAAAAGACATTAGACTGGGAGGGAAACAACAACAGTTGCTATTGATAATCACTCTGAAACCAGGAGAGTCCATAATAGAGAGAGCCTTTAGGCAGGGGGGCAGGAGTCTCATGATGTCTGAGCTTCAGAGTGCAGTAGGCTCGTGGTTCAGAGAAGGGAAGGGAGACTAGCCAGTAAAACCCAAGACACCTGGGCACCTTTTGACCATTCAAATTTACTTTCCTTTGGAGAGAAGGAAAGGGAGGAGTAGAAAGACAGGAGATGAGGAGCTGAGTCTACTCACAGGGTTGCATTTATCCTTCATTACTGAAGAAGCCCATGCCATCAGAGAAATGATGACATGACTTGCACTTGACTTTGTTTTATACATAGAAAAGAGAGATGGACATAGCTATATACAAGTTTAAGGGTACTCTGAGATTCATTGAATTTAGTCTAAAAAAGCATATAGAACTCTTTTCAGAAAAAAGTGTTTTTTATGAAAATAATACTAACTTAATGTTAGCAGCCAAGCTCTGGACCACCTTTGAGTACTGGGACTGCCCTTCGGGATCTGGCTCTGCCCTCAGGGAGGAGCATGGGAGGGGCTCTGGCTGGGGATATAAGAAGCTGTTGGGGAGGGATCAAGAGAGAAGCCATTAATAAAGTGAAATGCACTGGCCACCTTGGAGGGGATTCCCCTTCTGTAGCTGCCATACAGTAGGGGCCGGAGACTTCCGAAGACTCGGGATAGGGTAAGTATCCAAGCGAGGGCTGGGGGTAGCCTGGAGCAGGAGCCCGGATAGTGGGGTGGGGGGATAGGCCTGTGCAACTTAAGTAGGAAAAAAGGGTATTTTGGATGCTGGACTTAGCCCATTGAGTCTTTCCCCCTTATTTTATAAATGAAACACAGCCTAGAAGCTTTCTCCACTAATTCTTACTTGAACTGACAGGTTGAGTTCCCAAAAGAGTACATAACCACTTCTTTCCTCAGGGTTCTATCAACCCTATAAATTTGAGGGGTGGGAATTTCTAGCTCTTGCCTTCAAGAGCCTCATGGGTCACCTAGTTGTCATCAATTAGCTTTTACCAGGGGATAGTTACTGAGAATGCATAGTGATAACAAAAATTCAAAATACTCACCCCAAAAATGTTCCCTAGAGACAACTCAAATGGGAATGAAGTGTACATGTAACAAAGCCTACTGGGTCAAAGGGTATCTCCTGCTTCCTGGACCTGAAAGTCCCAGATCCTCAGGGAGTCTTGATGAAGCTTGCTTTGGGGAGTAGGGTCAGTGATGGAAGAAACAGTCACTCAATCACCTAGGCTGTCTCCTTCCAGAAATGGCCAACCCACCACTGAGTTACACCAAGTAAGTTTCTCCTTGCTCCTTGGTGGGACTTCAGGTGGCTTTGACAAAACTCTGTCTTGCTAGTTACCTGAGTACTCTCATCTCATAATATTCATTCACTTAAAATTAGGAAAGTAAAAGCACGATGGAAACCAAAGTACCATGCCTTAAGGACATATGACAGGTAGCAGATTAGGCAGCCTACCTCTTACTCAGTGAGTAGCTCACAGCAATCCTCCTCACTCAAAAGAGAGGGAAAGGGAGAGACCAAGACAGAGACAAAGACATAGATACACAGAGACAGAGAGAAAAAGAGAAAGAGACAGAAGTAGAGACAGAAAGAGAAAGAATGAGAGAGGGCACACAGAAAGAAATGGAGGGATGTAGAAAGGCAGTGTCACATATACAGACACGGGAAGAGAAAACAACTTATGCTAAAACTTTTTTTTGGTACATTACAGCTTTGCCTTGCCTGAACTGTCAGTCCTTTTGGTTCTGAAGGCAAAAGACAAGAGTTCCCTCTTTAAAATAGTATAAATTTTGAGTCACAATGGACAAAACAGGCTTCTGAAGTTCCATACACTCAAAACAGAGACCCATAGACAATTAAAATAAGAAGTAGAAGCAGAATCTAAGACACTGTAACGGAAGTAAAAATAGGCAGGAATAGCAATCATGAATCTAAGATAAAGAAAAGCAAAAATGCTTCTAATTCAAAGAGATAATCAGGGAAATTATATCTTGTTAAAAGGCATCAGACACAACAAGCAAAAGAAATAAAATAAAATAAAATCAATAAAATAAAAATCAATAAAAATAATTGCACAAAATGGTATGACATCCAAATCTTAAAGGAAATGTTAAATGAATTACAGGAAGAAATAGACCATAAAACTATACTGGTAGGGGACTTCAAATTCCCACTCTCAGAGCTAGATAAATCTATCCATAAAATAAGTAAGAAAGACATGAAAGATTAAGAGATTTTAGAAAAGTTAGATATGATAGATTCCTGGAGAAAAAATCTAACAGAAATAGAAAGGAGCATGGCTTTTTTCTTAGCTGTACGTGGCACCTTCACAAAACTTGACAATGTATTAGGGTATAAAAATTTGAAACACAAGTGCAGAAAAGCAGAATTTTGAAAAGCACCCTTTTCAGATCATAATGCAATAAAATTTCTATTTAATGAAGGACTATGGAAGCATAGCTTAAAAATGAATTGGAAATGAAATAATCTAATCCTAGAGAATGAGTGGGTCAAAGAACAAATCATAGAAACAGAGTCATTAAAATATAAGGCTAATAACAATATTAATAATAAAATCATAAAAATTGTTAAAGACGATAATATTGAGACAGCATAACCGAAATTTTTAGGGTGTTGCCAAAGTAATGACTGGGGAAAATTTATTCTAAATGCATACATCAGTTAAAGAGGAAAAGAGCATATCAATGAATTGGGCATATAACTAAAAAAATACAAATTAAAAATCTCTAATTAAATTCAAAATTTAAATCCTGAAAATCAAGGAAGAAACGAATAAAATCAAAGTAAGAATGCAATTGCATGAATAAATAAAACTAGGAGATTTAAAAAAATAATAAACCATTGTTAATTTGATTTTTTAAAAAGAAAAAAGATCATTATCAAAAATGAAAACTATGAATGCACCACCAACAAAGAAGAAATAAAAACAATTATTAATAGCTATTTTGCCCAATTATGTGCTAGTAAAACTGACAATCTAAATGAAATGAGTGAATATAGAAAAGTAAATTGCCCAGATGAACAGAAGAGTGAATAGAATTTTAAATAATCTTATCTTAGAAAAAGAAATCAAACAAGCCATAAATGAACTCCCTAAGAAAAAAAATCCCTAGAACCAGATAAATTTATGAGCGAATCCTACCAAATATTTAAGAAACAATCCCTATACGCTATAATTTTGATACCTAAACTAGGGACAGCAAAAACAGAAAAAGAAAACTATAGGCCAATTTTCATAAAATTTTAGATAAAATACTAGTAAGAATATTAGTATGTCACTAAGAACATATACTATGACCAGACAAGAATCATACCAAGAATGCAGGTTTGGTTCAATGTCAGAAAAACTATTAGAATAAATTACCTTGTCAATAACAAAATGACAAAAAAATTATATCAGTAGATGCAGCAAAAAGCTTTTGATAAAATGTAACAAACATTTCTCTCCTAGAAATCATAGGAATAAATGGAGCCTTTCTTTAAAAGGTAAGTAGTATCAATAAAAAACCAACGGCAACCATTATTTGTAATGGGGATAAACTTTCGCTTTCTAATAATATAAGGGGTGAAGCAAATGGATGTCCATTATTACCACTATTCTTCAATATTGTGCTTGAAATGCTAGATATAACAATAAGACTCTCAATTTAAAAGTAATTGAATGAATAAAAATAGGCAAGGAGCATTCTTTGTAGATGATATGACAGAATACTTAGAGAACCTGAAAGAATCGACTAAAAACTAATTGAAATAATTAACAACTTTAGAAAAGTTTCAGGAGATAAAATAAACCCACATAAATCATTGGCATTTCAATAAACTACTAACAAAACTCAGAAGAAAAAGACAGAAAAATTCCATTTAGAATAACTGTAGACATTATAAAAAATATTGTGGAGTTTCCCTGTCAAAACAAACCCAAAGACTATATAAACACAATTACAAAACACTTCTCACACAAATAAAGACAGATCTAAAAAAACGGAGAAATGTTCACTACTCATGAGTAGATTGTGCAAATAAAATAAAAATGACAATTCTACCCAGATTAATTCATTTATTTATTGCCATTCCAATCAAAATACCAAAGGATTACTTTATAGAGCTAGAAAAATAATGAAAAAATAATGTGGAAAGAAAAAAAGGAGAAGAATGTCAAGGGAATTGAAAACAATGTGAAGGAATGGCCTAGAAATACCAGATTTCAAACTATATTATAAATCAGTAATCATCAAAATTATCTGGCACTGGCTAATAGAACAGTAGATTAATGGATTAATTTAGTAAATGACTATAGTAATCTAATATTTGATAAACCCAAAGATCTAAACTTTTGGGGCAAACCTCATTATCTGACAAAAATTACAGGGAAGACTGGAGAACAGTTTGGCAGAAAGTGGGCATAGACCAACATTCACAACATATAGTAAGACAAGGTCAATAGGAATACAAATTGAAACATAAAGGGTAATAACTTTTAAAAATTAGGAGAGCATGGGAAATTTTATCAGTCAGATGTGTGGATAAGGGACCAAGCAAGTGATCCAGAGCATCACAAAAAGAAAAATGGGTAATTTTGACTAACTTAAATTGTAGAAGTTTTGCACAAATAAAACCAATGCAGCCAAAATGGGGACAGTAAGAAACTGGAGGGAAAATTTATAGCAAGTTTCTCTGAGAAAGGTCTAATTCCTCAAATACATAGGGAATTGAGTCATTTATAAAAATGAGACCCATTGCCTAGCTGATAAATTATCAGACAATATGGCCTAGTAGTTCTCAGAGGAAACCAAAATTATCTCTAGTCACATTAGGAAAAATGCTCTAAATTACTACTGATTTGAAAAATGGAAATTAAAACAACTCTGAGGTAACACCTAACACCTATCAGATTGGTTAACATGACAGTAAAGAAAAATGATAAATGCTGGAGGGGATGTGGACAAATAGGTATATTAATGCACTATTGGTGGAGCTGTGAATTGTTCCAATCATTCTGGAGAACACTTTGGAAATAGACTCAAAGGGCTTTAAAAGCATGGAAACTTTTTGATCCAGAATTACCTCTACTAGATCTATATCCTTAAGAGATCAAAGAAAATGGAAAAGGACTTACATGCCAAAATATTTATAGCAGCTCCTTTTAATGGTAGAAAAGAATTGGAAATCAAGGGGATGCCCATCAATTGGAGAATGGCAGAACAAGTTGTGATATATGATTGGGATAGAATATTATTGTTTTATAAGAAATGACAAACAGGCTGTTTTCAGAAAAAAAAATCTGGAAAGATTTACAAAACTGATACTAAAGGAAGTGAGTAGAACCAGAAGAATATTGTGCACAGTAGCAGTAATATGGTAAAAATGATTGTCTATGAAATATGTAGCTATTCTGATCAATACAATGATCCAAGGCAATTCCAAAAGATCCATGATAAAAAAATGCTCTCCACCTTCAAAGAGAAAACTGATGAACTAGAAGTGAAGATTGAAGCATACTGTTTTCCACTTTGCGTTTCTTGCTTTTTGTTTTCTCTTCTTTTCTTTTCTTTTCACTTCTTTTGTTTCCTTTCTTTTCTGCAACATGACTAATATGGAAATATGTTTTGTATGACTTTACACGTATAATTTATGTCATATTATTTCTGAAAGGGTGGGAGAGAAGTGGGAGAGAATTTGGAATTCAGTTTTTTAAACGGAAAATATAAATGTAAGAATAAATTTTAAAAAATGTTTCATGAGTTGAATGGGAATCAGGCAATATAGAATTTTGCACATGGTTTGTGTAATTCTCCTAGAAAGGTCAAATATGAGAAAACTCCAAAGAATGAGCCCTTACTGGCCAGTTACCTCATTACACAGGTAGGTAATTGAGATCCAGGAAAATAAAATAATTTTTCTAAGGGGACATAGATGAAAAATGAGATAATTTAACTAAAATTTTTAAATCTTAAAAGTATCTGATAGGTAAAGCCCTCTCCATATGGTGAATTAGAATAATAATTATTTTCTTTAGGGAGTCGGTGATTGGTAGAGGGAGCGCCTAATGAAGAACTTCTATCAATATAGATAGACACCTTCTTTGCAATTTATAGTCCTAGAGAATTGCCTAGATATTCTGCAGCCTGGAGGGATTCTGGTCATATAGTCGGAATGCGTCATGGGTGCGTAGCATAAAACAATTTCCATTTAGGAAGTAGAAAGGCCAGATTTGAATCTAGGTCCTGTCTTAAATTTCACCACCTTTTCCGAGGCTCTATAGTTGCCTTGTTCTCTCTGTACCATAACTATAAACACAAGCAATATCATATACTTTCCAATGATCTGATGACTTAAAGAGAAAGTAGAACATTTTTCATTGAATGCACTTCTGTATGAACTGTCATTTTGTGATCAGTAGTTGTCACTGAACATTTTTTGTCTTTCAAGCAGTTTCAGGTAAGATACAATTCCCTTCTCTGAGTTAGTACTGGAATAGAATGTGACTTTCTTGAAAAAGGAACCTCAGCTCTACTTCTTTGTGAATATAAATGAAGTTCTGGCTATTTATTTGGACAGGTGCATTTCCATGGACAGTTGCATATGCACATGAATTTAATTTACTCCTTTTTAGCATTGGATAGCATAACAAGCCTATATTTTCCCACAGGAAGAAATATAGTGTTTTTGGAAACCAAATGCAGCCTCTACATTTCGAAATGAGAAGATAAAGAACCCTGCAACAGCAATTAAAATGGTTTTTGGTATAGACAAAGAAATGGGAAAATATAGATTCATCTACATAGAGGTGTTTTGCAGAATGAGTAAAGAATTCAGTTGTGCTTAGAGAGGACATTTTAAAAGGAGTGACATTTTCAACGTGGAATTTTTTTGTAAATCATGCCATCTGAGAGGAAGAATGTTTCAAAAAATTTCAGAACTGTGATTTCACTGATGACAATTCTAAGAGAGGTTTTTAGGACTGGAAGGTTCATAAGATATTAAAGTTTGAGCTTCCAAGGACTTCGGAGTCATGGGTCCAACTCTTTCTTTTTGCAGAAGAGAAAACTAGGGCCCATCCACTGTTCTATGCAATTAGTCTCTTGCCTGCTCTCATACAGCACTCATCATCCTCTTTGAGAGCCATCAAACCATACACACTAATACATCAGAGGCAAAATTTCAATCCAGCCATTCCTGATACAAGTCCAGAATTCTATCCATTGTACTGTACTATACTGCCTCTTGGGAAAAACAAAATTAGGTTCGACTGAATTATTTGATAGAGTAATGCTTTGCTATTGTGAAAAAAGAATTCTGAACTTTGCTTCCCTTTATGAAACTTAATCAGTAATTAAATACATTCTCAGATCTATTGTTTCCTCCCCTCTTTATAACCTTTGCATGAATCTATATAGCAATAGAAGAAATATATGGGTGTGTGTATCTCAGTAGCTTTATAAAATGGTTTTTCTGTAAGAGCAGGACATTCACATAGAAACTTAAGGGATAAAATAGCAAAGGTTCACAGAGAAACTTTTTAATGGCAGTTTTCCAAGTTCATTCTCATGCTCAGTGAAGGTTATACTTTACCAAGTTTGTCATGCTTAAAGTGAAATGTCAGCTGCATTTTTTTCTTTTTTAAATAGAGGATATTGTTGATTCAGCTGTGTCAAAATCTGTTCTTTCTTATGTAAGCAATTATCTCTTAAAGTGACAAAAATCAAAAAAGTCCTCTGAGAAGTGGTCCCTCATTCTCCAAATTGGAAGTACCCAGATAATATCTAAGATGCTGACATAACCATAATGAATATAATCTCTCCTTTTGACTTTTGAATTCCCAAGCTACCAGAGTTTTTGAGGGGAGGTAGGGAGAAATAGTTCAGATATTACAGTGTTTTGTAAGGATTTTATCTGGGGGAGGCATTATATTTGAAGGTCACCAACAGCTGTATAGATAGAAGAACTCACACACTATCAAAACCTTGTTCTAATCTGTTGAGATATTAGAAAATGAAGTTATTAAGAAGGTAGTTGCTTTATTCCCTACTCCAGTCTAAATGTTTTTTGACATTTTCAGGAAAAAGAGTAGGTGGACTCCTGATGCAGGCAAACCCTAAACCACTCAATTCTTTTCCATTCTGTGCTTTTCTTCTCCATGTTTTCCTATAAATTTTTGTATCTTTTGGCAAAATAATACAAAATATTACAGAAATTTTGAGGTAAATTGCCAATCAAATTATGTTGCAAATAGCTCAGAACAACCATAACACAAAAAGTATAAAAACCTCACCTGGTACCCTAGCAATTTTTCCATAGATCTCGCATAGAATAAAACATCCAGTGTGTCACCCAGATCTTTTAATATTTTGTGGATCAGAGGATCCTAGACCTCACTGAGAATCTTAGAGTTCATCTGGACCTAGGCTTTTAAAAAAACATTTTAGATAACTGAATCTCAGAGAGCTAAAGTAATATTACCAAGATCACACAAGTAAGTAGCAAAGCTAGGATTTGCTGACTATATGACAATAATTCTAGTGGCTTTATTTCTTTGCTTGTTTTGAATACCACAGTACCTCTTCTTCAGGACTGTGATGGAACCAGGTCTAACCAACTTATACAAACTCACTGTTAAATTTTCATTGTGACAACGTACATCGAAGAAATCAGCAAGTGCTACAAATCAGGGTTTGAATTGTTGGTTTGTTAATTGTCTAGAATTAAGAAAGTGACATAGAAAATGTTAATAAAGCAGATTTAGCTTAAAAGTTAAGCTGTGGGCTTTTCCCCCCAGAGAGTCAGTTGTCAAACATTTACCTACACACTTCTCTTAACCCTTCTATATTTTCTGAATGCAACATCCTCCACTCTAGCTTAATCTGCATCTGCATTTCCTCTTGATCGCTTTAACAATTTACACATTTCTATCCAGTTAGGTAGTCACTTTAAAAATTGACTATTTAATGCCCTAGAATCCTTCATTCTCTGATTTGACAATCTTCATCCTTTTTATTCTTAGTCTCTGATTTCTCTTCTCCCAGCAAGCTAAGACTCACTGGAGAAAGTCACAAAATTAAATTGATTTCTACTACTCCAAGCTTGTGGTGTATAGCCTCACTTTAATGTTCTTAGTATCATTGATTCTCTATCACCTACACTACTCTTGGCATTCAGGCTATCCATTTGCTATTCCTTGCCCTCTCCAAATAGTTCATTAATACCCTTTTCTGATTAAACCTTATATGATCTCATAAGGTCACAGGGCATAGGGCACAAAGTGAACATAGACATCTTTCTAGTTCAATTAATGTATTTTATACATGATGACATTGAAACCCAAACAAGTTCCACAATGTTTCACAGGAGAGTATTAGAGCAGAGATTTAACCCTAAATTTCCTCATTTCAAATCCAGGGTAATTCCCACAGTAATACTACGCTACCAAGCATTCTTTAATGGTTTTTTGCCTCATTCTGTGGAATTCTAGGATTGGTAGGATTTAATGTAAAAGTTCTTATCAATCAGAACTATTCAAAGTGGAATGATCTGACTTGGATGGCCCTAAGTTTCACTTCACTGTAGGTTTCCAAGTGCTAGTTGGATAGTGACTTGGGAATGTTATAGAGGAGATTTTTGTTCATATGCATGTTGGACTACTGACCCCTGAGATCTCATTTACCTTCGAAGTTCTGAGGTTTCACAACCCTGAAATTGGTATCTTGCCAATTAGCAACTGAAGAGGACCCTTTTTCTGCTTAGAGTTTTCACAGAAAATTATGTGTGGTTTTATCCTATGCCTAGAAGATATATTTTGTAGAAAAGACTGTTTCTCTTAACTCAACGTTTTTCATCAGCAACAAATGTTAATTAAGTATTGTCTATATATGAAATCAGAACAGGTAGGTAGTGTAGCGCATTGACTGTGGTGCCTGGAGTCAGGAAGGTCAAATGTGACCTCTGACACTTACTAGCTGTATGACCCTGACCAAGTCACCATTTGCCTCAGTTTTCTCAACTGTAAAATGATCTGGAGAAGGAAACGCCAAAATACTCTAGTATCTTTGTCAAGTAAAAACTAAATAGCATCATGAAAAGTGAGACATGACTGAAATGACAGAATAAACAAGCAAATATATCAAGTCAGTTACATAAGTGAGAAGATACATTCTGAAGCAGAGACTGATCTGCATAAGCCTATTTGTTCTTTTCTCATGTTTTCATCAAGAACATCCTTGATATGTGAATAGATCATTCTCATAAAAATTTTATGTGGTAATTAGGAGACATTGTAGTTTATTGAGTACAAGGTAGAATTTATTGAATTAGTGATATGATCAGATCTACACTTTAGGAAGATCAATTTGACAACTCAGTGGAAAGTGGACTAGAGTGGAGAGAGAATGTACTCATGCTCTAGTAAATGATAAATATGATGAATAATGTGGATCAGAAAAGGTCTTAGCTAGCAAGTAATACAAAGTGAAGTATATGAAATCAGGAAAATTATATACATAATGACTGCAATAACGTAAATGGAAAAAAAGAACAGCAAAATGATCGAAACTGAATATTGCAAGATGAGAATGTTCAAGCTTGGTCACAAATAAGAGATATGTTTGACAATTCCCTTGTCCTCGTTTCTTTGCAAAAGTAGAGAAAATGTTTGTGGAACATTGTATAAAACATACTATATATAGCTTTTTTATTTCTATGCTGGCTAGTTTTTCTGAAAATTTTTTCTCCTCCCCCCCTTTTTTAGTTTGCATGAAAGATGATGGTTCTTTGAGAGGGAACAAAGAGGAATGTAGTAAAAAATGTGGGTGATGAGGGGGAAAATCAATAAAATTCTATTTGAAAAAGAATGCATTCTCATATATAAAATATTCTTACTCAAATATAGCCATGCTATCACCTCCAAAGATAATCAAAATTATTGGAAGAAAAATGATCCTATAGAAAGCTTAGTATGAAGTCCACCTAAGCAAAATCAACTAAAGCATATTTACAATGAAATTGTGAGGACAGACAAGAAAAAGATGTGAAATGGAACAGATCTGCCATAATTTCTATGTCAGTCGTATCTCATTATTGAGGGAATGGAACCATCCCATGTTGACCCTAATATTTCAGTACCCAAGAGATATATGAGGAGCTTCAAATGACATTCAAGAAAATAAAGTTGGGAAAACAACTGGACCTGACCAAATATATAGATGGAGTAGAAATCTGTGCTAATGGTGCAACATTTTAAAGGTAACTTGGGCATTGATTTTCAAGATATATTAAAGAATAAAACATTCCAAAAGAATGACAAAGGACATGAAAAGAATTATATCACCAAAACAAGTGACCAAGAAACAATTAGAAACTTATTTTTATCTACTTTAACACCAATATACTGTCAGAAATAAGAATAGTTTTGCCTGTTTTTTTGCTTGTCTTTATGCTTTTAATTTTTTTCTCTTGTCTTATTGCTATCATTTCTAGAACTATGTCAAAGTTCATAGGGAGAGAAACAATCTTTGCCTCCCATCTGTATTGATTTAGAAAGCTTCAAATATTTCTTCATTGCCTTTGCTAAACAAAAGCTCATTTACATTGTTTGAGATTAACCTGTCAATTATGATGGTAACATTTGAATTAGTCTGGGGAAACACAACAAAAGATGCCTTCTCTAAAGTACTTCTAAACCTAACAAATATGTCCTTATTTTGTTAGTATTGTGATAAAATGAACACAATAGCAATAAAATAAAGATCAGTGTTTGTTGCATGTTGTAAGCTAAAATGTTAAATGGAAGTAATTTAAGTTTATTTTCAAAGACTAGAATTGAAATAGGTAAGTTTTCTAGTGTAAATGAAATCCATGCATAATGAGATAAAATCAATATAAAAATTGACAACTCTGTTCTTATTTGCATTGACATACATTTTGATAACCTCTTAGGGTTTTAGTTTTATGTCAATATAAAAATTTTAATGTTCTTAATCGTAGCCAACATACTTTATCTGTGCAAAAGGATTTGTGAAAAAAAAATTGAAATTAAACTTTTAGTTTATGTTCATGAAAGAGTACTTCAACTGATCAATTTTCATCTAATGTAACATGTTGCCAACATTTACGGGATGATAATTTTAAATGCACAATAACAACTGATTTATATATCTGCTTCATCTTGATTAACTCTGGAAGGATCTTTAAAATCTTTGTCCTATGATATCAATTGATGGGAACTAGAAATGAGTCAATATGATTCAGTAGAAAAAATAGTAGAGTCAGAAAAGTTGGGCTCAAATCCTATTTATAGCATTTCCTGGCTGTGTGACCTTAGACACTATCTGTAAAGCAAAGGGATTTTATCTGTAAAGTGAAAGCATTGCATTATATTGCTTCTAATGTCCCTTCCAACTCTAAATCTCTGATACTAAAGTGTAATTTTTTTTTAAATCAGGATGGAAATTTCCGTGTTCTGCTTTTTATGTTTTGTCACATGAGTAAACGTTATCTTATGTAGCAAAAGATCCCTGGCTTTGACTGAATTAAGAAAAAGATAGGCCAAATTAATGGAAAGTCTGATCAGTAGCCAAGATGGTGGAGTATGCAGCCAATTGCTGTAACTCTCCCATACTTACCTCCAAACAAGCATAAGGCAGAGTCCCAAAATCAAATCCTGAAACAGCAGAACCCTGAGATGAAGTGAAATGATCTTTTAGTCCAGGAAATTTGAAGCCAATAAAGACCTGGCTAGCTTGAGTGAAAGGGAAGTACAGCCCAGGAAGGGAAGCGTCCCAGCAAGCCAGCAGTCCAGTAGGACATCCTAAGACCCTAGTGTATAGGAGCAGGAAAAAGCTATACTAAAATGCTTTAGTATAGCCATGGGAACTGGCAGACTCTGGCTTGGAGAACCATCACATGCTTCAGTGTAGCCTTAGGCCAACAGGCATCCTCCAGTGGCTAGACCTCCATGTGTTACAGGACAACCCTGGAGAAATAGGTAGATGCCAACCCTATGGGTGCTTAAACAAACAGGAAGTACCCAGCCAGCACTTTCTCCCCATGCTTCAGCATAGCCCTGACCAAATGGGCAGCCTCTGGAGGCCAGACTGCCACATGTTTCAGTGAAGCCCTGGGGGAATGCAGAAATACTCTACTGGGCCTTAACACAGTCCAGACACCACCATCAGAACTCCAGCTCAGCACCAGATAAACTTCCAGAACCCTAGAAGCTCCAGAATCTCCACCCACCCCCCACTTTAGCCCCTCAGCACAGTACCAAACATGAGCGAGATGGGCCTCAGGGCAACATCAATGTAACATCTGATAAACAGCCAGAGCCTGCAACCACTAGAACAAGAAGTAGGAGACAGTGCCCCTTGAGAGCAGAGCTCAAATTTAAAAGAAAGGAGAAAAAAAAGAAAAAAAAGGATAAACAAAAAGCAACTAAAAAAGAATTTTACCATAAAAAATTATTAAGGTCACAGGGAAAACCAGGATAACAAACTCAGAAGAGGACAGCAATGTCCATATACCTAAGAGCAAAACTTGAAGTCATCTCAAGCCCAGAAATAATTCATAGAAGAGCTCATAAATTAGCTTAAAAATCATATAAGAGAAATAGAAGAAAAATTGGGAAAAGAAATGAGAATGACACAAAAGAATTATGAATAAGAGTCAACAACTTGGAAAATTTCTTCAAAAATAGAATTGGCCAAATGGAAAAGGAGATACAAAAAAATCACTCCTTAAAGAGTACATTTAGTCAAATGGAAAAGAAAATACAAAAGTTAATGGAGAAAAACAATACCTTAAAAGTTACAATTGGAGAAGTGGAAGCTAATGACTCTATGAGACATTATGAATCAATCAAATAAATTCAAAAGAATGAAAAAAGGAAGAAAATGTAAAATACCTCATGGGAAAAACAACTGACCTGGAAAACAGATCCAGGAGAGACAAATCAGAATCACTGGACTACCTGAGAGACATTATCAAAAGGAAGACCTGGATAGCATCTTTCAAGAAATAATCAATGAAAACTGCCTTTGTGTCCTGGAACTGGAAAGCAAAACAGATATTGAAAGAAACCACCAATCAGTTCAGGAAAGGGATCACAAAATAAAAACCCCAAGGAACATTAAGGATAAATTTCAGAACTATCAGGTGAAGTAAAAAAAAATACTACAAGTGACCAGAAAGAAAAAATTCAAACATCATGGAGTCACAGTCAAAATCACTTAGGACTTGGCAGCTGCAACATTAAAATATCAGAGGTCATGATTACATGCATTTAATACAACCTAGAATCACTTACCTGGCAAAATTAAGCATAATTCATCAAAGGAAAAAAATAGGCATTCAATGAAATAGAAGGATTTTAAGCCTTCACAAGGAGACTAGAACCAAATAAAAAAATTAACCTCCAATATCAAGACCCAAGAGAAACAAACAGGTAAAAAAGGGAAAAGAAAATATAAAAGGGTTTAATAGAGCTAAACAGTTTACATTCCTACATGAGAAGATGATGCTTGTGACTCTTAAAATTACATCACTAACAGTACAGTTAGAAAGAATATAGAAAGAAAGTATGAGTATAAGGTGAATTTGAGGGAATGACATAAAAAATTAAGGGATGAGAAAGAGGATTACAATAGATTCAAAAGGAAGGGAGAGGTAGATTGGGGGAAATTGTCTCACATGCAGAAGCAAGAAAGACGTAGTACAATGTTGGAGAACATGGGAGGGTGGGTGATGGGCATTGCATTAACCTTACTCTCATCAGTGTTTGCTGAAAGAGGGAATACATTCAGTTGCATATAGAAATCTACCTTACCTGACAGGGAATTAAAAGGGAAGAAGATTAAGTAAAGGGGCAAGATAGGGATTGATACAATCAAGGCAGATGGGGTATGGTAGTAGACAGAAGCGAAACACTGATGAAGTGGGACAGGGTGAAAGGAGAGAGGGGAAAAACAGGAGGAAGAAGAGGATGAAGGGAAATAAACAGGTAGTAATCACAACTGTGAATGTCAATTGGATGAATTCTCCCATAAAACAGAAGCAGATAGTAGAGTGGATCAAAAACCAGAATCCTATAACATGTTGTTTACAGGAACAATGTGAAGCAGAGAGACACACACAGAGTAAAGGTAAGGGGCTGCAGTAGAATATATAATGCTTCAGCTGAAGTAAAAAAAATGGGGGAAGAAATCTTGTTCTTAGACAAAGTAAAAGCAAAAATAAATCTAATTAAAAGATATAAGTAAGGAAAATGCATTTTTCTACAAGGTGCCATAAACAATGAAGCAATCACATTAGAAGAGCAAGGAGTAATCTACTTGTCAACTCTATGTGGAGAGGAAGAATTCATGACCAAACAAGACATAGAGAACATTATGAAATATAGAACAGATAATTTTCATCACAATAAACTGAAAAGCTTTTGTACAAAAGAAAACTAATGCAAACAAGACTAGGAGAGTCAAAACCTGCAAAACAACCTTTAGAGTAAATGTCTCTGATAAATGCCTCATTTTTCAAATATATAGAGACCTCAGTCAAATTTATGAGAATAGAAACCATTCACCTATTGATAATTGGTCAAAGGATATGAACTAGCAGTTTTCTGTTGAAGAAATCAAAGGTATCCATAGGAATGTGAAGAAGTGCTCTAAGTCACTTTTGATTAAACAAATGCAGATTTCTCTACTAAGAATTCTGAAATATCACCTCATGCCAATCAGATTGGCTAACATGACAAAAGAGGAAAAGGATAAATGTTGGAGAGGATGTGGAAAAATTGGGAGACTAATGCATTGTAGGTGGAGTTGGGAATTGATCCACCCATTCTGGAGAGCAATTTGGTACTACGCCCAAAGGACAACTAAACTGTGCATATCGTTTGATCTTCCAATACCACTACTAGGTCTATGTCCCAAAGAGATCATTAAAAAAGGGAAAATGACCTACACTTGCAAAAATATTTAGAGTAGTCCTATTCATGTTGGCAAAATATTAGAAATTGAGGGGATGCCCCTCAATTGGGGAATGGTTAAACAACTGTAAAATATGAACTTAGAATACTATTGTGAAATAAGAAATGATGAATAAGCAGATTTCAGAAAATTCTGAAAAATCTTGTATAAACTGATGCAAAGTAAAATGAGCAGAACTAGGAAAACATTGTATACAGTATCAACAACATCATGGACTGGTCAACTAGGAATGACTCAGCTCTTCTCAGCAACACAATGATCTAAGACAAGTACATAGGATTTCATGAAGGAAAATGCTATCTGTCTGGAAAAAGAACCAATGGACTCTGAGAGCAGATAGAAGTATATTTTTTCACTGCTTTGTTCTTTCTGATGGTTTTTTCCTTTTGTGTGCATGTGTACATGTATGCATGCATGCATGTGTGTGTGTGTGTGTGTGTGTGTGTGTGTGTGATGGTAACCATCTCTAGGCAGGGTGAGAGAAGGAAGGAAGAAAAAAGAATAAAAGAGAAAGTTACTTAATACCTTTAATATATATTTTAAAGGAATAGCAAGATTTGCAATTTTATGTGCACTTATCTTTTTTGTTCTACTATGTTATGACAAGATTTATTTTATTTCAAAATAAAATAAATAAAATATACTCATTTATAAAATTATTATTGGGATGGATGGTGGAAGATTATGAGACATGTCAGGTGACAGAAAAAATGTAAAGCATTTAAGAAGAAAAAACTAATCAATGTTTGTTGAGAGATCCAACTAAGCATTGATGTCATTGTCTCAACCTGAGGGCTTCTAAGGACAAAATTTCAGGGATGACAAATAAAAGGAAAATCCTATGAAGTGATATATGTGTATGCATGTATACGTGTATATATATAGGCACACATACACATAAACATAGACATAGATATACACATGCATATACATATATGTGCATACACATAAATATATACATGCACACACATATATATGCATGTGTGTATATATGTATATATAATATATATGTTAAACAATCTCTTTTTACCATCAAGAATAGTGGACCTGCTACATTTGGTCTCTGAAATCACAGCTCTTACTTGGGTAACACATCACCTTTTACTAAGGGAACATTTACTTTCGAAGGCACAGTCACAGATATACAAACATGGTCCCTCCACCACTTGAGAAGCAAAATTCTCCTTCTCACTCTACCTTAGTCTTTGGGGGAAGGGAAGGGGACTAGCATCATGGCTTAGCTAAGATGTTACAGAACACAGCTTTAGTTTTGAGTCCAAAAGTCCCCTTGGATTTCAGTTTCAGGAATCCTGGCTTCTCAGAGTTTCCATATCAGCCCGACAGACTGTACCACCCTGCCTATAATCCTGGCTCCAAGGTCATCATGGCTCAAATTTTTCCATGGCTTAATTGCCACTATACAGCTCAAACTCCTGGTCCAGCTCTGGAAACTGAAAAAATAACATGGAGCAGAAAAAAATCCCACAAGGAACATTTCTCAGAGCTAGATTTTCCTCCCTTTCTCATGTAGCAGAAAGTGGTGGAAAAGAGGACAGCGCAAAAGATGGTGGAAAAGAGAACTAATGATTCAAACAATCAGTCAAAGGAAGCTACTTCCACCCACAGAGTAGAAAATGTGGGGTGTGAACTCCACATTAGGCAAACTGGACTGACTAAAAACCAGGTTTCATACACATACTTATAGAAGAAATGAAAATGGCACTAAAGAAAAATAAAAATGGAAAAACACCTGGATTTAGTCAAGTATAATCAGATGTAGTCCATGTGGGTAGTGAAATAATTTTGGTAGTGTTTAAGGATATAGATTCAAATCAGAGACTATAACAGAAGTATGTGGTGGGGGGAAACTCAGGACATGACAAAAAATAAAAAGTGACCAAAATAATATTAACAATTTCTGGTCCTCATACCTACTAATTTTGTATTATTCACATCAATACAAAATCTCTTTAAGAATGATCTACACATGTATCAAGGACATCATTGATAGTATTGACAAGGATCCCGAAGAGTTTTGCTAGTGATATTCTACAGTAGACCACATCTTTATTATCATAAAATCAACTAAAAGATGTAGACAATGTGTGATCTACTGCTATTGTTGCTTGTTTAATTAAAAAAATTGTCCCACTTAAACAAAATATCTCAGTATCTATTATTAGAAGAAAATACCTTATTCTCTGGGACATTGATGTCACTATCTACATCCCATACCATTAGCATAGGAACATCCAACATTCTGAACAATAAAATATCACTTGCTTTTTTTGTTATATGGCTTTTCTATTATATGACATTTACTACCTATGTGACCTTGGGGAAGTCACATACTGTCTCAGCTTCATTTTTCTCATCTGTAAAACAAGGAGTTGGATGTGATACCCTGTTAAGTCCCTTGTAGCTCTAAATCTACGGTTTTATGATCCACACTCCAGCGTCAATACATTACACAAAAGATTGAAACATTTTCATGGTGCTAGGGTATTGTTTGAAAATGAATGCCTTCCTTTTGAAGGATCAATCTCCTATGTTTCTTCCATGTTTATTATTACAGACATTAATATGTCTACTGTTATTTCAATTACACCTGCTTCCCTCCCAGGAGAATGAAGGAATAAGTAAATGATTCCCCAGAAGCAGCCTCTAATATGGATGTTTTTACCCATCCTCTAATAAAATCCCTTGGAAGTCTCCTAATTCACTAAGGGTAAAATCTTGTAGCAAGTTTTTGTCAAACAATTTATCCATCAGTCAATCAATAATAAACATTTATTAAGCAGCTACCATGTGCCAAGCAGTGTGCTAGGAGCTAATCTACAAGGACAAAAAAAGTGAAATTTTCTACACTTAAAGAAATTGCATTCTACTGGGGAGGCAATGCTACATGTACATATAATTATATAATGAATAAATATGTAAGAAATGAATATAAAATAAAACCAGTGTAGCTAGTTACAAGGTAGTAAAGTGAAGGAAGGGACTAGGAGTTGAAGTGAACAGGAAAGATTTCATGTAGATTAGAAAATGACCACTACCTTCCCTTAAGATGAGCTTCATTTTAGAAGAAAAGAAAGCTTCCATAAAGCAGAGTTGAGGAGGAAGTACATTCAAACATGGGAAATATCTAGGTCATGCTTATGGAGATGGGAGACAGAGCATGCTTTATGTGATCAATAGAGAGAAGAACATCTTAGCTGGACCCAAAGTATGGGAAAGGTAGTCATATATAATATGTGCTCCTCAGAAGAATCTGGAGGAGCAGAAAAGGTAGATGGCACCCAGTTAAGGTTTTTATCAAAGCATCAATTGCAATTTCAGGGGATAGACTCCAGGCCTGGAGTCAAGAAGGCTCATCTTCCTGACTTGAAATCTGGCCTCACCTGCTTCCTAGCTGTATGTCCCTGTGCAAGTTGCTAAACCCTGTTTACCTCCATTTTCTCATCTGTAAAATGAGCTGGAGAAGGAAATGGCAACTCGCTCCAATATCTTTGCCAAGAAAACCCAAAATGAGATCAAGAAGAGTTGGACTTGACTGAGAAATGACTGAATGATAGCACTAGCATAGATGGAAGCAAGGGATTCCAGTATAGAAGAAAGTCTAGTAGAACCGGAATGGGGCATAGGAAGAAATGAAGGTTGAGGAGGTTGTGGTCAAATACATGAATTTCATAGTCCTTGTCATGAATAAAACCCAAATAGCACAAGAAGGGATCACAGCCTACCTCAGTGAACTATAAAGCCCCTAATCTCTCACCAGATGTTTGTATATTTTCTAGAGATAGCTAGGTGCTGGGGAGATACCTGGACCCTTACAAGTTAGGTATGACGATGACACGTTGGATTGGTCTTTGTCTTCCCAGGCAAAATTGTGTGGAAAATTTAGGTAATTGAATAGAAAATTGAGGCTAAAAGATGGGAGGGGGGAATTTGGGGGCTAAATAATTCTGATATTTAGTAAATATTTTGTCAACATTGGCTTACCAAAGAAACAAGCTGAAACTGTGACAGTATACACACATATGAGGGAAGGAAAATCATCTGAGAGAGTAGAAAACATGGCTGGGTGCTGCAGTTTTAATTTTCATCAGATGGATTCTAAACTTGGCTCATGAGCTTGGGTCAATTTTCTTTGCCAAAATAAAAATTTTGCTTACATTTGCCAAGATATTTTGAAACTGGGTTTTGCATTTATTTAACCAAATTTAAAATTTATGACATATTGAAGATGACAGAATTTGGCCACATCCATGGAGTAAACAGCACATTAGGTTATGAAAAATGAAGTTAAAAAGTCTGGGAACACAAATTATGCTAAGGTTTCTTTGTAAATATTTTATGTGCAAAGCACTTTATTTTATACAATTGGTCACTCTCTTACTAAAAAAATCTTCAGTGACTACTTCATGTTGCCTTTAGCATAAAATGAAAGTTTCCCAGTCAGACAATTTACAGTCATCTACAATACAACTCCCAATTATCTTTTCAGATCCATTCCCTACTGATGTTCTTCACATACTGGACATTTCAGCCAGATTGGCTGGCTAGCCATTCCCTGAATTGGACATTCCATCTCCCACCTCCTTACCTTGCACAGGCTGTATCCTATTATTAGAAATCACTTCTTTCTCTTCTATAATACATAGCTTCTTCCAAGTCTCCCTCAAGACTTTTGTTCAATCGGAAATCTTTTATGATTCCCCTTGTGCCCCTGCCCAAGTTATTAGGGCACTACTTCTTCTGGTATTATTTTATATGTACTTATTAATGTATTTGTCATAACTTTTCTAATCTCATTCCAGTAGAATGTAAGCATCTTGAGGACAGAGAATTTTTTTATCTTGTTTTGGTGTTCCTTGAGGCTAGTACAACGTTTGTTGAATGAAGCTAAATTGATTGCTCTCTATCCTGGCTTCATTTTTGCTAAATGCTCACCAGATATCTATCGTTGCCAGTCCTCTTAAATGGGCTAATGGTTAATGACACTGAGGTAATTTAGGTGATGGGGACTATGTATGCCATTGTGGCTCATTAAAGCCCGGGAGCTTACCGCAATAAGAAGGATTTTATTATTTCCCATAATAAATAAGTGCAAGCAACTAATCAAATTTCAAACTGCACAACAGTTCAGTGTCTGTCCCAGTTTACCTACTGTAGTGAATTGAGAAGATATCCTTTAGGAAGGTGAGCTTGGTGGCTATGATGATCTGGGAAGGACAGTCATCTTTTATTTTTGGAGATGATCCTTAACTCTTTATGAAAGGGTGATAGAAAAGTCACAAGGCTATTGCTGATGCTCACCTTTTGTTTCCATTAGAATCAATGGCCTCATTTAGGGTCCCTGGTGCTTTGTGCTTCTGCCACTTGGAAGCCCTTGTGACCCTTCAGAATCCCCTTCTCAGGAAGTTTTAGGCTAGTTTTGTTTATTTCAGGCCAGTTCCTCTGGTGCTCACAGCAGTCCTCAGCTTACTGACTGTTATTTGTTTGTTTGAAGTCTGTGTTTTTAAAAAATATCTCTTATGAATGTAGCCTTTGAATAATACCAATTCTGTAATCAAAAAATGTTCAGTGACTTACCATAGACTACCAAATATAGCATAAATTGCTGATCCTAGAATATAAGAATTTCCCTTGTCCAGCTTTACCCTATCTCCTTAGCCAGATTTTACACTACTAGTCGACTCTCACATACTCAACATTGTAGTCAAACAGGGCCAGTTTCAGTTCTCTACTCTTACCCTCATCACCCCTCTATATGTCTTTGCTTAAGTTGTCCCCCATACCAAGAATGGATTCTTTTCCCACAACCTGTCATTGATAGCTAGGTGGTACAGGGGATAGAGTATGTAATTTGGAGTAAGAAAGACCTGAGTTCTAATCTAGCCTCAGATACTTACTGTGTGACCCTAGGCAAAAAACTTAATTCTGTTTACCATATTTTCCTTATCTGTAAAATGAGCTGTAGAATGAAATGGCCTACTATTCTAGTATCTCTGCCAGAAAAATCCAAAATGGGGTCATGAAGAGTCAGGCATGGCTAAAAATGGTTGAACAACAACCTACTCTATTCTTAGTGTTGAAGTTTTTAAAAACCAATATTTTCTCTAATTTCATGTACAAACAATTTCATATATGTATATATATATATATATATATATATATATATACATATATGAAATTGGAGTTACAAATTAACTCCCTCCCCTCTTGCCCTCCCCATTTTTTGAGCAACTTTATCTGAGTTATATATGTGCAGTTATACAAAATATATTTCCATATTAGTCATGTTGTGAAAGAAGACACAAACCAAAAAAGAATAAGAACAAGAACAAGAAAAGAACAAGAAAAAGGAGGAGAACAAGAAGGAGAAGGAAGAAGAAGGAGAAGGAGAAGGAAGAAACTGAAAAGCAGTATGTTTTGATCTTCATTGAGACTCCATTAGTATTTTCTCTGGAGATGGATAACATTTTTCATCATGAGTCCTTTGGAACTGTCTTCAATCGTTGCAATATTGAGCATAGTTAAGTCATTAATCATACAACGTTGCTGTTACTGTGTACAATGTTCTCCTGGTTCTGCTTACTTCACTTTGCATCAGTTCATGTAAGTCTTGCCAGGTTTTTCTGAGGGCATTCTGATCCTCATTTCTTATAGCACAATAATATTCCGTTCAACTTGTTCAGCAATTCCCCAATTAAAGGATATTTCAATTTCCAATTTTTTGCCACCACAAAAAGAACTGCTATAAATGTTTTTATAGAAATAAGTTCTTCCCTACCGTGTTTTTAAATCTCTTTGGGTTACCGACCTAGAAATGTTATTACTGAATCAAAGGGTATGAAGTTTTTTAGCTCTCTATGCATTCTACAGAATGGTTGGATCCATTTGCAACTCCACCAACAGTGCATTAGTGTCCCAATTTTCCCGTATCTCCTCTAGCATTTATCATTTTCCTTTTTTGTCATATTAGCCAACCTGAAAGGTGGGAAGTGGTAGCTGTTTAATTTGATTTCTCTAATCGATAGTGATTTAGGGCATTTTTTCATATGGCTATAGCCTCAATTTCTTTGTCTGAAAACTGCTTGTTCATATCCTTTGACCATTTATCAGTAGGGGTGAAGTTTTATTCAAGAACCAAATCAGGTTTCACGTTTTTCATGAATCCTTCCTTGATCTCTCTCCCTCTTTCTGCCACATCTGAAATTGCTCCTTGACCTGTTCCTTGGATTTCTCCATAGTACTTAAAAGCAGAATGGTGTGGTGAAAAGAGTGCTAGATTTGGGGGCAGGAGATATTTAGGTTTTACTCTTTTCTCTGATCCACATGATTTTTGACCTCACTTAATATCTTAGCCTCAGAAATGGGGCTGCTGAATGGAGACTGTGATTCCTAGATGGCACAAATCACAGAGTTATTATAAGTAGAGTACTTTGAAAACCAAGCAGTGCTATGAGTGTTATGAATATGCCTCACGCACTTATATCATAATTATTCATGGACTTATTCTCTTCTAACCCCATTTAATTTTCAACTCCCTAATAGCAGAGTCTATGCAATATTACAAGAGAAGATGAATCATCAATTTTGACATTTTTGCTGTAAGTGAAACCAGAAGAAATTGCAGCTGAATAGAATGATGGCTCACAGCTACTCCCTGGAAAAGCCAAGCAAAAGTTGGTAGAGTGGCATTTCTCTTGTAGCCAAAGGCTATGAGGAATATAATTCCATGGAACTTTATGTATGATATATTACAAGTATAATGAGTATTTGCAAAGAAATAGACATGAAAATATTTGCATCTTATTTATTAATGTAAGTTGTTGAGGACAAGTGAAATTTTATGAAGACCTTTTCTTTTCTTATTGTAATTTATAGCAAGTATATCAAAGTTGATAGTATACATTTTCATTAGAACTGTGTCCATTCTCTGGTTACCGAATAAGAATTTTACTTTTAAAGTGCCAATAGGCAGACTGAATTTTATAAATAGTCTGAAAACTACGTTCATAACATTTTCTACTCCATTTTAACACTTCATAAGCTTTATTACATAATTTTTGGGGGGAGAGCAATGTTGGAGCTCATAGCACTGAGGACCATGTCATGTTTTTCTTTGTTTCATGAGTTACCATGGACAAAGATCTCATCACCAAGTGTCAGACTACAAGTGATAGTGATGAACCTCTCCAGACTTCACTGAGCTCATCGTCAGAAGCAAACTTGATCTGTTGTTGGAATCCCACTTGAAATCTTTCCAGCTTGGGAGAATTTGACAGAATTTCTATTCTGCTGACTTGGCCTTTGAGAACCCAGTATTACATCCATAATATATTGAGGTGCCTCAACAGTACTTTATAAAAGATCAGCACATATGACTGTTTGGTAGTTGTTGTCATTATTTTTCAAGCATCTTATATGCATCTTGCATCTGATGTCAGAGATAGTTGAATGCCAAATAAGGACAAATAGAAATCTATAAAAGCCCCAAAATGTAAAACTCAGCAAACAATTTCTCTAGGAAAACAATACTCAATTATTGATACATTAATTTTCTAGAAATAAACAGAACTAAGTAGGGCTTACAAAAAACAACAAAGAATCTCCCCAGTTCAGACTTCAGAACAGAGCATCACCTAGAGCAGGGATAAGTGGAAACCTGTTTCAGGAAGCCTGGGGACCAGTCACCCATAAAGATTTGGCTTGTTTTGATGAAAATTAGTGTGTTATGATGCACAGATGAAAGAGCAAATGGGTTTCTTTACTTGATGAAAGCACTGAATTCTGAAATTATGCACAGCAGGTACAGTAGGAGATACTGCGCAGATTTCAAAAGGTAGCACATATTTTTATGCTGGAACATTTGTTTTATCCTTTCTCCTCCACAGCATTATTGAAGAAATGGAAGTGAGGAAAAAAGAAAGAAAGCCAAAAGCAGATGAGTCCAAAAAGTACAAAAATAAAGATGCCTAATTAATGGAGAATTAGATGGAAAAGGGTCAATCATATAACTTGCTGCTTAGGCAACAACAGCATTTCCTTTTTCCCTCATTTGATAGAGCCTGCTAGTCTGATGGTTCAGAATAGTTATTTGGTGACTATGTAATCATGGTAACCTAGGCAAAATGCAACATAAAGTTGATTCCCTCCTACCTCTCTTTTTTTTAATATACCCTTCTTCTCTACAGTTCTTCCTCTCCCCCAAGACTCACCCTTATATTCTGTTCCCTTAGGTTTAATTAGAAATCACAAATTATTTCCCAGTTTTTGATGATAGAAACCTTAGTATTCAAGACCCAAATGAATTAGATTCTGTCCTTGGACTTTTGAATATTCAGATATCAAGAAATTTGTATATGTGGGGAAGATTTTGGGGGGGGGGGCTGTGAAAAGGGAGTATCTAAACTCTACCTCAAATTGCTCTACTTGAATTGACTCTTGGTCTGTCCACTAATAAGGCTAGTTCTAATAAAGCTATTGAATTAGAGGTGTTGTTACATAGGTATAAGCAGATAGATCGAATGATCACATGGATGAATGAGTGAATGCATTAAAAATAATTTATTAATTATTAACTATGCACTAAGCACTAAGTTCTAGATAAACAAATACAAAATCAGAAAATAGAACCTGCAATCTAGAAACTCATTCTAACAAAATACATAGGGGATTGGTGGCCAGGTAGAAGGACTTTGGTTTGAAAAGTTCTACATATGAGTGTGATTACTCCAACCAGAAAAAATGACAGAGAAATTTGATTTGTGGACCTGGTTCCAGATATGGAGAGGTTTTTTTTCCTTTTGAGTGAGTAGAGGATGGAAGTATGTGTAGCAATAGGCATGGTTGTTGTTGAGGAAGTATCAACCTATAGAGCATGGTTAGGGCTTTCCTGAATAGTGTTCTAGGAAAGGCAGTCACCTATCTTAAGAGTGGAGTGCAGGGACCAAGTTTCTAACATGTTTGTTTTTATTCCATGTAGGTGGTGAGGTTGTTGAAGAGGTTGGGGAAGAAGAAATCAGAAACAATACTTGAACAGCACATAAATATATTGCCCGTTGGTCAATATCACAGAATCTTGTAGTTGAAAGGAATTTTACTGGTCATCTAGATCAGCCCATAAATGAAAAAGAATCCACTGTACAACATTTCTTACAAGTAATCATTTAGCTTTCTTTTGAAAGTCTCCAGTGAAGGGAAATCTACTATCTCCTATGTCAGCCCATTCTCCTTTGGGATAGCTATAATTATTAACAGATTTGTTTTTTCTTATATCACTTTTAAATCTGTCTCTTTATCACTTCCATACTTGGCTCCCTCTGGGACCAAACAGGCGTCTAACTTCTCTTCCACTGGCAGCTTTTCAAGTACTTGTTGACAACATCATGACCTAACAAAGTCTTCTCTTCTCCAGGCTAAATATCCCCAGTTGCTTCAATCAATCCTTATCTGTCATGATCTCAAGATCCTTTACCATCCTAGTTGCCCTTATCTGGAATCTCTCCAGCTAATTTTTCTCCTTTTAAAATTGTATTCCCCAGAAATGAATGCAAGATTGTAAATGTGCTATGACCAGGGCAGGGTACAGGGAGATTATCAGCTCCTCCATGTTGGAAACTACACCTCTCTTAATTCAGTTTAAGATTGCATTGATTACTTTGGTGTGTCATTTCATACTTTTGATTTCTACTGACCTTTCATTTCACTCAAACTCTCAGGTATTCTTTAGATAAACTGCCATTTAGCCTTCCATCCCAATCTTTAAAATTGTGAAATATTCTCTTTATACAAATGAAGAAATTGAGGCACAGAACAAGGACATAACTTTTCTGATGCTTTTGCTAGATGCTGGATTTTCTATCTTTGGGGCTAGTTCATTTTTTTCAGGTCTTCTTAAATTAATTAATGAAACAGAACCAAATTTCCTATAGCACAACTACTGTACAGCATTAGACAGAAACTTCAGATAATGTATAACTAAAGGATTCTGGGAGACAACAGTGGCTACTAGGCTAATCTACTATACAGTAATCAGGAATAGGATTCATATTTAAACAAAGGTTTTGTAAAAGGGCCAAGTCTAGAAGGCAGAGTGGAAAGCAAGCATATGTGCTATGAATAATGGTGACAACAGTAAGTAGAAGTGGTAGGATTTATGTGTGCACAGTATGAGTCTGGATTCTTTCATTTTCAGATGCACACATTGATAAGAGCTGCCATGAAGACTATGAACAGACTTCTGCCATACTTATTTAAAAGGCAATCACATTCTCAAGCAGGAGAATGTGAAAGTAAAAGCATTGAATTTTTTCTCCTTTCTTGAAGGATGTTTGGCATAGAGTTAAAATTGAACTCAAATAGTTTGGATGAACTATTCACACAAGGAAAACCAAGTGCATGAAAAATGTTTGTTGTCCAGACCACAATATGCAATCAGCTACACAATATGCAATGAGCTACACAATCTGCAGAACTGGTGCTTTAAGACCTATATCTTATATAGATACTATGAACAGACGATCTCATTGCATCTCAGAGTTAAGTAGCAGGAGAATGAACTGGATTGTATTGGAAGATTTGTCAATGCCTTTAATGGTACCAAGACCACTGAAACAAGGCTTATCTTTTGAACATTTGTGTTGTCATGATGTAGTGTGATTGTCAATCATGGACTATCCCAGTCTTCGAAGAATTACTGTATTACTGTAAAAGACAAAAGAGAATGTTCACAGTGGGCCAAAGGAGATTGTAAAATGTTGTTGTTACTGTTTAGTTGTTTTCAGTCTTGTCTGACCCTTTGTGACCCCACTGGGTTTTTCTTGATAAAGATACTGGGGTGGTTTGTCCTTTCCTTCATCAACTCATTTTCCAAATGATGAAAATGAGGCAAACAGGGTTTGGTGACTTGTCAGGGTCTTGTCGTTAGTTAAGTATTTGAATTCATACTTGAACTCAGGCCTTCCTAACTCCAGGTCCATCACTCTTTCCACTGTGCCACCTAGATGCCCTTGCAATGTATTACCAATGAGGAATTCTGTAGGAGAATCTGAAGAATTTTCCTTCATCACACACTCTGGAGAATGAATTGATGATTTTAAGATTTCCTAGAAGCATAATAAGTATAAAAATCTTCAATGTGTACTCAGAATATCTGAGTTTGAATCCAAGATTTGCTAGCTATGAGAACACAGGTATTACATTTAATCTCTCAGAGACTAATAGCTTTACTTGTAAAATGAGGAAAGTGACATTTAAACTATCAACTCATAGTGTAATGAAAAAGATTGCTAAAATTAGGTCCTGTAGCAATGCAAACTCCTACATTGTTACAGAGAATTATACTCATGGTCTATGTAGTTCAGGGATCTGTATGAAAGAGACTTCAAGGTATATTTTGTTGGCAAGTATTATAGTTGCCTGTCTAGTGGTATTCGTACAATGCAAAATATATGTGTAGGTGGAATGATGGGTAGTATTTGACTTGAAGTTAGGAAGACCTGAATTCAATCCATACCTCAGACTAGCTATCTAACCCTAAATAAATAATTTATCTTTTGTCAACTTTAGTTTCTTCATCTGTAAAATGGATATAATAAGAACATCTACCTGACAGAGATAGCATATGTAAAGCTACTTGCAAACATTAAAGTACTCTATAAATGCTACTTACTAGATTATATTGACCATCTATAACTGACTAGTTTAATGCAGTGGGGGCAAAATGGTATAACGTAAAGTGTGTCATCCTTAGAGTCAGATGGTTGAGGTTCAAGTTGAAGATCAGCCATTTTTCTCTAGATAAACTTAAGGCTTTTTTTTCTTTTTTTCTTCATTTTGGACCTTCAGTTTCCTAATTTTTTAAAAATATGGCAAATACTACTTGTGTATGACCTATTCTCACAAGATTGTTGTGGAGTCTAATATAGTGCTATTAACATGTAAAATCTTATGAATTCATTATCCATAGATTTATCTAAATTTAATAAATTGAAAATGAAAAACATCAGTGCTGAAATTTCCCTCCCCAAACCTCTCCTTTGATGAGATCTTGGAAATTTAGTGTGCTAGTGAATGAAATTTCATTTACAATCACCTTTTCGCTCAATAAAGTTTCCAATTTTAGGAAATCAATAGAAGAGTGCATAGGTATCTGGTAAATTGAGGGTCTCTGCAGAGAGACAACTTGGATTCACATCAACCTCACTTGGTTTGTATTAAGGATGGGCAAATCTCCACATCTGAAGCCCTCTCTTCCACTTCTAAGTTCCTATGGGCTTTGTACCACTGTTTTAGTACTTAAACATATACTGACTTGTGATGTCTCTCATTAATCTGTTAAACTTTTCAAGCTGCTTTTCTCTCTATTTTGATTATATGTTGCCTGGAGAGAGTACTAAATTTGTGTTCAACAGACCTTGATTTGATGCTATACTTTGTCAATTACCAATTGCGTAACTTTGTTCAAACTCTTTGAGTCTCACTTTCCTAAAGCTGGAATAAATGGTACCTAGGCATCCTCCATTACAGGACTTTGTGACACCCAAATGAAATAATGTATGTAAAGTGTTTTGTAAACCATGAAATACCATGTAAATATCAGTTAGTCATATTTCTGCATAACTCCCATGAAACATAGAATAATATAAGTAGCTAAATAATTGTTGAATTAACCCCCCAAATTTTATCTATATAATTTCCTTTTTAGAAACTATTCCTCTTTCTTGCTTTGGAGAAGCCAATTCTTAAACAAACATTGTGCCAAGATATATAGAAAAGTAATTTTTTTTCTTTTCAAGGATAATCACACCATCTCTTTCAAGTTCAGAGCTAGAGCAAACACTTCCCTACTAACAGAATGTTCAGACATTGCCTTCCCTAGATAAGGAATGGAGCTGATTGGAATTAAATGGACTCACTTCCCCTAATGCACCCATGCATCACATCTGTGGTAATCTCTTCCTTATTAACTTATAACAGGTGGACCAGCATCTTAGATCAGTGTTAGCATTATTCTACTGCTGTGTGCCAATTCCTAGTTTAAATTCCCAACCACTTAGGAAGGAGGAATGCAGAAGCAAATTATAATAGAGGCAGTTTAGAACTAACCTTTTCAAGTAGGATGACCCCTTTTTAAGGTCAAATATGTGTGTAATCGCTCATGACAGTGGTTATAGTCAGTATTTGTTGATTAATAAAACACAGTGACAGAAAGTAATTGGAGATTCAATATGCCTCAAAATAAACTTGTATTTAATAAATAATAATAGCAACACCTAGATAGTGCAGTGAATAGAGCACCAGACCTGCAGTCGGGAAGACCTGAGTTCAAATTTGGCCTTGGACACTAGCCATGTGATCCTGGGCAAATCGTTTAACATTATTTTCCTCAGGTTCCTCATCTGTAAAATGAGCTGGAGAAGGAAACAGCAATCCACTTCAATATTTCTGCCAAGAAAACCCAAAATGGGGTCACCAAGGGTTGGAAATGACTGAACAACATCAACTATGTTTTTTGAGAAAAAAAGGTATATGAAAAATATTTAGCCAACAGTCTACATGTTTACATACTTGTGAATTTCAAAACTTCTTTCAATAAATAACTCATTGACTTATTAATGGGTCTGCAACCTCAAGGTTGGGAACCATTGATGATATAATTCTAGACTCTAACTTATTGGTTACCGTTAGTTGACACAGTGAAGGAAGACTGCGGAAATACCTTCCAATTTTAATTCTACAATCAATGATTTTCATAGTTGAGGGAAGACCAACTACCTACCCTGCTCCTCAGGCCTCTATGAAGTCATTCATGAACATCCCAACCAGAAATGATCTTTCAGTGCACTGACTTGTTATGATAGGTATTATTTATAGTATTCAATTAGCACTTCTATATACTCCCAACCTACTTCTCCAATGAGAATGGTTCCTTTTTTTGAGGGCCCAATGACCATCAAGAAGTCTTTCTTTCCTTATACTCAGAACAAATCTGAGGAAGGTAATAGTGTGTTGTTGTGCCATGCTAGAGAATATCTTCCTCCCAAACCAGGGTAGCACTTAAATAAGGAAAGCTTGGAAAACCAAAGTAGACAATAGTACACAAGAAACAGACTGCAGACCCTTCATTGAAAAGCCTTGTGATGAGAAGAAAGGAGAAAAAAATCAGTAGGAAGTCTTATGGGAATGAAAAGGCTTTGCAGAAGAAAAAGGAAGTGTTTCTTCTCTTAAGCATTTTGTAATTGTAAATGTTGGTATTGGAGATATTTGAGAGTGTTATATTTTTGTTTTGATTGGAGGAATAAAAAAGATATAAATAAAGGAAAAAAAGCCATGTGGTTATTTTAAAAAAACTCTTTTGTCCTTTTGTCTCATGGGGAAAAAATGACCTGGAGGATATAGGGAGACCCGTTTCCCACACACCAGTCCAGCTGCTATGTGTGAGCTGATGTTTAAAAACTCTCCAAAATTTGGTTGAAATATTCAACTCTTCAGCTCTTCTTATGAAGGTTATTGTGGATTTAAAAGGTAGTAATGCCTTCATAGCAATACCATCTGAAGTGTATTTTCCAGACATAAAACATAAGAAGATAGCTTCTGTTGGTACTAAATGACATATAAGATATATAAATGCTTCTGAATGAGGAGACATTTTTGCCTTTGGAAGTTATTTATTTATTTTACCCTTTCATCATCTTGTGTGATATCTAGAGTAAAAACTATTGAATAAGAAAATATTTTTCTTTTAGCAGAAGTACTGCTTTGGGGAAAACATTTGCATTTTCAATAATCAAGAAAGAGCATGATATATGAACATAACTTCTAATAAGAACCTTACTCTATTCAAAGAGCTTTCTTTTGGCTGGGGTAATGAAAGGTCATTCTGTAATAATCTGTCCTATCCTTTATAGTACACCTGGTATGGGTAGTTCATGTTCTTGGGAAAAGTTAATTCCTGTAAATAATGATGTGTTAAAATCCTGACCAAGTCCTCAAACTCCTTTACAACATATCTTCTACTTTTCCAGGAATAAATCTGATCAACTCTGGCAACAAGTATGAATGAAGAATACCTTTAGACTTTGTGGATGATCTTTAAGATACGTGTTTTACACAAAACAGAAAATTCTGATTAAGAACATGATGTCACTCTGGAAATGTAGCAAAAAGAAAAAATGGAATGGCATTTACAATCTTGGCATAAAAAAGAACCTTTATATTCTAATGATAAGTCCTTGGTTTTAGCAGTGCAATACCTGCCTCCACTCAACACCCTCCCTTCCCCTAAAAAAAGGGGAGAAGGGAAAAGTGGTGGAAAGTTCATAATCACCCAAGGTTATTAGCGTTATGAGGCAAGATATTTTTTTGATTGGTTGACTTTGTCATCAGAATTTGGCTTGGGTGTTTTGTGTGTGTGTTTTCCCCCCACTCCCTCCCCAGTCCTGGAACATATAAAACAATACAGTGTATTTTTAAAAGGTCACTTCCCATTGAAGCGGCAACACGCTAAACTGAAGGAACATTTCCTAGTTCAGGGTGAGGCACCAGAAAAAACAAAACAGGTTAAGGATTGTCAGACTCAGTTTGCATTTTGTGCCTTAATAATGCCTTACTATCATAGCCTAAAAGCCATAATTTAAGCCCAACTTTGTCTGTGAATTTCTTCATTTATTTTTCAAAAGCAATGCTTCAGACAAAAGATTGCTTCCAGGAATATTATAAATCATATATTATCATTCCAAGAAAATTAACTAAATCCAGAGTCAGGTCAGTTTTTCAAATAAATAAATTTACTATTGTTTAAATATGTAGAGAAATGAGTTTTGTAAATTATTTGCCTTTTGTTACACGCAATATACATATTATGATATGGATATTATTTCACCAATAGGCTGTAACTAAATACTCAGGCACTTAAAAGGAGACTTCTGAATTGATAGACTCCATTGGCTCCTTTTTTTTAACCATTAGAGTTTCCACTATAATACAGTTGTCAAGAAGGGGTCAGATGTGATTGATGAGTCATGATCATTAATAAGGAAAAATAAACTTTTTTTTACAGAACTTGAAAAAATGTAATTTAAGATGAATCAAAAAGTTAATCCTATATTCTTGCCAAATAAGCAGAAAAATGTCCAAATTAGAAGAGGGAGGGCCTGCCAACTGGCAGATGTAAGTAGGCATTTTGATACCTATGCATTTAATTACCTTCAGGGGTGATACACCAGCTTCTGAGGAGTGAGTTCTGAGAGAGTGGGTCAAAGCCCAGCAGGTACTTGGGCATTAGAGGGGCACCAGACCATCGCTGAAAGATGTTCTAAGAATATCTGCACATGAGGGTTAGGTGGGGGTAAGAAGTAGGAAGAGGTTTGCAAAATCTGATTAAAAAAACTCTCCATCTTTTTAAACTTCCGGCCCTGGTATATAACCATCCCAATGACACAACTATGTTTCCCTGTTGTCCTCTATAAGGAACGTATATCGCAGAGAAAGAAATAACGATTCAGGTCTCACAATTCAAAACATGATGGCTTTTCCCCCCTCATTTTACTCCACCCCCCTGCAGAGCTGCTCTAAGTATGGATCTCCCTTTGAAGTCAGCTTGCATCATCTTTGAAGGTATATAAAGCAAAAAAGGAGAAATGGCCTGGCGGCTTTGCTCAAAACGAGCCGTTAGGAGAATTCCAATTCTCGCCCGACCACCTGCCCTTTAGTCTCTGGCTAGAGTCACTCTTTACAGCAGTTACCAAGGAGTTAGCAGGAGAGACACTTTAGGGACCAGGTTCGGATTGATCTTCACGGACTATAGCATCCAGCTCTGAACTGGGCTTGTCCTCGAGTCCGTTACATGTTTTATACCATTGGTAGAATGGGGTAGACTCTGACTGACAGTCTACCTATGGAGATAAAACTGCTTTATTAAGCGAAAATACTTTCCTTTTTTTTGGTTAGGCAAGATGTACCTTGCTCTAAGGACATGGTCTACTTTTCCCTAATTATTCACATGCCTTTTTCCCTTGTCATTCTAATCCCTCTTCATGGCCTCAATGTGACCCTGGGTTCTTACAGGATGTGCCCATGGAATATAGGTTCTGGCAGATCCTACCAAGCTGGCAATACTTTGAGTACATCCCTAGCAACAGATAAACCTAGCTAAATTTGGAGAGGCTAATCACCAGATGGTCGACCACTAGGTGATATTTTTTGCCCTTGTAACACATCAAAATGGCCTACTAAGGCATGAAAAGATTGTGATCTACCTCGGAAAGGGTACCTAACACAATCACACTATAGAACCTGGCAGTATTAGCGTAGAAGATGTCCTATATAGAGGCAAATAGAAAGCCAGGTCCCTGCCCCTAAAAGACCAAAGGAAATTCCTTATCCTTAAGGAAGATGATACATTTAAATGAATGGTACATAGATAATGCACGACATTATTAAACAGCATGTTTTACTCTATTAAAATCACTGTTAGTATCTCTACATGAAATTATTAAAATAGGTTTAAAATACCTGAGAGATTAGATGAAATACCATTTTGGAGTTTTAAAATAGACCATTTTGTAAATCCCATTATGATATAATAGAGAAAACTCTGAATTGTGTTAGGAGATTTGGATTCTAAGCTCGGCTATTTAGTAGGTAACAATGTTCATATACATATTGAATTTAAATTCATTTTCTTATCATGTGACCTTTTGAATCTAGGCATGGAAAAAAATGAAATGAGTAGTTTTCACTAGATTTATATAAATGCTATCATTCCATTTTTAAATCTGATGAAATTTATATAAGATGAACTCTAGGCTTCCTCTCACCTCTCAAATTTTATGTTTCTATATAATTCGGTTGCTCGTGAAATTTTCTTGTTGGTATAACTTTGTTCAATGATTCATTGTATGGTGATTATTAATATCAAATGAGGCATAAAACAGAAATATTGGCTCACTCAAAAGTGTCTGCCACCATCATGGAGGATATCCAGTGAATAGTCCAAATGAAAGATGTATTAACCAGAGAGATCCACCATAGAGGTCTTTCAGATACTCTTATTCATCCAAAACATTTTATTTATTAAATTTGAAAGAAAGAATGGTATGATAGGACATTGCACGTGGAGTTAGGAAAATCTGGATTCAACTCTCGTCTTAGATACCTAATAACAGTGTGACTATAAAAAAAAGTTGACTTCCCTGTGCCTCAGTTTCCTTCCCTGTCAAATGAAAAGGGTGGTCTCTGTGCCCTCAAAAGTCCCTTCCAATGCTGAATTTATGATTCTGTGATATAAAACTTAGCTACTTTATCACGAGCTTAGTGTCCACTAAGACCACATTTATTTTAGGTGAAGTAGTTTTGCCACCCCGCCATATGCAATTTATGAAGTTATTTTTAAAAGCAAAAGTTTTCATCCTTATTATATTGCCCTATTGATTCTCAAATGCATTGAAATTCTGAATTAGTTATCCAAAGTGTTAAAAATCCCTCTCAGCTTGGTGACATCTTCATATCTGACAAATTCATCATCCATGCCTCAACTATAAAATTGCTATTCTTAAAGTTCCTTTTCCAGCTGTAATATTTTATAGAGGTATAAGAATTAACTTTGCATTTTGTTGGTGTATGGAACTCATGGCTTTTTAGTTTCCTAATGCCAATGAGCCCCTTCTCCAAAACTGAGCATTTTGTAGAGTTCTAGGAAGTGAAGGAATTCATAAGAACAGAACTAGTAGTTGTCAGAGGGAGGACTTGAATCTGGGTTCTTCTTGCTCTTAATATCAATTATCTACTCACCAGGCTATGTTTTGGGGATTCTATATGCTTGCAATAAGTTTTTTTTGTTCTATAGTTGCATCATGCTGAAAGTGAAGGCAATCTAGATTTGGAGTTGGAAGATTGAGTTTGATTCTTGGCTTTGTTTCTGATTACCTGAATGACCTTGAGCCAGGAAATTGCCTGGTATTGTGGGCAAGGCAGCAAACATAGTGTCCAAAGACTCCTATTCACATTGTGGCTCTGCTCCTAACATTGGTGACATTTGACATTGGTCAAGTCCCTTCCTTTTGATGGCCCTCCATTTCCTCATCTGTAAAATGAGTGCTTTGGGCTTCATAGGTCTATGATTTCCCAACTCTAAATCCCTGATCCCAAGTAATTTGTTTTTTCAGAGCCTTTATTTTCCTTATCTATAAACTGAGGGATTTGGATGCAGTGATTCTCAAAGACCTTTGCAGCTCAAAATGCTTAAATCTCAGTTGAACTTTCCATTGCAATGACAAACATTATAATATCCCCATTCCAATATGTTCTACAGCACTGTCAAATTGTAACTGGTCATAACTTTGGGGGGCAAGATACCACTTGGAAAACCAAGTGAGCAGTAGCATACTAGAGCACTTTCAGATTTGTTAGTTCCCTTTGAATCCATGAATCCAACCTTGCTATTTTCCCATCTGATTTTCAGCAGGTCAGCATCAAGTCAAAGTTTCTAATTTCATGCAGTTGGTGTAGTTGAACCAAAATTACATTTCATGCCATGGGGGGAAAACTCTACTTACTTTTAATAGCCCCTTTGAACGATACTTTGAAGACATTACTTACTCTCCTAGTATGTTGACTATCTGAAGAATGAATTATTATATCCTTGTCAAATTTTAAATATCATGCTGTTAAAAATATTAGTCACACAGGGGGCTGTTTGACAGTAATGTCACAGTGAAGCTCTCTTGTCTATATGAACAAGGATAGTCTGTGATTTAATATCATGTATCAGCTGGTACATGCCATCCAGGGGTAAAATTGGAGAGAAAACTCTGCTCCAAGTTTCCTTGGGCATTGGTAGAAGAAGCCTGCCCACAGACCTTCTTTACTTAGTATTTTAGCCAGCTGAGCGAGGCTTTGGTTCTTCCTCCCTCCAGTTTTTCCATTTCCCCAGGGGCAATGCTTTAGAGAAAATCTTTACAACCCAAACCGCTATCATTTAAAGTGGGGATGAGAAAAAAAAAGCAAATTAAAATCTGGACCCTGAGGTATGAAGTTGGGGGGAGGATGGTGGGAGAAGGTTATAAAGAAATGGATCCAAAGGATTTCTAAAAAGGCAGTTTTCAAGCTTAAAAATAGGATTAGAAACTGCCTTGTATGAGCCCAACTGTGATTAAAAAAATAATCCTTTTATAGTTAAGTCAGGATTTTTTCTTTTTTGTTCTTTGACTTTTCCTTGCCGGGAAAGAGGCAATCTTCACTTATTCAGAGCAAAGAAAGAGTCACTGAGGCAGACAGCAGAAGCATCATGTGGGTGAAGGTCAGGCCAATTTTCACCCAAGTGATGCTGTTTTATCACTCATGGAACAAAGATTGAGGCCTTCCTTTTCTCTATCCTTTTGTGTTCTCCCCTATTACTTTAACAGATCTGAACGAATCTGACACATTTCATCCCAAAGTTCCATTTAGCAGCATTTATTTCAAATCCTCTAAATTTCACTTCTTGATACCGCTGAACCTGGGGCTGATATAAAACCCACCTGTTTAGGAAGGGCAAGGAGAGTTCCATAAAAAAATGATTGTAGAACATGGGGCCATCTCTCATTGGGAAAAAGTCATTTGCCTCCAGATAATGGGTCAATGATATTAAGGCCAGAAACTTTTGAACTCCCCTTGTGTTGATATTCTAGGGGGCTGCAAACAGAGAATATTGTTTACTGGAGTCTGAGCTAGATGTCGGATGTTATACTTAGCAAACTATGGGGAAAGTCAGGGGCAGATGCCAAGAAGCAAAATCAAATATTTATGCTAAGGAACAGTGACCTCAAGAAAAATTTCCCTTCTATTTTGTTGCTCTTAAGAGGTTGTTCAAATTCAGTTTCATTCCAGAGTACATGAAATCATGCAGGTTTATTCAGATGATAAGATCGTTTTTACTGAAGATGCCTTGAATTTTAACTTTGGAAAGGTGAGGATTTAGAGGTCATATGGCCCTCCTTATACCTGAAGCACAAATCTCTTCAAAATATCTATAACTAGGTATCATCTCCTTGCCATGTTTTGATCCCATCCAATCTGACACACATCAACTATATCTTCATTCCCTCCCTCAGTACATTTGTCTGCTATTGTCTGGCATTTCCTCTCTTTACTTCTACCTCATAGAATCACTAGCTCCCTTTAAGGCTCAATTCACATGCTACTTCCCAATAAGTCCTTTTCCTAATCACTTCCCATTTGATAGTGGTGTGTGCCCCCTACACCCCCTGAAAATATTTATTTTTTTCCATGTTGTGTTCTGACTCAATTATCATACCATACACTTTTTTGGTTTACTATTTTAAAAATATTATTGTATTTTTAATTTATGGAATGAAACAATCATTTCCATAACATAGTATAATAAAAAGATGATTGCACATGAAACCCCAAATCTATTATATACAATTAGCTATTCCTTTTAAATATATAATAAAATTACATGTAAGCATATTTTCTTTTCCCCCTTTTTTTCTTCTTACCCCTACCCTAGAGATGGCTCCCATTAGGCATGCACATATATGTATACACACATATATTCATACACACATGTAGACACATGTGCATGTGTATCTGTGTAAAATATATACTTCTATTTATCTGTTCTTTCTCTGGATGCAGATAGTGTCTTTCTTCAAATGTCCTTTATTGTTAATTTGGGTATTTATAATAATCAAAATAACTTATTTACTCAAAGTCATTCTTAAAACAATATTGATCTTACTGTACACAATGTTCTTTTGGCTCTGTTCATCTTACTCTTCATTATTTTGTGCTTCCATGTTTTATTACATATATATAATATTAGCTAACATTTATCATTTTATGGTTTCCTAAGTATTGTACTACATTATTTGATCCTGACAACGACCTCTGTGAAGTAGATACTATATACTGTATAAAGAAGGGGGAACTGAGGCTGAGTGACTTGCTCCAGAAAGATTTTTTTAAATCTTGTGTTTTTCTATTTTCTGAGTTTGATATCATACCAAAATCCTCCTGGTGGAATAAAAGATATTTAAGGTGAGTACTACATTGTTTTTAATGAATGTTTTTGCAGAACTCAGCACAGTACTTGACTCAAAATAAATGTTTAGTTTATTGCACTAGGATCCAATGAATTGCAAGGTCCTATAGGACTTGGGCATCAAAATATAATCTAGAAAACATCTGCTGTCTTCAAGGAGATTCCATTCTATTGGAGAGATTTGAATGTGATATGAAAACAAGAAAATGGGAAACAATGTAATTTTGTGGGGGGGGGGGGCAGAAATCAGTTTAATACCTTTAAAAAAAAACAAATGTGAACCTTATTCAAAAAGGACTATATTTTGCCTTCAATGTTCTCATTTCAGGGGTGGAGCTAAGATGGTGGAATAGAGGTAGGGACTTCCCTGGGCTGTCCCCAAAAGCCCTCCAAAGACCTGTAAAAATGGCTCTAAACAAATTCTAGAGCTACAGAACTCACAAAATTGCAGAGCGAAACAAACACCCAGCTCAAAACAACCTAAAGTTGAAAAAAAGAGTCTTTCACACCAGGCAGGGAGTAGAACACAGATTGGCATGGGCCACATGGGCATGGAAGAGCCCAAGCAAGCCTCAGGGGACTGAATCATTGGTAGCTGTGGCATTTTCCATACTTCTCAACCCACAAACACCAAAAATATCAGTTGGAAGACTGTGGGATCTGAGTGAAAGAGGCATAATCTGATTGGGTTGTCTCCAGGCTCAGGGTGGTAGGGGTGGGAGGGGCAGTGGCAGTGATGACAGCAGCAGCAACAGTAGAAGCAGCAGCAGAGGCTGCTTCCAGAGCTCTGAGCCCACAGATAGTGGGGGATCAAGCAGCTGACACAAAATCCCTGAAGACTGAGACGGTACATTCACCCCAATCCCCACTAGAAGCCTACCTTGACAAAGAGTTAGAAAGTCAAGTATGTAGCTGGGAAGATGAGTAAACATCATAAAAGAACTCAGACTACAGAATCTTGCTTTGGTGACAAGAAAGACCAAAACATAGAACCAGAGGAGGACAGCAGAGTCAAAGTTCCTACATCAAAAGCCTCTGAGAGGAATATGAATTGATCGCAGGTCATGGAGGAGTTAAAAAAAGGATTTTGAAAATCAAGTAAGACAAGTAGAGGAAAAATTGGGAAGAGAAATGAGAGTGATGCAAGAAAATCATGAAAAACGAGCCAACTGTTTGTTAAAGGAGACACAAAAAAATACTGAAGAAAATAACACCTTAAAAAAATAAACTAACCCAAATGACAAAAGAAGTCCAAAAAGTCAATGAGGAGAAGAATGCCTTAAAAAACATAATTGACCAAATGGAATAGGAGGTCCAAAAGCTCGCTGAAGAAGATAGTTCCTTCAAAATTAGAATGGAGCAAATGGAAGTTAATAACTTTATGAGAAATCAAGAAATTTTAAAACAAAACAAAAAGAATAACAAAATAGAAGACAATGTGAAATATCTCATTGGAAAAATCACTTTCAAAATAAATTCAAGAGAGAGAATTTTAAAATTATTGAACTATCTGAAAGCCATGATCAAAAAGCCTACACATCATTTTTTCAAGAAATTATCAAGGAAAACTACCATGATGTTATAGAACCAGAGGGTAAAATAGCAATGGAAAGAATCCATGGATAACCTCTGGAAAGAGATCCTAAAAGGAAAACTAGAAATATTGTAGCCAAATTCCAGAGTTTCCAGGTCAAGGAGAAAATATGGTAAGCAGCCAGGAAGAAACAATTTGAGTATTGTGGAAATACAATCAGGATAACACAAGATCTAGCAGCTTCTACATGAAGGGATCAAAAGGCTTGGAATATGATATGCCAGAAGTCTAAAGAACTAGGAGAAAAACAAAGAATCACCTACCTAGCAAAATTGAATATAATCCTTCAGGGAAAAAAATGGTTATCCAATGAAAAAGAGGACTTTCAAGTATTCTTGATGAAAAGACCAGAGCTGAATAGAAAATTTTGCTTTTAAATACAAGAATCAAGATAAGCATGAAAATGTAAACAGAAAAGAGAAATCATAAGAGACTTATTAAAGTTGAACTGTTTACATTCCTACATGGAAAAATGATATTTGTAATACACGAGACCTTTCTCAGTATTAGGAGAGTTAGAGGAAATAGACAGACAGGCAGGCAGGCAGACAGACAGACAGGCAGATAGATAGATAGAGGGCACAGGGTGAATTGAATATGACGGATTGATATCTAAAACTAAGATTAAAGGATAAGAGAGGAATATATTAGGAGAAAGAGATAGGGAGGGATAGAACAGGCTAAATTATCCCACATGAAAAAGGAAAGAAAAAGGTTTCACAATGGTGGGGAAGGAGGGGGAGATGAGGAAGAACGAGTGAACCTTACTTTCATCAGATCCAGCTTCAAGAGGGAGTAACATTCACACTCAATTGAGTATCTTACCCTACATAAAAGTAAGGGGGAAGGGGAAGAGAAAGAGGGGGATGATAGAAGGGAAGGTAGATTTGGGAAGCAAACATTTTAGAAAAAGAACAGGGTCAAAGGAGAAAACAGAACTGGGTAGGGAGCAGGATAGGATGGAGGGAAATACAGTTAGTCTTACACAACATGACTATCATGGATGTATTTTGCATAACTACACAGGTATAAACTATACTGAATTGCTTCCCTTCTCCATGTGGGTGGGTAGGAAGGGAAAAAGGGCAAGAATCAAAGTTTTAAAAATAAATATTAAAAAGAATTGTTTTTACATGCAACTTCGAAATAAGATATACAAGCAATGATGTACAGACATCTATCTTACCCTTCAAGAAAGTAAAGAAGGGAATAAGAGGAGGGATGATTAAAGGGAGGGCAGATTTGGGCAAGGGGTCATCAGAATGCATTCCATTTGGGGGTGTAGGGAGAGGAAAGATAGGGAGATAATTCAGAATGTGAAATCTTATGGAAATGAATGTTGAAAACTAAAAACAATAAATACCTTTAAATTTTAAAAAATTCTTATGTCATTAGTCCTTCAAGAACAAGTCACGGATGGGAATATTACAATTTCATTTATAGGCTAAGATCAGTCTTTTTGGCAGCTACAATTCTGTTCTCCCTTTTCTGAATGGTACCAGGCTATTTACAGTGCCTCTCTTCTTCCTTTCTTCCTTCCTTCTTTCTTCTTCTCTTTTCTCTCCCTTCCTTAAACTTTGAGTCTTTCTTGTCCTCTTTTCTTTTCCTCCTTAACATCCAAACAATAGTTGGTGGCTACAGTAGATGAGTCATCAGGGTCAGAATGTTAGTAAGGGGATGGTTTACTTCTTTCTTTTCTCTACCTTAAAAGTTGAGCTAAAATAGATTAATAAAGGAAAATTAAACACCACATAAGAAATGATCATTTTTAAGAATAACAGAAAAATTATAGTGGATTTGGATGTACTGTTTTAGTTAAGAAAATAACTGTACTTTTATTTCACTTATTCATAGGAAAGTGCTCAAACTTGACCTATCTTGGTGTTATGAAATGGAAAGGAAAGCATTAAATAATTCCATCACTTTTAGCAGTGCGCCCCTCTGTGCTTTCTTTGTGCTAAAGTGAAGAAAAAACCACATGTAAAAAGACATTTCACCTTTCCTCCATACATTTATTGATTTCAGAATGATGGATACATGGCATTATCATGAACTAGAGAATGAAAATGGAGTGGATATTGTCCTCCCAGGGAGGATCTAATCCATCAGCAAATTCTGCTCATTTTTCCCACACATGTTTTCTCAGATCTGTTTTTTTTCCTGTTCATTTTCACAATCATTACCCAAATTTGGCATCAATCACCTATTGCCCAAAGTCATGTGATCACTGCTCAGTAACTGTCATGCATCTAATCCATACCTTCAACTTCAGTACCTAACTCAGTCCACTATATTAAGTAGTATAGAAAAACAGAATTAGGACTAGAAAGTGATCTAGAGGACTTCTGGTCCAAAATCCTTATTTTATGGGTGAGGAAAATGAGGCAAGGATTGGTTAAGTGATTTATCCAATTTTACATGTGTAGTTTGTGACTAAGCTAAGACACTTCTTCTTTTTCCAGTCCTTTTCATTATACTATTCTGCATTTAGGCACCCAAAACATGTCTGTCTGTTGATTGAATGAATAACTGCATTTATTTTGTGCATTGCAGTTGAAATTATCTTCCTTTGCTCAATCAATAAATTTTTATTATATACTCAGTGTGTCTCAGTACTGTGTTAATTGCTGGGATCAAGGAAAAAACATTAACAAATCGTTGACCTCAAAGAACTTACATATGGATGGGGTAGACAATAGTCAAATAAATGTTTTCTAAAAGAAGGATAATCTTAGAGGGAAAGGCTCAGTGGCTAGGCCACTGGGGAGGGCCTCCTGCAAAAGGTGACATTTGATAAGACTCTTGAAAGAAGTCAGGTATACCAAAATGAAAAGATGAGGAGGGAAATGAGTGTAAAGGGGAGTAAATAAAGAAGACTGGAAAGGAAAGGAAAGCTCAGGTGGTGAATGGTTTCATTTTCAAACAGGAGACTTTAGATTTGATCCTGTAGTTAAGAGGGAGTCATTGGATATTACCGACTATAGGTGGCAACTTGGACAGACCTATACTTTAGAAAAATACACTTTATGTGTGGTGTGGAAGATGGATTGGAATGGGGAGACCAATGAACAGCTTATTGCTATAGTCCAAGCAACAGGGAATGAGAATCTCAAGTACAGCAGTGACTGTGTGAGTACAGGAAAAGGGTTGGGTTGAGAGATGAGGCAGAGGAAATGGCAAGATTTGGAAGCTGATTGGATGTGTGGGATGAATGAGTCTGAGGAGTTAGGAAAGATGTAATGTTGCAAACCAAGGAGGCTGAAAGGAAGGTGGTATTCTCAACAGGAGTGGCAAATAGAAGAGGGCAGGGTTTGATACCATTTTCAATATCAGTCCCTACCCCCATATACTTTGGGTTCCCCCTATTTCTAATTTCAAATAGGATTCTCTCAGAATAGATCGCATATTCCTTGATAGATGAGCAGAAAGTGGGGGGATTCTCCCTGATTTTTATAGGAAGTCTGAACTGGAAAATTATTCTTATCTATCCATTGATGATTTTGTACCCGTTGGTTAGAAAGAAGTTCATGTTATTCCATGTTTTGGGGGAGTAATAACTGCTTTAAAAATATTCTCTAAATCAATTAGTATTGAGGGACAATCATTTCAAAAGGATGGAAGCTCACTTGTCCACATATTTGTATTGTTTCCATATTGTAAATTTCTCCTGATGCTTGTGAGAAGAGTGGTACAGTGAGAAATGAACTGCATTGGGAATCAGTTGACCTGGGTTCAAATTCCCACTCTAGTACTTGAGTACTTGTTAATTGTGTGACTCTCTACTTCACCTTGCTGACCATCAGTTTCCTTGTCTGTAAAATGAGGATTATTACCCTACAGGATTGGTGTGAGGAAAGCACACTTTCAAACCTTAAAGTGCCTTGGTCATGGCATTTACCACAATTATTCAAAATGAAATAGGCCATTATTCTGTTCCATTCCATTTTAATCCACACATTGCTTAAGTGCCTACTAAGTTTAAGATGCTAGAGATGCAAAGACAATAGTGAGAAATTTCCATTTTGACTTCTGACGTCTCTAAAAGGAGGGGCAATGAATGGAGTCCTTAGAGTCAAATTATCTCACCGGCGATACTTACTAGTTATGTACATGTGGTCAAGTCACTTAACTTCCATGGATCTTGGGCCATACCCTAGACTTTATCTTTTAAACTGCAGAAAAGTTACAACAGCCAGTTTATATTAGTGGAGATAAAAGTTTTCTAGGCTCATAAAATCTTCTCTGTATAATTTTATTCTAAAAAAATATGCAAGTCCAGTGGATAACTCAATTGATTGATCAGTAAACATTTATTGACTATGTCCTACGTGCCTGGCACTGTGTTAAGTGGTAGGGATATGAAAAGAAGCAAAAGACACTCTGCCTTTCAAGAGCTTACAATGTAATAGAGAAGACTATATGCAAACAAATCTATACAAAATAAGGTATAACCAGGATTGATAGGAAATAATTAGAAGAAGGAAAGCACTGAATTAGCTTCTGAATTAGAAGAAGGAAATAAGAGGAATTGAGATAGGCTTTCTTTAGAAGGTAGGATTTTGGTTGGGACCATAAGGGAAGCCAGCGTGTGAATAGTCAGAGCAAAGGATTGCAGTCTTGGGGGACAGCCAGAGAGAATATTCAGAGCAAGAGATAGAAGGTCTTGTTTATGGAACAGCCAGGAGGGCAGTGTCACTGATTCAGAGTATGTGTTGGGGAGTCAGTTATGAGAATACTGGAGAAGTTGGAGGGCTCTAAGTTAAGAATGCCTTACTTTAAGAAAAGGGTTTGAGGGATGGAGGTTTACGATCCTTACAACCTATACTGCTTTATATAGTCATGAAGACCAGAAGTAGTTTTCTGTACCTCAAATGGTGCTTATAAAAGCTCAGCCCCAGTTCTTCTACTTTCTGTCTCATCTGTGGAACCATACTCATTTAAAGGCAGTAAATGCCATGTGACAGTGAGGCTGCCACAGAGCTCACTTGTCTCTCTGGGTGGAAGATCAGATAGCAATTACTGCCAGGCAGTCCATATAGGCCATCTAGGTTGGCTATTAATTAAGCAATAAGACATGACAGGCAATGCATTTCTGGGCAATTGAACACATCTCTTGAGGGATTTTTAAAGCAACAGATCAAAGGTCAAGTGACTTTACCCACCTGAGAAGTACGCTGCCAGGAATATGCCATTGATTCAAGGAAAGTTGAACATGAATTATTGAAAATAAAATTTTAGAGAATGAGACAAGATTTTCCAGGGGATATTTGGCAAAATTCTTTCTCTATCTAGGTCCAAAGATCTGATATCAAGCAAATAACCAGACAAGTACTGGTGTGACCCACTCTTCAGTTAATAATAGCTAATATTTATAGAGTGCTTGAAGGTTTTCAAAGATCTTCACATGTATTAGTACAGCTGTAACCTTGGGAAGCAGGTGCTTTTTTCTGATCCCCATTTTTATATGAGAAAACAGGTTAAGAGAAATAAAGGGACTTGTGGAGGGTCATGTACCTAGTCCATATCTAAACAAGATTCTAACACAGATCTTCTGAAATGTATGTCCTCCACTTTATCCACTATACAACTTAGCCAGGAATATAGCTCTAGATTGGAAATCTACCCATATGACCCAGAGAATCACAGGATCAGGGAGTTAGAGCGGAAGAAACCTTAGAGATCATCTAAACTGACTACCTCATTTTACAAATAAGACAATGTGAGTAAAGTAGCATGAGCACCAAATTTGTAAATGATGCAAAACTTAGAGGGATAGCAAATATCCTGGACAATAGAATCTAGGATAAATATAAAGTCTTATACTGGGATACAAAAAAATCATCCTTGTAGATCCATGTTGAGGGAGGCATAGTTAGGGAGCAGTTGTTCTGAACAAAAGAATTGGGGGATTTAATGTACTACAAAGCTCCCCGGTGAGTCATCTATGGAATGTGGTGGCTTAAAAAGCTAATGAAATCTTGGGCTGCATTAAAAGAGGTATAATCACAAAAATCAATGCAATATTTGACTGTATTAAAAGAGATGCAGCTTTCACAGACAGTGTTATCAGCAAGACCCCAGACACATCCAGGATGACCTGTTATCACAGGTTCTTAGATTTACTTTTCTGAAGGGAAAGCAATTTTTGAGGATTCAACAATCTTCATTAATCACATATACCAACAGAGAAAATACAAACAAAGAAATAAAGACCAACAGACAGGGCTTCTAAGTGTCCATAAGCAATACATACATTACAGATCAACAGACAGATCCCATTGTCTGACCATTACATACATACATAGTTACCAGAGAGAGAAATATCCACATCTGGGTTTTCAAACCTGCAGCAGAGGCATGGCTACCCAAAGTCTCATCTGGTCATATATCAGGAACATACTTCCAAAGCGTAAGTCCCCAAAACAAAACCTCTCCTCAGAGGTTTTCAGAGCTGGAGGGCAGCTCTTGACCCAGTGCCTCATTAGCAATTAACAAAAAAGGTTCGGGCCTTTCTACAAAACAAGTCTCTTGTAATCAAGCATCCCTTAAAGGACTCATCTGAGGTCTATTAATCCACTGGGAAGATCTTTAAGTCCAATTAATGGTACAGACAGAGAGGAGACAGTCATATTGTACTATACCTTTCTCAGATCTCATCAGGAGTTTTGTGTTCATTTTTCTATATCATAGTTTAAGAAGAGAGTTTATAAGCTGGAAAGTGTTCAGAGAAGGGTGACTAGGCTGGTGATGGAAAGGACTTAAGTGTATGTCATTTGAAGGTCAATTACAGGAAATGAGGATGTTTACTATGAAAAAAAAGACTTGATGAAGGGAGGGGATTTGTGTGTGAAAGACTGGGAATGTTAGCTGTCTTCCAATATCTGAAAAACTCTCACATGGAGGAGGGATTAGGCTTGTTCTGTTTAATCCAAAAAGGCAGAATCAGAAATAATGGAAGGAGACAAATTGAAGCTTAATGGGGGGTAGGGGGAGGGGAATGACTTTTCTAACAATTCAGGATGTCTAAAACTGGAATGTTCTGGCTCAAGATATGTCAGGTTTCCCCTCCTTGCAGATCTTGGAGCGAGGCTTAGATGAACACTTTTCAAGTATATTAAACTAGAGATTGCTTTAAGACATGCATAAAAATAGATGGTTACAGAGATACCTTCTCCAATTCTGTGGTTTTGGTCTTCCTGCCCTCAGTATTTTCTACACTGACATTCAAAAAATGAAGCAGCAAACCTTTAAGTCTTTTAATAAAAAAATACGAATTTTATGTTTTATAGATATAATAAAAATATTGAGAAAACTTGCAGTCATCTTACTGTAAGGCTCCCAGACTTTCCTCATATAGGGAACTGATCTCAGGTAAAAATGGGTATGTTTAGGAGTGGGGTGGAAGTAGGGTGGGAGATAGGTGTGTTTCCTCAAATTTCTATTACCTGAAATGCTGACTAATCACTCAAGGGTATATAACAGGAAAATCTTTTAAAAGTAAAATTCCATGCATGGACTATCCCCATTTGGAAATCTTGGCCCACATCTTCAGTCTCTGTAATTCTAATAGCCCCCAAAGAATTACACATGGTGAAATCATGGAAAGTGCCAAAGTCCTCTTGACATTTAACATTATGCTATCTTCAGTGATGGTCCCAGAGAGGGCAATGGTAATGAACACTTATATATGTTTGGACCTAATTCAAGATCATCTATCCTCTCTTGCAATGTGTACCAGAAGTAGACCTCACCTATGCATTCCCTTGAGAGTCTTTCATAAAGTGGTTTAAGACATATGCTTTCCATATGCCTTTTAGAGTTTCACTATATAGGGTGTATTTCAGTGGTAGAAAAACTGTGCCAGGCAATAATTCACTTGTAGAAGTCTTCTGGTGGAAATCCCAGACAGAAATAATGCTGTGAGATAAAGAGCACATCAGAAGTCCTTATGATAAAACAGGCTGAGCATCCTCAAATGTATTAATGAGGTTTCAAGGGGCCTGTGCATCCTGAGGGCTCAATGTGGCCCATCACGGAAACTGCATTTCAAGAGGGATTTGGCTAATCTCTTCCCCTGCATTTGGAGCAGGCTCAAATATTAGCCTTTTATCTTTAGTTGCCTTTTTCAGACCCCTTGCCTGGAAGTCTTGATCTGCAATAGCCCCAGAGATGACTTTCTACAATATACCAGTAGTTATTAAAGTTTTATATAAAGGCCACTAGTTCTTGCTTTTCTTATTTTTTTTAAGACTACCATAAGAATTACTGTCCATGCACAAAAAGACCCTATTTAGAAAATAGTTTGTGAATCCCCTTTCAGCACAATAATGGTCCATATAACTCTATTAAGTCAGTTCCTTTAATAGGGAGAGTACCTTTTTAGTTTGTAAGAAATTTACCCCTGCTGAGATTTGAACCAGATACCCTTGGATTTAAAAGCAGTTCCTTTACTTGAGCTAAAGTAAAATCTCCTGAATAGGGGGAAAAGGTGGGGGTGGTTAGAAGAACTATATTTTCCTGTGGTTGATACATCTTTGACTATTTCATTCTGCTACTTTCTCAGTTTTTTTAAAGCATGATTCATTTCCATGAGATTTATTCTGGGATATATTGTCTCCCTCCATTTGCTATTGGGCTACTTTGGGTTTAAAATAAAGTAAAAATTTCGGATCATATTTTAAAACTAATTTTGATGTCACTGTTATTTTTAAATGGTCCTCTCATCTATAAAAAGAGAAGATTAGATTATCTGGGGTCCCTTTCTCTTTTTTAACTTTATAAGGATAAGGATGGAGAGGTGGATGCTGAGAAAGAAGATGAAGATGATGCTTTGTTCATAGCAATTCACATCTGTTTAACATTTCATAATTTGCTCTTTTTCATCTCTGCTACCTTGTAAGCTTCTCAAGTATAGTGATTCCTTTCTAATTTTTTTGTATTCTGAGCATCTAGGTCAAGTTTCGGTTTCCATCAGGGACCCAACTTACTCTTTCAGGAAATTTACCTAGTGATAAAAGGAAGGAGATAGGAATAACCTATGCCAGGAGATGTCTCCCATGGCCACCAGAGTCCTTCTTGTGGTCCTTGGGATATTCATCTAAGGTAGAGGTTTTTAACCTGGGCTCCACATACCCCTTGGGGATCAGTGGGTAAAGGTCTCTCAATATAGATGGGAAAATTGCATCTTTATTTCATCTAATTTCTAACAAAGGGGTTCATAACTTTTTTGTATGAGCCATGAACTCTTTGGCATCCTCATGAAACGAATGCAATGTTTCTCAGAATATTTTTAGATGTAGAAAATAAAATGCATCAGATTTCAAAAGAAACCAAAGGTTAGACGTTGAGGATATAAACTTTTCCCATCCAGGTTCGCCTGAAATGTATCGATGAACAATATGTACTCTCAGGACCTGCATTTCCCAGCTAAGGACACCTTCTCTAACAGAGATTTATTACTACCTTAAATTCTTTAAAAACTTTATTTTGAGAGCAGTCTATAGTGTCCACCAGAGTGTTTAAGGGGCCCAGGACACATAAAAAAATGAAGAATCCCTGCGCTAGGGACTAATCCTCAACACCAAAAAAGGCAGACCAACTGGCTAACTCTGAATTTCAGGGATTCCATTATTTTGTTCTTTAAGAGGTGCCTCTTCCAATGGCACCATTCTAGAGTGAGAGGATGCCAGGGATCTTTGTATACACCTATCATTAGTAAGCTAGAAAACAATGCACGTAGATGGCAAAATTCCTTTGACACTCAGGGGCTATTCTACTTTATCATGTTAACAATTCTCAATGTGAACACAACCATTCATCTCACACTTTTCTTTTATTTCTGTTAAAATCTCCTCAGAGGGTTCATTTCAGTGTTCTTATATTTCTCCATTACAACCTCTGTGGTACAAACTATCAGGAGACGGGCAGGCATTTTGTGGGTTAGGATAAATGTTTAGGAGACAATGGTTTGCCTAAAGGCTGGTTTGTTAGGCCACTGAGAAATCAATCTCCACAAAGGCATGCTCCAATTTGGAAATTTCTCCAACACTTGGCTTTGTCTTTTTCTGTGCAGAAGACAAAGACCAAACACTCTAACATTTCCCATCAGCCACTCCTGATGTCACATTGTGACACCTCTCATGGGCCTTTAAAGAATGAAATTATCCCCAACTCAGAATAGGCTGTATTCAAAATCTCTCCACATTTCATAGCATGACAGACTCTAATAGATAGGATGATAGTCTGTGTTCTAGAAAAAATTAAAATGTTCCTTTGTCGTAGCATGCCTTCCACTCAGGGGTGACAATAGTCCTAAGGAGTCATGGTTGACTTCCTTCGTTGCTGTTACTGTTATTGTTTCATCATTAAACACTTATTAAATGCTCACAATGTGCCAGGTGCTTTATGGAAAACATAAAGGACCAGTTTCTGCATGGGAGGAAAAAAAGTTTCCTAAAATGACTTAAGGAAGAAATTGGGCACATTGTAATTACTCCCACTGGCACCATATGCATTGTAAAAAGTGTGTGGGATGACAAAAAGAGAAGTTGAGCAAAGCAAACAGCTATTCTTTTCCCTCTAGAATACTACCTCCTTCTCCTCAATCCTTACGGTCCAAGGTCAATTTGACCATGACCCAAGATTGGACTGAAGGAAGCCTGAAGAATCTTTTCTGGCATAGAGCAACACATAGCTCCCTCATTCCAAAAGATCCCAGGAATCCTGGGGAAACCTTCTATCATTGCAAAGGCTCAAGTCAGCTCTGGGTAAGGCATCTGATTCAATGTAAGACTCCCAGAACCTGACCTTGGATGAACTCAATTAAAGGTCCACATTCAGAGCTAAGGCAGATTGGTGGCATAAGTGTTGGACTTCAAATCAGGACAATCTATACAATGCAATAAACATTTATTGAGTGCTTATGGTGTGTCAAATGCTCTACTAAGGGTTGGGATAAAAACAGAAAACAAAAGCCTTCAAGAAGCTTGTAATCCAATGGAGAAAGAGATTACACAAAAAAGGAGGGGTAGAGCACTGTGGAGAAGCCACTAAGTCTCTCAAGAGGAGAAGGTACTTTGCACTAGAGCATGATGATAGGAGAGTTGAATCCAAGCTGATGAGAAGCCTTGAATATAAACTCTACTTTTGACCCTTATTAACCATGTGATATGGGATGGGTCACTTCACCACTGAGATTCAGTTTTCTCACCTGTAAATTGAAGGGGTTGGACTCATTGACCTCTGGTGTTGCTCAGAATCTATGATCTGTGCCTAAGAAGTCATGGTTACTCTACCACAGACTTGTAGAGCAAGTCTAGGAAGCATTCTCAGGTGGGAGACTTGAGGATTGTGCTATCCTTTACTGCTCTGAACATATATATCACACCTTACCCATCATGCTCTTTTCAAAGGTAAATATTTATTTATTAAATACTTATTTTATTGCTAAATCTGTGCTATGTGGTGTGAGATGATAGGAAGAAAAAAGAAGAATGAGGATTTCTGCCCAACATGTCAAGGATCTTTGATTTGTAAGGTATGAGTTGTCCTTATGTTGACATAGATGACAAACTCTCTTCAGATTAGTAGATGATTTTCATAAGTTACCATGCCTGAAAAATTCACAGATTAATCACTTAGTAATTGCTTACTGACTTACCTCCTCAAAGTAAAGTTTAAGGAAGGCTTAGCTAGCTGGACCCCTTAAACTTATACAATATAGTTTCTCATACAATATACTTATATGGAAGTGCATCATTAGCTCTGTGTTTGAAGATTTTCCAACTTGGTGGGACCGGTCTCTTCTTGAGCTCGGTTGGCATAGCCTTAGAGAAATGAAGTTTTCTCATGAGTAACAGGCCTCCCTAACAGAGTTTATTTTTTAGGTGAGGAGATAAAACCAGTACATATTAAGCAATTTGGTAGGAGAAAGACATGTCTCCCCAATAAAGTCCTGACTGAATCAGTATCTCCTCCTTCCCTCCCACCAGGCACCCTAAAAAGCATTTTCCTTCACAATTAGCCCTAGGGGGTGTACTATGCCAGAGATAAGGAAAGACTTTCCATTGCCTCCCCCTCCCTGCCTTCTTACTTGACATTTAAAAGAGGAATAAGCCTTTTTATTTCACAGTTAGAGATAAAAAGCTTAGACATGGAAACACTTGATAGACTTTAACCCTTTGGAGTGAATAAGTTTCAAGGGAAATACAAGATTATCACATATAGTTTGGGGAAGGGGGTTAGAAAATAGTAAAGTGCTGATACTTGTTGGATAATATTAGGAGAATTTGACAACAGGGAAAGGGGAGCAGTAATGAGAACCTGGATGTGCATGTTTTTCCCAATATTTGAGAGTTTCACCTTGGATCTTAACTTCATTTATCTATTTATCTATCTATCTATTTATTGGTTTTGTTTAGTTATTTTTTTTGTTTAGGGAACCTTCAAACATTTTAAAGTTGTATGGAAAATGATTAGCCTATTTATTCTGTTTGTCCCAAGTGGGCCCACCTAAGATACAACGAAAAAGTAGATAAATTGGATGAGTTCATTGACAATGCAGGCAAGAGCAGGTTGAATGCAATAGAGTTATTATGCAAGGCTTTCACAGAAACCTTAGTGCTGTTCTAAGCTTTAATAGCTTCAGCAATATGCTTGCCACAAACTTACCAAAAAAAAGTTTGAAAAGTTAATTATTTACAATTTGAAATATTGATATTTATTAAAATTCAATATAACCAACATCTTGTGCTATACATTGCTCTAGTCGATTTTCAAACTTTGTGAAAACTTTCATCAGCTGCTGCTCTGTGACTGAGAGAAGTGCATTTGTAATCCTTGCCTGAAGATCATCCAAAGAACAACCAAGGTTTTGGTGCATATACAACAGTTTTGACATAACCCCACAAGAAAAAGTCTAATGGAGAGAGATCTGGTGACTGAAGTGGCCAGTCACGAGGACCTCCTCTACCAATCCACTGATCTGAGAAAGTGTCATCAAGGAACTGCTGTAGAGGCAACACACGATGATAGGATGGCCCATCATGTTGGAAGATGGTGCTATTTAACAGATGTAACCTCTGCAGCTCAGGAATGAAAATATTCTGAAGCATCACTAAGTAAGATTTGCCACTGACTGTAGATTCTTCAAATAAGAAAGGATCAATAATGTATGTCTTCCTGATACCACACCAAACATTAACTCTTGGGGAATCTGCCTTGTGTTGTCAGACTTCCTGAGGCTTTTCTGTGCCCCAAATAAGTCAATTATGATGGTTAACTATGCCACTTATGTGGAAAGTGGCTGCATCACAAAAGGTCAATTTGTCCAGAAGGTCACTGGAATTTTCCATTTTTGACTTCATCATTTGACAGAAGTCTAACGTTACATAGTAATCTTCTTGCAGAATCTGAATAGTTGTAACTATAAGCATTCTTGTGTAGCTTTACAGTTAGTATCCTGTGCACAGTGGTCTTTGGAATGCTCAGTTCAACAGATACCTGGATGCACTGATTTTTGGGAATTCTGTTCAAATGCCCTCTCAATTTCAGCCACAGTCTCTTCACTTGCTCAAAGTCTCCCAGATTTAAGTTTGTCAAGAATTGAGCCAGTTTCCTTGAACTTTTTCATCCAGTTGTTAAATTTCTGTGAGGAGCTTCCTTCTTATGATGGGAGGCAAATTTTCTTCTTACTGCTGTTGTGGACTTGAGTTCAGCTAACCAGAGAATACAGTTGACTTTTACTTCAATGGATGCTGTCTTCAATCAGAGGGACTTTGCCACAGGTAGTGCTGATGGACGGAGGGGAGGGCAAGCAGCGCTGTGCAAGGAGTGGGCCCTGCCAGGGGAATGACCACGGCCCTGCTTCAGAGTTGACCCCCTACAGATATGGCTTCTTAACTTGATTTACGTATTGGTACATTTACCCTGAGGCTAAACACCTGGGTTTGAATCTTGGCTACACTACTATGTAGCCTTGGATAAATCACTTTACCTCTCTGGCCTCAATTTCATCCTCTGTAAAATGAAAAGGTCAAATTTGATGATGTCTAAGATCTATTTTAGCTCACAGAATCCTATCACCCGGTAGTCTTAGAACCTTCATAGGCACCATGTAGTTTTAGGGCCACCACTAGACGATGTTGATTTCCTATTAGGTAGTAAAAACCTTACTGGATAACTTTTCTTCATTCACTAACTAGTAAGAGCATAGAGAGATATAGTCAATACAACCATTTGATTTTTTTCTCATCAAAATGAATCCTTTGTTAAAATTCGAAAAAATTGATAAAGCTGTACTCATATAAAAGAAAATGAAGTGCCAATTTAAAGGAAGAATACTTTTTAAAAGAAAGTATTTGGAAATGTCTCCTGGCCATGTTCTAGAGCTAGGCAAATGATCATGAGATCATAGATTTAGGCCTGATAGGGACCTTAGGGATCATCTGGTCTAACCCTTTCATTGCTGAAATAATGAAAACTGAATCTCAGAGAAGATATATGCCCATGACAAAATTTGAAAACTGACCACCCACCCCCCCACTCTGTGTGATTGGACCTCAGATTCCTTTAACCTATAACATAATGCATAAATCTTATCAGAGAATAAATATTCAAATTCTTTGGGAACAAAGCATTAACGTATGTTAATTTTAAAAAGTCATACTAATTATTTTCTCTTTTTTGAGGAAGTAGGCAAAACAATTGGTGTTAAATGACTTGCTCAAGGTCACACAGCTAGTAAGTGTAAAATGTCTGAGGGCAGATTTGAGCTTAGATCCGGCTGACTCCAGTGCTGGTACTCTATCCACTGCACTACCTAGCTCCACTCTATTTCAGCAATTTGGAGGCATCTATCTTCACATGAGATTCCAATAGTCTCTCAACTGGCCTTTATTATGATGTAGGTGATTTCACACAAGAGAAGACTCAAGGTTTAAACTGAGTTATCTAGGGGAAGGTGCAATAGAGACAGGGTCAATAAGGAAAGGATATAAGCAAGGGCACAACTTCATCTTCTCCAGGCTTATTGGTCTTTGGGTCATAGCAGGAAGTGAGATGGAAGTCCATAATAGTAAGAAGATCTGTCCATGAGCTTGGCATGATTAGACATTTCCAAACTTTCTCTTTTTCTAATTGACAATTTTGTGGAGGATCCAGATTCTAAGTCTCTTCCATTTTGGGAAGTTTTTCAAGGCAGATAAGGATTTTAAACAGGGAGATTGGTTAATGTTTTGAATGTCTCACGTTGTTTTCCAATCACTGATCTCATAGGAAGGGAGAAGCTAGAGAGATCAGCAGGAAAATCACATCTAGAAAGGAAACACAGGATGTGAAAAATTCCAGAAAAGTCAGGAAGAAGGAGTGTTTGTAAAGCAGAGGCAACCCTTGCAAATGAGCTTTATGGGTTTCAGAATACATAAAAAAAAAATCAAAGATGCTTCATGAGCTGTTCGAAAAGTAGTCCTTCATTGTATGTTTTCCTCCAACAGCCATATTTTACTCTTCAGTAGCTGTCCATTTTCCTTACCCCTACGGTTAGTCTTGCGATAGTATCCTGCATGTTTTCTCCTACTATCAATTATTATTTTCTTTAGCCTAAAATCTGATAGCTGGAGTTTATCTTTCTCTTTTTATGTGGAATCACTGAATACTTTAAATGTGCTGTTCATATTCTAAAAGTTTCTATTGCCATCTTTCGGTTTTTATGGAGTGGTAAGAGATACAAGTATTGTAGCTGAGTTAAAGAAGACTTGAATTTGTTCATTGAATTATAAAAAGTAATAATAAGTCATAATACATAAAAGGAAATAATAAGTATAATTTTTTTTTGTTGGTCATCAGTTAACTATGAGAACATCTCCAAAGGATTTGTGGAAAGTGCCCTGAAAATTACCGAGTTCTGAGTTACATGGTGTGGTCAAGAATGGGTCAAATGAATAGTAGTATCACTCTGTTGATAAAGTGATATGATTTTGCAGAAGAAGAAAAAATAAAAGTTATTGTGAGCATGTAAGAGTATGGCTCCCAGAAGTTTGTGAGTGATAGTGTTGGAGTTAATTGTAGGGTAAATCTTGATTGAGGGAACGTGGGAGACATGAGAATTAGAGAACTGGATAGTGTGGCAACGAATACTTCTAAGCTTATATAGTTAGTTGGTGAGATTAAGTAGATACTGACTGCATCTTGGTCTGGCTCCTAGCTCCTGCAGAATCACTGCATATATGCATTTTCTCTCATACTTCAATAAACATTTAATAGCAAGTGATATTAAAATAAAATTAAGGGGATCTTTTAAAAAGAAGAAAATATATAAATTATATTTTTAAAAAAACTGACCTACAAAACAAGGCATGGAAAGATAATTAAAAAATTGTAGAACTGTCTGAAAATCATAACTCTCCCCCTAGAAGCCTGTATACCATTTTTAAGAAATAATAAATGCAAATTACTCAGTACTGTTAGAACTGAAGTAAAACTAGAAAGAATCCATTAATCCTGTTCCCAAAGTGAAAACTCTCATGAATATCATTAGCAAAATCCAAAATTTCAAGGCCAAAAGGAAAAAAGATAAGGCAAGTAGTCAAAAAGAAATAGTTCAATTGCTAAGAGACACAAGAACATGCAAGATTAGGTAGCTGCCACACTAAAGAGGAGAGACAATGGAATATGACATTCCAAAAGGCAAAAGATGAAAGCTTACAACGATATAATCTACTTGGACCAAATGAGTATAATTATATCAGAAAAAAGTGAATTTTCAGTGAAATAATGGAAGTCCAAGCATTTCTGAGGAAACAGCCAGAATTCAGAACACTTTGAAAAAACGACACAGAAGTTGAGAAAAACATAGAAGCAGTAATTAAAATATTTCATTATTCAGAAAAGAACATAAGTTGTTAAGTTGTTTATATGTCTAATAGGGGAAGAAAAATAAGTTTTTCTTGAACTTTAATGTCTTCAAAATTCAAGTTAACAGATAAATATGAAAGACAGAGGGACTAGGAGTGATTTTATTCAGTTTTGGTAGTCTTAGGTGAAAGAGAAATGAGAAGGAAAAGGGTAGTATACTGGGAAGGAAGATAGAAAAACTCAGAGTCTTTGTGATGAAAAGTATGTAAACATGGAGAAAGGGGCATCCCATAAACTTCATTTTCATCTGAACTATACAAAAAGGATGGGTAAACACATTCATACACTTACCCATAATATGTGAAATAACATACTTTAGAAAAACATATAACCTGAGAAAAATAAATAAGGATGGGAGAAAGGAGAGGGATTTTTAGGGGGGCAGGATCCATGAAGATGCAGAGAAGGAAAACTAACTTTTGCATCTGAGAGTTAAAAGTTATGGAAGAAAGGAAAGAATATAAAGAGAAAAATCTGGTCAGGGTTGGGTAAAAGCAAAGAGAAGAAAAACAATGGGGAGGAAACAGATTACTTAGTTTTAAGTCACTGAGGTTAATGAGCCTCTTTTTTAGCAATTTTTTTTCTTTTTTATAGAGATGGATAGGAAACAGAGGGAAGAAATTACAAGAGGATAAAAGGGACCAAGATAAATAATTAACAGTCAAGGCTATGAACATTAATTGTAAAAATTCACCCATAAAATGGAAAAGAATAATAATCCAACAACGTTTTCAAGAAACAAGCATGAAATATAAAGATTCGCTGAAAGTTCATATAAAGAAATGTAGCAAAATCTATTATGCTTCAGGTAAACTCAGAAAAAGCAGAGGTACTAATCATGATTTCAGACAAGGTAAAAACTCAAACTAAACTTAAGATGAGATAAACAAGGAAATTATGTTTAAAATGACAATAGATAACAAAGTGCATCAATATCAATGTTTTGTGTATATATGTATAACACTTTTTGTGTATACACACATATAAAAATATTATATATATATATATATATATATACATACACACATGCATACATTATTTATATATATATCCCAAAATGACCATATTGTTGGGCATAAAACCTCACAAATATAGTAAAAGGAATTATTAAATATATTTTTTATGATCACAATGCAGTAAAAATTATATTTAACAAAGATTCATTAAGAATTATAAATTAATTAAACACTAAATATTTTTATCCTAAGAAATGTATGAGTCAAAGAACAAATCATAGAAAAAAATAGAAATTAAAAAACAATAACTGGTCAAGTTACCAAAATTTACATTATACAGCAAAAGCATAGTCCTTATGGGACAGTTTATATCCATTCAGAGGCAACAAGGGGCATAGTGGATAGACAAGTGGGCATAGAGTCTATAAAACCTTAGTTCAAATACAGTCTCAGACTACCTGTGTGACACTGGAAAAATCATTTGACCTCTACTTCAGTTTCTTCATCTGTAAAATGGGGATAATAACCTTCCTGAGTTGTAAGAAGTGAATGGGATAATATAAATACCTGGCACATAGTGAGCACTTAATAAATATTTATTCCTTTCCCTTTTCCAAATACTTTCATCAACAAAAGAGAATAAACAGAATAGTGAACCCCATGTGTAATGGGGAAAAAAACCAAAACCTATAAAAAACTCAGAACCAAAGTAGAAATTCTGAAAAAGAACAAAATTGAAAGTAAAAATAACAACAAAAACAACAAATCTATTTATTGGAAATCCAATTGGAAGCTTTAAAAAATTAAAGATAAATACAGTTAATTAGTCTGATTTAAAATAAAAGCAAAAAATAAAATAAGATAAAATAAGATGTTGCATCAATAATAAAAATGAGAATTCACAACAATTAAAGATGAAACAAAGGAAAGTATCAGAAAGCATTTTCCCCAAACTATAGGTCACAAAAATAACTAAAAGATTAGATGAGTAAATATTTCTAAAAATATATTTTTTAAAAAAATGTAATGGATAGATAAGATCAGATGCTCTTATAGGCCAAAATCCATGATCCTATAATGATCTTGTCCTAAAAGGACTTAGAATTTTGTAGGAAATAAAACGTTTTCATATAAATAATATAATAAAAGAGGATATAATTTAAGTCACAAAAGGTAAAAAAAAATACTATAGCAGTAAAGTATAGGAAGAAATTACTTTTGGCCAGGGGAATCAATTTAAGGGCAATGAAGGAGATAACATGTCAGTTGGACCTTGAAGAGTGTGGAAAATTTTGACAGACATCAAATGGGGGGAAAAATCAACTTGTAGGAAGAAAGGAGGAAAAAAATATGTAAGTAACACATGGAAACCAGAAATAGGGGGTATGCTTCCATCCAATTTAACTTAATATGTCTAAGACAATTGGAAAGATGAGGTAAAATTTATATTTTGCATGGAGAGCCAGTGAGGGCATGACTTTAAGCTGTGATGAAGATGAATCTGGTGTCATTGAATAAACTCTATCTCACATGTCAGCCCCAGTGGCACGCCTGATGGCAAATGTCTTTGCATTGAGATTAGACTGATTTTCAGAGAATTCTCTTGTTAAAGCCATATGATTTAAAGTACTACCATTTAAAAGCCCTGTGATTTCAGAAGAAACATCACTAGAATTGACCCAAAGAACCACAGAAAAGTGCACAGTGGGTAAGAGGCAACAATGAAATGATGAAGGACATAGAGGATCGGAGAAGACAGGTTAATAGTTTAGCAGAAGCAGAGGAAGGCAGATGGATAAATAGAATAGTTGCATGAATTTTCAAAGAACCATATATAAAGTAGTTTTATGGGGAATTATGGACAAAAAATACTGGATGGATGTCAAATGGATGTTAACTGGCACAGTCCTACCCTCTGCTGCTATCTCCCTCTCCTACCCAGGATGCAAGTATGCCAAAGCTAACAGACTCAGAGACTTGGCTAACCCCTTTTTAGGTTCTTACAGGATGGGCAATGAGGGTGGTTTCCTACTTCCCTGACCCTTATTCTTTTTCGGGTAATTAAAAAAAATAAGTGCATGTTATGGATTTTAGAGATAACAGGGATGGTTCCGGTTGGTATCATGCTCCCCTTTTTGCATATTTCTGAGCCTTGAGGGGTTTTAGGCCTTTGAAGAGAACATGGATACTTGACTTCTCCAAACTGTGTGCTGCCCAGTGAGGATGAAGAGGCCATACATCTAGACTGTCCTGCTTAGAAATTCTCTTTCCTTTGTGGGGATCAATAAAGTCTGGTAAAGCTATCTCTGTGTCCTGGACTCTCAGATACTATAATAAAAGTGGAAAGATAGAAATAGGTTGCCATCTCCACTGGAGGAGGGAGTATTCATGTTGATGAATCCATTAATCCAGTGAAATACTTAAAGTCTCATATTAATATATAGGGAGAAACTAAATTCTAATTAGGCAGCTCTCACATAACATGGTAGTTTGTTGTTGGACAAAATATTTGTTATAAGGATAGACTAGAATACTGGCAATTGGAATGGAAGGGACTGGTTCAACAGTAGGACTTGCACTGAATAGGTGAAAGGGGTTAAGCGATGGGTAGAAAGTTGGGAAGCAGAATAGTGAAGGACAAGAGCATTCAAGTTAAGTTGAGTAGACTTGAGGTCAAATGGTGACAGTGCCTCTTACATACTTGTGTGACTATGGGCAAGTAATATGACCTCAGCCTCATCTATAAATTAGGGAATACAATCTTTATACTGTGCAGCTTGTACATACATTATCAACTTTGAATTGATATCTAAAACATTGGTAGGTGCCATCAAGACAATTTAGGAACTGATGAAGAACACAGCCATGAAACATTATCAAATAGATTTAGGATCAAGTGACCAGTATAGCCCAAGATGGATCCTTCAGTCTGTCAATCAAGAAACATTTATTAAACACCTACTATGTGCCAGGCAATGTACTAAATGTTGGGAATACATAAAGAGGCAAAAGACTGACCCTGTTCTCAAGGAACTCACAATCTAATTGGGGAGACAGCATAAAAATAGATATATACAAAGACCAAGACATACAGGATAAGCAGGGAATAATTAACAAAGGAAAGGCAATAGAATTAAGAGGAGTTAGTGAAGGTTCCCAGTAGAAGATGGAATTTTCATTGGGGAAGGATGAAGTCAGAGTTGTGGAAGGAGAGAATTTCAGACATGAAGGACAGCCAGAGAAAATGCCCAGAGTCTGAGGGATGGAACGTCTTGTTCATGGCACAGACAGAGAGGAAGGTGTAAGAAAACTTCAAAAGTAGGAGAGGGTTGTTATGAAAGGCTTTGAATTCCAAATATAACACTTTGTATTGATTTTGGAATGGCTCTTTCAGAAGTTAACCACTTAGAGTCTCTATCTTTGGTCAAGAATTTATGTGGCTGGCAAGATTTGAGAAAGGGGAATTATCCCACTTCAACCCCCACACAGAATAAGGTCTAACAAGCTTACTTTGTTATCTACTACATATTTTGCTTAGATTGTGCCATTGAGGCACATTTTGACTTCCAGAGGTAAAATACCTGAATAAGGAAGATTGGCTAGCTAGAATTCATATAGTGCTTTAATGTTGGCAGAACACTTTACAAATATTATCTCATTTTATCCATACAATATTTCCCTTATTTTATAGATGAAGGAACTAAGACTGACAGAGTGTGAGTGACTTGCCCAGGATTACACAGCTAGGAATGGTCTAAAGTGGGATCTGAATTCAGATTCTCCTCACTCCATGTCCAGCACTCTATTGAGTGTGCCATCTAGCTGCCTTGGATACACTATGATCACTTTTAGGATTTCTGCAAATTCAAAAATTCAGGGATGTATTACATCAAAAATAAATGCCTCAGTCGTGGAAAAGCATGCATCTCTAAATTCCGTGCTTATTACATCTGAACAGAGAGCTCAAAGATTCTGCAGCAATGGTTGCATTTCTAAGATTTTTGCACAGCCATAATGACGCTTCGACTTCTTTACAGGCCTCTCCTTCTCTGAAAGGCTGCCTTTGAGGTATAGGGTTACTTTTAGGTTCTGAATGAATTGCTATTCTTGAAATTCAAACACTCAGGAACCATATTAAAAGTGTTCCAAGTCATGAATAGAGAAATGAAAATTAAAACAACTCTGAAAACTCCACACCAAGTAAATTGGCAAAGATGATAAAATATGGAAAGAATCAATGGAGCTTGAAGACCTAAGGGATGGAAGGCCCATTCATACACCACGAGAGGTGTAAATTTATCCAACTATTTGGGTGGGAGGAGGGAAACTGTGTTAGGAAAGTAATGAAATTGTTCCTAGGCTTTGACCCAAGAATCCCACTACTTGGCGTGTAATCCATGGAGGTCAAACCCAGAGTGAAGAGCCCACATGCAACACTTTCTGAGGGAGCAAATATTAAGAAAGTAGTGGATATTCATAGCAAAACATTCCACGAAAAACTGATTTCTGTCTTATTAAGGTATTCAAACTTATTTTCACTATGGTCTCCAATCAATTCAATTCTACAAATACAAAGGTAGCCAATACTGGAAAAGTAGTGGATATTCATCAATGGGGGAACAGTTGAATGAATTGTGGTCCTTGAAATGTAGTGAAATGTTGTTGTTCTATAAAAATAATGACTATGAGGAATTCAGAAAAACAAGGAAAGACTTACTTGGACTGATGCAGATAAAGTAAGTGGAACTATGGGAACAATGTTTGTAATGACCCCAGTATTGTAAAGAAAAAGAATGGCCAGGGATTTCAGAATTTGGATCAGCACAATGACCAGTCTTGACTTTAGAGGATCATGGATGAAGTATACGTTTTATTTTTTAAAAATTATTTATTTAGTATTTTATTTTTCCCAATTACTTGTAAAAGAATTTTCAACATTCATTTTTAAAAATTTAAGTTCCAAATTCTCCCTCCCTCTCCATCCCCCATCCCCATTGAGAAGGAAAGCAATTTGATAGAGGTTATAAGTGTGTAGTCTTGCAAAACCTATTTCCCTATTAGCCATGTTGTAAAAAGAAAACATAGACTAAAACAATGAAGAAAAATAAAGCAATAAATATGCTTCTATCTGTATTCAGACTTCATCAGTTCTTTCTCTAGCGATTGATGTCATTTTTCATGATAAGCCCTTCAGAGTTGTCTGGGATCATTGTATTGCTGAGAAGAGCTAAGTCATTCATAGGAATCATATTACAATATTGCTGTTACTGTGTACAATGTTAGGAGAGCACTTTATTAAAAATTAGAGTGATATGTAACTATCTGTTGATATTTTCTGGTCAGGATTTAGCAACTCTGTGTTTTTCTCCCCACAAAGCCAATTTTATAGAATTCCAATGCTAGGAAGCCCCCTTTAGGGGAAATTACCTGTCTGTCCAGGGACATAGCCTGTTTTTTGCTATCCATTAGTAGATAGTTAAGGACTGACTTTCCAAACTGGATATTACTATTTCCAAGGGAGGATTCCAGTGTGGGGAGGGGACAGGATATGGGAGAAGAGATTCCATTTGTGACTCCAGAAAAGCAGTGGAAGAAATGACCATCAGGGTTCACTAAGAAGATAGTACCCAAATTCTTCCTCCTGAACATTGGAGGTTTCTGACAAAGACTGACATGTTGGTGTGGTTTTTGTGGACGATCACCAACAATGATGGTTCTGGAAGACTTTTAGCTTTTTTTACCAACTGGTGTGACACAGGGGCAGCAGTGAAAGCTAAGTCAGAAGTTAGAGAGAAATCTTTGATTGAGGCAGTAGTAGATGATGGGGCTATACATGGTGGCGCTCATAGCAAGCCAGAGTAAGGCCAGATAGACCTGCTGGATAAACTGGTGGAAATACGTGTCCTGATGGAAGGTTCCCAGGATGAAGCAGATCTGATGGGACAGCCAGAAAAAAGGAAAACATCACCACCACTACCACTACCACCATGGTCTGATGAAGTGTATTTTTTGGTGGAGAGGCGGGTAGAATACAGATACAAAATGGGGCATATACTGTTAAACATTGTGAATGTGTCCATTTGTTTCCTTACTATTATGGCTGTGTTTTAAAGGGGTACGTCATTGAAAAGGGAAGTATTTTGTAGGAGGAGACCTTACTGTTTTAAAAAATAATTCTCCTTACTTATGGACAAAGTGAAACAGCAGGCTACATCATGGTATAATGTAAGTTCCTTGGGGATATGTGCTGCATCATAGTTATCTTTCCGTACCTAAAGGATGCTATACTGTTTAGACTTCACAAGTATTTGTCGAATTGAATTGATTGGAGACTGTACTGAAAATAGATTTGAGTACTTCAATAAGATAGAAATCAGTTTTTCAACTTAGCATGATGAACTCAATCTTAGTTTTCAGTCTCTGTTTTGTGATTGAGAGGTTTTGAATAATGTCTTTCTACTGGTTGTTTTTCAATAGTAACATAAAGACTTGTGTGATATGATGTAAAATAAAGTATATGTTCTCAAGAAATTGATGTTCATATTTGAGCCTTCACATAAGAAATGCTATTGAGATAATTTCAGTTTCAAATTGTAATTTACATAGTAAAATACCATTTCAGTTACTCAGTAGACAACCTAGGAACACCTTTGCAAAAACTGCAAGAAACACACTGGAGGACCTTTGAAATTACTTAAAGCTCTACAGCTACTACAAGGTCAGCATCAGACTTGCTCCGTCTTTCCTTTTACTGATTTCACCCCCAACTTGAGACTCAGGCAGCCAGTATTCTCCTGAGGACACTGCTAATTGAGTGATTGGGGGAGACATGCCAGTTGACCACGCTGGAGGGAGTCACACAGCTTTTGGTTGGGAAGATAGGGAACCTGATTTGGCATCCCATATGAAAGTTTATCAGCACCTCTAAGATTCAGCTTGATTATTCATCAAAAAGGGTATAATTTTTTATTGTTTACATGTTTTAACTAGTAAAGTTTGACTCTATGCATTGAGAAGCATGAATCTAATTAGTGTTTCCATCATACCAGCTGGCATGAAGAATGGTAAATCCATTTCAAGGATATACCTTGTATTACAGAGACTTCCAGATTTATTTGCTGAGGAAATGAGTTTGTATTTAGAAGGACAATTTTTATGATCAAATGTTCCATTGAGGTCTGAGATAGGGACGCCGCCATATTTCACAGTGAGGAATAGGTATAATCCCACATGGAATTCTTGGATTGTAGATTCCAACTAGAAACAATGTGGTCCTATGGAGTTTTGCCACTGAGATAAAGTCTGTCATGGCAATATGATAATAGGAAGTAGCCCATAGGAATTAGAGTTTTCTTTCATGAAGACATAGCTCCAAATTAGAGGTATTGCATTGGACAGTGCAAATATATATTAGTTGAGACAACCTTCAAAGGAAAACCCTTCTTTGGTTGTTGTCTTCTGAAATCAACATATTAAACATGGAAATATAATGTTTAAGGTCTTTTTCTATCTAATGTCTCCTTGGGGAGTGATTTATTTGCTGGTATATGAAGTATATACACTTTACATACACACATGCATATATGTAGATGATAATTATAGTTGTGCTGTGTTTTCTCATCTATAAAATGGGAGTGGAGGAGGTGGACACTAGTTGGCTCGCAAGCTCTCTTCAGTTCTCTACCTATGATCCTATAATCACATATGATATTGCCTTAGTTTCTTTATCACTCCAGGCCTGTTTCCTCATCTGAAAAATGGGAGTGAGGATGGGGTACTGCACCATATTGAAAGTTCCTTCCCATCTTAAATCTAGGCTACACTTCCAGCAATACATACAGGTAGAGGTTTTTGTAAAATGAAAACTCCTTCCAAGACTGGTTTAAAATTGCATAATCCATATGCCAGTAAACAGGGAAATGTTGATGGTTGGTACCTTAATTGCACATGGCTAATCTGCTCTAGCTGTGATCTCAGAAGCACATATTCAAGTGAGTTTCAGCAAATGTCCTTATATGTTAATAACATAGTGCATGCTGCTGGTAATAAAAGACACATCTGTGCTTCCACTCTTCCATTATATCCAGTATCCACTATATCCAGGGGGCAGAGCATATGTGACAGGAATGTGTATGTGAGCAAGAGTAACTCTGGGTGGGTGAGCAAGCCTGTGTGGTACAAATCAGAGTGTATTCAAAAAGCTTTCCCAGTTTCTTGGGTTTGTGACTTAATTGTTTAAAATTTGTTTTATGGTCCCAAGATTCAGGCTTTTTGTACACATTCTTTGAGATAGTTTAAGAAACCAAAAAGAAAGAAAGAGAGAAGAAGGAAAGAAAGGAAGGAAGGAAGGAAGGAAGGAAGGAAGAAAAAAGAGAACTAAAATCCAAGGACTTCTTACTGTCTCGGTTGAGACACCAACTTATTTCTCCTAAGTTTTCTTATTCTGTCTTGAGAAACAGAAAATTTTAATTCTACTTGAAAATTGTGTTTTGTGTGAAACCCTGGAAAATGTCACCTTTGATATCTGACCTAGGGACTCCTTTCTGCTTTCCTTTATGACCAATTGCCATTTTAAAGCTTTTTCTTTGTTCAAATTGACCGCAGGTCTTTTAAAATGTGGTATGCAAATTGTTATTGTAATGTAATTCTAGGATGAGGGGCAGACTGTTTCTTCAGGGACTAAATGTTTTAATGAGGAGCCCATCACCTGCATTTTCAAGAAAACATTTAGACATTCTGAGTGTTATTTGATTTTAAATTTCAGAGGCTGTTTCATGGAGGTAACATTTACTTCTGAGGTGTGTAATCTGGACTCAGCATGTAGCAATGCTGTTGTCTTTGATGTTCCCCAAGTTTGTTTATGAACTGGACTGGGACTGGTAATTTAATATCTTCCAAGGAAATTCTTAGACACATAGGGCATCTTTCCTCCCTCATTCTCTAACGGTGTCTTCCATGCCGGAATGTAACCAAAGATGTATTAGAAATGTAAACAAGATTGCCTTTGTGCACAGAAGAGAATGTGATTGGTGTACCGATGTGACAGTGTGGTTAATTTCATGTCACGTGAAACAGGCAGAATGTGTGCAGTCTCTTAAAATATTTCTAAAGTTATCAAGGTCCAGAATTTTGGTAATATGGCAGAATAACTCATTCTCTAAGTATGGTTCCCTTTGTTTGATTTTTGTCCTGCAGTTTATAATCTCATGAGTTTGTGTGTGTGTATGTGTGTGTGTGTGTGTGTGTGTGCTATAGAGACACCATACTGTGGTTTCTGTTAACTTTGCTTTTGATGACTTGCAATAAACAAAGAGGATATTCCCATTAGGGGGCTGAAGGAGTTCTAAACTGCCATGAATGTTACAATTTACATGATTTGAAGCATCAGGAACTCTTGTTCAGATTTTTAAATTCAACTAATCACAGATTCTCTGTTATGAAAACAGTGATTTGAATGTAAACTCACTCAGAGAGGTACAGTAAGATCATATCAAGAAGCTAATTAATTTTTACAAAGAAGAAGGATAGAAAACTTTGACGTAGTTGAATTTGTTTAATGATGGCTCAAAGAACATGTACCTTCATTTTCAAATTCAGCCATAAGTAAGTCTACCAATATCGATGTAGTTGGATTTATCTGTCAAGGATGCTATCCAGCCAGGTAGCACTGTGAAAATATATTAACACTCATCCCAAAGAGGTAATTAGGAAGTGTCAGATGAAAACACACAAAAAAGAACTCCATTACAGACAAGAAAGAGATTTTCATTATCATAAAACTATTAATTTAGGATTTTAAATGATAGACTTATCATCTCTATTATCTTCAAAGCTGACAGAATAATGGCAAATCTCCAGCCATTCCTCTCCTCCCCCCACATAGATTTTCATCTTGCATTTTCTACGTGAGCCGCCATCTTGTCAGAATCTCTTTGGAAGTGAGATGAGGGTCTCAAGAGAGATTTCTGGATAAATAAACTGACTGACAATTCTGTAGCAGCATCCTCCCCAAGTAAATGTAACCACTCTGTTATCTATCTTTCTTATCTACTACAAATAAATGATATATAAATTTGCATAATAAGGTTGAAAATGTATATGTATAGAGATTTTAAAAGAGCCTGTCATAATAAGGGGGAAAAAAATCAATGTAAATATTCAAAAGTCCTTTTACAAACCTTCTTTTTTTGGTATTTTATAGATAAGCTTCATTGCATGCTTAATTAAAACTGTCCATCTATTGTGAGCACACTGTCAGCTTGATTTTGAAGAGGTCTGTCTGAAAATTTTTTTTCATTTTCTTTATGACAAAGCAAAACTTTTCAAAAGTTGTGGATAAGACTCTTCAAATTTTGCAAAATATAATTATCCATTTTGTATAAATATGAGTGGGCTTATTGATTATTCTGTTTGCAGGTACAAGAATATGGGACTTCTGTAGGAACAGGAGAGGCAGAATTTAATCTTTCTGATTTTTAAAATTGCCAATCAATCAACCAACATTGGGATTCTTAAAGAAAAAAATATGTATTTTATTAAATATTTCCCAATAAAGTTTTAACAATCATTTTTAAGAATTTTGATTTTTAAATTATTTTCCCCCTTCCTAGCCTTCTCCACTTAGAGAAAGCAAGTGATTTTATATCAATTATTCATGGGAAATCATGCAAAATAATTTTCCATATGAGCCATGTGGTAAAAAGAAACAAAAATAAAACATTTGAGATAAAGTAGGAAAGGATCCAAATTTGCTTTTAGAGTTTATCAGTTCTCTCTCTAGAGATGGAAAGCATTTTTCATCATGTGTCCTTTGGAATTGCCTTGAGTTATTGTACTGATCAAAATAGTTACATGTATCACAGATGATCATCATTACAGTATTGTTGCTATTATGTCCACCTGGTTCTGCTCACTTCACTCTGTATCAGTTCAAGTAAGTCTCCCTAGGTTTTTCTGAAACCATCCAGCTCATCATTTTTTATAGCACACTAGGATTCCATTTCAAAACTGATGTGGGTTGGAGAGGTAGGTCATGAGAAATGAGTAGGTGGAAGAACTGAGTTGTTAGGCTCAGTAAATATGTATGATGAAGTTCCCTAGTATGAGGGCAGAGGTTGAGCAGTAGAGAAAATTGTGAGTCAAATACTGAAAGTACTGAAGAAGGAAAGTGAGTAACCTGGAGGTCTGTAACAACAACTTCTAGGATTTTGATTGGGTGGGAGATATGGATTACTGCTCATTTCACTCCGTATCAGTTCATATAAGTCTTCTCTGATTTCTCTAAAACTGCACTGCTCATCATTTCTTACAACACGATAGTGTTTCCTTACATTCATACTCCACAATTCATTCAGTTATCCTCCAATTCATGATCCATACATAAATAGAAAGGATCAAGGAAGGTAAAAAGAGGGAACTTTGATTATATAAAATTTAAAAAAAAGTTTTTGCACAAACAAAACCAATGTAGTTAAAATTAGAAGCAAGTTTCTGTGACAAAAGTGATGTTTTTTTGAGACATATAAGGAATTGATTAAAATTTATATAAATAAGAATCAATCTGCAGTTGATAAATGGTGACAGGATATGAAAAAAGTTCTGAAGGTAAAAAAAAAATACTAGCTATCCATAGCCATGTGAAAAAATGTTGTGGGAAAATTGCAAATTAAAGAGGAATGGAGGTCCTATCTCATAGCCATCAGATTGACCAATTTGGCAGATAGAAAGAAAATATCAAATGCTAGAAGAGCTATGGCAAAACAGTCATATTCATGCACTATTGGTGGAGCTGTCAATTATTTGGAATTATACTCTCAAAGTGACTAAATTGTACACGGCCTTTCTTCTAGTAATAACAACCACTAAAGAAATCAAATAAAAAGAGAAATGACCTTATATGTACAAACATATATATATGTATATATATATATATATATATACATATATATAGTGGCCTTTTTAATGATGACATTCTTTCCAAACAGGTGGTACAGTTAATAGAGAACTGGACTTGGGGTCAGGAAGACCAGACTTCAAATCTGACTTTAGACTGTATGACCCTGGGCAAATCACTTAACCTCTGTTTACCTCAGTTTCCTCAATTGTAAAATGCAGCTAATAATAGCACCTCCTAGGGTTGTTGTGAGGATCAAAGGAGATGATATTTGTAAAGTGCTTAGCATCCTGAGTGCTTTATGAACATGATAAATGCTTCTTTTCTTCTCCTCTCCTTTCCCTGCCTCCACCGTCTGCACCAACATGACACTTATTTTTCCCACTCTTTTCACTGCATCTCCCC
>CM053771.1:509214624-509259745 GCA_028658325.1 Potorous gilbertii
ATATATATATATATATATATATATATATATATATATATATATATATATATCTAGTCACACATAATACAAATAAATACACATATATACATACACATATAAACACACGCATATACTTATGTATGTGTATATATATATGTGGTATATTAATATGTATATGTGTATATGTATGTTTATGGGTGTGTATATATATATACACATACATAGATATAGATATATACATATACACATGCATATATAGAGAGATATATAGATATATACATATAGATAGATTGATAGATAGATAGATAGATAGATAGATATAGTCACCCTCATTAGAAAGCAAGTTCCTGGAATGAAGAGCGCCATGTTTTGCCTCTTGCATTTAGCACACTTCCTGTCACATGATAAACAATAAATGCTTGGTGACTTCTCAAAGCTTAGAAAAATTACGTGACTTCTCCAAGGTCACACAATACGTGGTGGAGTGAAGATTAGAACCCAGAGCTCCTGATGTGCTTTCAGTCATTTTGCACTATGATATTGGCTATACTGCTGGAGCATTTTAGAATTCAATTGTCTTCTTTCCTTATCTTGGTTTTTTCTATATTATTGTTGCTCTCATTATCATGCATTTACTAACAATTGTGGCCACATAATAAACTGAATTCCTTACAATGACTCCCTTGGAGTAAATTTAGCACTCTTGAAAGTTTGCATTATGTCTATTGGGCCACCAGGGCACTATTAACTAAATGACCGCAGCAGGTCTCCAGGTTTTTGGAACCTTCTTGTAGGTCCTCTCCTCTCTTTTTCAGCTCTGCATCTCCTATCTACTGCATTCATTTTCTTTAATGCAGGCCAGAGTTCTTTCTCTGACTCCCATCTTTTTATTTTTTTATTTTTTTTTAGTTTCTGGTGCACCGTGATTATTTTGCTCTGTGCTGGTTTGCAAAAGTGATTACTAGGGTATAATACTTCTCGCCCAAGGAGGGAATGGTCTGACTGCCTAGAACCCCAGCAATCTCTCAGTTTCCACAATATGGAGTCTCCATTCTCCAAGGACCTCTTTAGTTTCCCTTCCTTGCTAGAAAACATTCAGACATTGCTGTCAAGACTATTCAAATTTTCATCCATTCAGAGCATTCTTGGAGCTGATTAATCTGATAGCAAGCTTAATGTGCGATTGGGCCATGTTTTTAATTAGGTAATGCATGTAAAGCACTCTGTACACCTTAAAGCACTATAGAAATGAGAGCTATTAGTATTATAATTAAATTGATTTAAAGTTAGTTCATGTAATGGAACCATGACTTCTGTAAACTCTGCTCTCTCTAGCTGCAATCACAGAGCTATGTATATTTTCAGCCTATTTCTTAGAAAGTGAAATCCTTCTTTTGCTCACTAGGATAAACTTCCACAGAGGAGTTAAGTTCCAGCTAACTGCCTACCCAGGGTGCTATAACTGAGTTGAAAATCAATTCAAGCAAATAAATGTATAAGAAACCAGACTGAGGAGCTCTTAATGTGGGAACTCCCTCCAGCAAGGCAGATGAAACCCATCTATGTCTTAGAACAAAGGTCCACAGGTAGATTTCAGGAGGCTCATGAACTTGGATAGGAAATATTTTTATTATTGTTTTTAATGCAAATGATTTCCTTTGTATTTTATTGTGCTTATATTTTATTTTATGCATTTGTAACTGGTTTTTACATTTAAAAATATTATTATGAGAAGCAGTCCATAGATTTCACCAGCCTGACAAAGGGATCTATAACACATACAAGAAAAGTTATAAATCCCTGCTTTGGAAGATAATTTCTAGGATGCTGTTCCAGGAACATTGAAATTCACTGCCCAAGGTCACACAGATAAATGGAAAGGATAGGATCTGAACCACAGATCTTCCAGATTCTAAGAAAACTAGCACTAGATACACTATTGTATACCTGCCTCTTAATTCTCTGCTATATGAAGACACACAATAAATATGTGTCTTCCCTATGAGCTTTTGTGTTCTAGGTTTCCCTAGAATTATGATCCACTAGGGCAATACCATTATTTCCTGTGAGTTCAGAGGCCTGCTAAGGAAATAGCTAGGGCATTGATTATCACCAGAGCATAATCAAACAATGAACACTGGACTAAGAATTGTAACATCAGCGATCTAGAGTTAGAAGGGAATCCAGAAGATATCTGATGTGAGTTAGGAAAATCACAACTGTACTGAATACCAGAGTGAAACCCAGAACAAAGAAAAGTTTCCTGGTAGATAATGTACACTTCATAAATGCTTCTGAAATGAATTAAATCTAACTTCTATGATCATCTGTAAACATGAATTGTGATTGTGATTGTTAGGACTCCTGAATGAATATCTTCAGTTCTAACAACTTTCTCAAGTTTTGGTTCCACAATCTTAACTGTCTGTATGTTGGTCATTTTTATTTCCTTGTTTCTTTCAGTGATATTTTGTCTCCTCTTTTCCCTTATTTATCCTTTAATTTCTATACATTATGCATTTGCAAACAAAATAGATAAATGGACAAAATCCAAAATGCAGCAAAAGCACGCCATGTCATTATTTTTGATGACAGAAGTAGCTTTGCCTTTCAATGACTTCAATAATTCTAATTCAATATCTCACATTCCAAAGGCCATATTTTGGCAAAGAGTGGAATCAACTATACAAAGTTTGCTTGCCATGACCAAAACACAAATGTGACATTTCATTTGTCTTTAATTGTAATTAGTCCATTTACTGAATACATTAAAGTTAGAAACACTGATATTTTTATTTTAAAAGTAGACTGCATCTATGATTTCTTTGGTGAAGGCATGTATCTTGGATGATCACTCATATTCTGCAGAGGGGATTCATTTTTTAGGTGGATGTTGGACCATTTACATCCCTTCCAACACTGAAATTCTATGGTTTCATAATTCTAGAGAAGGTAATCTTGGGGAAAGAGGGTCAAAAAGCACATTTGACCACAATTGGTTTTAACTTTAAACATGAACACAGTTTTGATTATTCACTTCCAAATCCTGTAAAACTGGAGAGTATTCAAACCTGAGAAACTTTCTGCCAAGTACCACAGATCTAAACCATCACAAAAGGAGTCCATTCGAGTTGCTCTGTCAATCTAGCTGTTTAAATAAATGCTTCTTGAGAAGCTTACTTTTATAACATTTTTATTGCTTATTTTAGAAAACCTGAATCTTTCCAAGGTGATTTATGTGCTGCCCTTATTTCAGATAAATCCTGATTCAGCCCCTACTCTTTGCCCCTAGCATTTATAAGCACATTTTTTATAACTTATGTTTTGTGGTTTTTTTCAACTTTTTCTTATATTTCTGTTCCTACATTTTAATGCACCAACTTTCATTTTTATACTTTAATGTATCAACTGTATTTACATGCATGAAGATACCAATATATGTGCTTGTTTGCAGCAAACCCACCATTGTTTCTCTACCTAGTTCTTATACGACCCACATAGCAATCATGCATCTTTAATGGAATATATAGATTTAGAAGGAAAAAGGAAGCAGCATTTATTAAGTACCTACTATGATCTAGAAGAACTGTACTAAGCACATTATAAATGTTATCTCATTTGAACCTTAGAACAACCCTACAGGGGAGGTGATATTATAGTTTCTATTTTATACCATCAGTAGAAAATTACATAGCTGGCATTTGAATGAAGTTCCTCTTACTCCAAATCTTCTGACACTCATTTGGAGACAAATGTTGGCTCCTTTTGAGATTTTTTGTCATTCTAAAAGTGGATAGATAAGTTCATTTTGTATTTAATAGAGAAATAAATGTCACCATACCTTTTTCCTGCACAAATGCTAAAAGAGCTATTACATCTGATACACCCATACCTGCATTTCTACAGCTCTCATTCCATCCCAAATTTTCCATTAGAAGAGAGTCCTGGGGAAGAAATAGGACAGTGCTTTTATCTACCTGTGCCACACTTAATTTAACTGAAGAGTTGTCCCATAGCTAAGTAGCTCGACTTCATCATAGACCTAACACACTGATAATATTTAAAGATAGGCTTCCTATCATGGTCTTTCACATGATTTCTATTTTAGCACTGGAAGAGTTCTTAAAGATACTTTTCCCCCTCCAGCATCTTTATTTTGTGGATAAGGCAACTAAAACCCGAAGATTTAAGGCAAGATCATAGAGCTAGAGTCAGAAGGGCCTTCTATCCTACATCCTCATTTTATAGATAGAGAACCTAAGGGAGTTTAAGTGTCTAGTCCAAGGTCACTCAGGAAGAAAATAAATATTAGGGACTGAATTTGAACTAAAGCCCTCTGAGTCAAGTTATACTATTTCCCTTGGAGCATAGTTAAAGTGATTTGTCAAAGTCAGAGGGTAACAAGTAGATCACAGAGCAGAGATGTAACCCCAAGGTCTTTGATTCCATATATAACATTTTTTCCACTGTACCACACTTCCTCCATCAATAAAATCATACTTTTTTGTTTGTTTGTTGTAGTTGTTATTTCAAAGAGCTCTGTAAGATCTACCACCAATCCTTTCCAATTCTGCTCCACTCACAAGGAGTACCTTCAATATTCCATGGAATTTTGGATAAAATTTTCCATTTGTATTTAAGCCTTTTCTCACCCCTTTCCCCCACCCCCTGCCATGTTGATTGCTTTCTGGCTTATCCTATCTTTTCTCACATCCTCTGCTCTCCAATGGAATGATCTTGTAGTCACTGAGTAGTGACAATCTCCGTGTCAATACTAATTTACATGCTTTACAAATTTCTTTCTTCACTGTGATATAACAGTTCCAAGTGGGTATTGTTTTATTTAACTTCTCCCAGTACAAAAAGTGCCATTTAGTAAATTCTTGGTTCAATTAGAGCACCATAATGACATCAAAGTACCAAAACTGAAACAAAAATAGTTTACATGCAAGACAGTGTATCTTTTCAGACAAACATAGTATCTGAGAAATCAGTCTCTGAATTGAAAGGGACCTCAGAGGACTTCCAGTTCAATTCATATCTTAAACAGCAACCATCTCTATAATACCCTTTCAATGAATGAACTGTCATTCACTGCTCAGGTAACTTGGTAGTGCCACACTTAGGGCACCATGCTTAGAAAAAGAAAGACCTAAATTCAAATGTGTCTTGGGTGCTTACTAGCTGTGTGATTCTGGAGAATTATTTAACCACTCTCAGTGTAGGTTTTCTCATCTCAGGTCCCTTCTAGCTCTACATATATAATTCAACGATTAAGCAATTTTTTGTGAAGCATTTTTGCTATACATAAAGCCACAATTTTTCTTATTGCATTGCACCTTCTACCCATTAATACCATCTCTTCTTTCTAAGACCAATCAAAAATCTTTTTCCCACATGAGATCCCATTGAATATCTGAAACATTCCTCTTGGCGTTTCCTCCATGTTAAACAATTCCAGTTCCTTCAACTGCTTATCATATAACATGGTCTTCTTACTATCCTAGGAATTCTTCTTCTGGACATACTCTAGATTGTCAAGGAAAATGATGGTGACAATGATGATGTTGATGATACTTAAAATGGTAAAGCTTATTCTTTGACATTCTTTTGGATCTCATGGATATAACTACTCCTTCCATCAAGGTAGCCCATACCAGCTCAGGTTATGTAATTCTTTTCTATGTTCTTCCATAAGTCTTCCATAGAAGATCCATCCAAAAAGCAGGAGACCTTTCTCTAGGTCTTTTAATATTTTATGACTTTCGTGCAATAATCAGGTTGTCTTTATGTTAGTGTTTACTCTTATTACATGCCAGGCCCAGTATCTTTTTTGTATGAGTTTGACTGATGTCATTAACACATCTCATATAAATCACGATTGATCATGAACTTAAATCCACTATATGACTCTAAATGACTGTTAGATCAACTGCAGCTTTGATTCTCTAAATATCATGGTAATATATAATTTTTAGTTTTATATTATGGGACAGGTAGGTGGCATAATGGATAGATAGAATGCGAACTCGAGTCAGGAAGACTCATGTTCCTGAGTTCAAATCTGTCCTCAGACATTTACTAGCTATGTGACCCTGGACAAGTTATTTAATCCTGTTTGCCTTGGTTTCCTTCTCTGTAAAATGAACTGAAGAAGGAAATAGCAAATCATCCCAGTATCTTTGCCAAGAAAATTCCATGTAGGGTAAGGAAGAGTCAGACATGATAGAAAAATGGGAAAAAAAAATATCAGTTTGGAAAATAGTCATGTTGAATGGATAAATTTCCATGTAAGGACACCTAAAAATAGCAGAAAATCTTGAGCAATTTATCAGTTTTTCAATGCAATGTAGTCAGTACTTCTCCCCTTAATGTCCCCAACTCATTGCTCATCCACAGTGCTTCTCCAAGATTTTCATACTGATAGATTAACTCAGTGGGCTTCCCATCCAACTTCAGGTAATGCCATCAAGGTTCATAATCTTTCCAGCAGTGCAGGTTTCAACATTTCCTATGTGATTTCCTTTCATCTTCTTTTCCTTCATGGGGGTTCATCTAACCAAAGAATCTTTATGTCACAATTTTAGCAATAAGCATTTTTATGTGTATCTATTATTTCCTGAGTACATTATTAGGCTTATCACTTTTAAATGCCTGTGAATCTTATATACTGAGACTGGATGCAATCAGCACATCATTCACAAACAGGAATATCTGGGAGAATTCAACATTTGTTGTTGTTACCATTCAGTAATTTTGGTTGTATCCAATTCTTTGTGACCCTATTTGGGGATTTTCTTGGCAAAGTTACTGGTGTGGTTGATCATTTCCTTCCCCAGCCATTTTGCAGATGAAGAAACTGAGCCAGAGTTTAGTGACTTGCCCTGAGTTACACAGCTAATAAGAGTTAAAGACTGGATTTGAGGTCAGGTCTTTCTTATACCAGATCAGACACTCTGTCCTCTGCACCACCTAACTGCTGCACAGTATTCTTATATGTTATTATAGTTGTAAGAAAGAATGATAACAATTCACATATTTTTAAAACAAGATGCTCAAAAGTGAACCTAATCCTCTAGATAGCCTTGTGTGGTTTAGTGCTGAGTTTCAATGCAAATGCTGATATTTAACTATCCGTGTAAACTTGTGAGCATCATTTAACCTGTATAGAGGTTGGTTTTCAATTCCAAAATGAGGGGTTGGAATACATAACCTCTGAAGTTCTGAAATTTAAAATCCTATGGACCTAAGTTATGGTCCTACAGGGCAGAGCACAGTGGGATTATTATATCCCTTGTTCTGGATACTATGCTCCTTTAAACACAGTCTGAGGTCTAATTAGTTCTTTGGACTACTATATCGGACCTTTAACTCATTTTGAGCCTTTAGACAATTAAAATGGATGGAGGTAGGGGAGAGGTAGGGAAGGAAAAAAGGGGGAAAATGATGCTCATTTCACATTTTAAAAGGAATAGAAAATTATGCATAATAGATTGGGTATGGAAGCAGGGGGGAAGGGGACAAGAGAGTGGAGATGATAGAAAGGATGGCAGATAGGGGGAAGGAGTAATCAGAAGCAAAGACTTTTGCAGAGGGACAGGTCAAAGCAGAGAATTGAATAAATGGAGATTGGGACAGGATAGAGGGAAATATAGTTAGTCTTTCACAACATGACTGTTATGGAGGTCTTTTGCATGATCACGCATGTATAACCTATATCGAATTGCTTGCCTTCTCAATGAGGGTGGGTGGGGAGGGAGGAAGGGAGAGAATATGGAACTCAAAGCTTTAAAAATAAATGTTGGGGATTTGTTTTTACATGTAACTGGGAAATAAGATATATAGGCAATGGGATATAGAAACCTATCTTATCCTACAGGAAAACAGAAGGCAGGATGGGGAAGAGTTGATAGAAGGGAAGGCAGATTGGAGGAAAAGGCAATCAGAATTACATGTTGCCCTGGGGTATGGGTAGGAAAGAGACAGGGAGAAAATTTGAAATTCAAAATTGTGTGGAAGTGAATGATGAAAACTGAAAAGAGATAAATTTATTTTTTAAAAAATAACAAAAAAAAGAAAGAAAAAGAAAATTTGGTGGGCCCAACATGACTTTTTCTTAATGAGAACCTTGTGGTTGATTGTGTTCACCTCTTCCTTTTCCAAATATTGACATGCCTTAATACTTAATGTATTTAAAGTCCTTTACAAGACCCAATCTACTTTTCCGGATTGTTATATAGTACCTCTATTCATACTCTTTGCAGACCAGCAAAACTGGACATAAAACTATTCCTATCACTACATTTTCTCCCTTGGGAACTAGTTACCACCATGCCTATGACACTCTCCCTCTTAGAATCTTTAGTTTTCCTTCAAAACTCAACTCAGGTATCACCTTCTACATGAAACTTTCCTTGATCCTCCCAGCCATTAGATCCTCTCCCTACAAAATTATGTTGTATACAGTTTCTCTATTGTCTTATATGCTTGTATATTTATATAGTGTCTCCCCCTAATAGAATGTAAGTTCTAGAAAGGAAGGATTTATAAAGTACCTCCTATGTGCCAAGCACTGTGCTAAGTGCTTTACAAATATTATTTCATTTGATCTTTACAACTACCCTGGGACATACACGCTATGATTTTCCCCACATTCCAGATAAGGAAACTGAGGCAAACAAAGACTGAGGGACTTGTCCAAAGTCACACAATTATTAAATACCTGAGTGTGGATTTAAACTCTGGTCTTCCTCATTCCAGTACCAAAACTCTATTGACTACACCAACCAACCCTTGTTTCATTTTCTCTTTGTATTCTCAGTGTCTAATACAGTGAATGACACAAAGTAGGTACTTAATGAATGTTTATTGATTGACTAATTGTCCACAGTCAAAGATAGGCATTTGTCCTGTGTCCTCACTGAAAAGTTAGTTCACATTTCTTTTTTCCAGGACTAAAAGAGTTAGGAAGTAATAGCATGGAGCTCATTATCTCTCCATATACATACTCTTCCTCAGTCTATAGAAGGCTCAACTCCAAAAGTTCTGCTCTTGAAAATGCCCCCCCAGGAATCTAAAATTCTTATTTAGGAACATTCCCAAGCTACTGAGTGAAAGTCCTGTCATTTCACTCTTCAGTAATGGGCTCAAAAGGAATGATCATAGGGCTTAGAGAAATTAGGCTGAGAACAAAGAAAAATTATGATATGAATTTCAAATAAAATACTTAAGCTTATTTCTTCTAGTTTCAGTCAACTCTTTCCCCATCACCTAACTCTGTAAGTGTGAGGGAGACCAGTGAGACTGTTTGCAAGTTGGTAAGTCTAAAAATGCTATGGGTAAGGCATAATCTTAAAAATCTATTTCCTTTTGAGTTGTGCTGTAAAATGTACAGTGTTTCCAACTCCCCACATCCCTTTGAAATAGAAAATTAATACATTTCATTAGAGATATTGTATTGCCCATGGCATGGCTTGTCAATGTCGCCACAATAGACTAATGAGCTGATAACAAGAGCGTATTTGTTATAGAACCAATTTTCGCTATTGTGCTCGACAATAAATAATGTTGTCTCAGCACTTACATTATAAATACTGTTTTAGAGACTTAGTTGGTCATAAAAATTCACCCTGGGCTGGAACAGCTCGTGGGTAAACATTTCATATACCAAATATAATATATCAAAATAAGAGTGTAGTATACAGATGTATAGCCCTTTATTTGGCCAACAGGAAATGCAACATATAAAACTATAAATTAATCAAATGAGAATCTGGTTAGTGAAAAATCTCATGTGTGTTCTTTATATGTTTTTTAATTGACTCATATGACAAAATATGGAAGAGTCATTATATTTCTGGATGATGAACAAGGAGAAAGAGGACTTATGCCCTTAAGCGTCATATTAAAATTAAAAATAACCTTCTTAAGTGAAAAAACTGGGAAAATATTATCAGCAGGTCAAAGTTCAATAAGGAAAAGAGTAAGGATATTTGCTAAGGTGAGAAAAGATTACAAGACGACAATAAGGTGAGGGTAAGACTGGCTTCATACAAGGATGAATGCAAAATGGTCTAAGTGTCAGTGACATGCCTTGAAAACACAAGTCAGGGAGATGGATCTCACCATGCCAATGTGTGTAATGTCCTTTCAGAAATTAAAGGCCAGGTGACCATTTAAAATTATATCCATCTTACTGATGACTTGCAAGGTTGATTATTATTTCCTTTGAAGTTGCAAAACTAAACATTTTGTCTAAGACGACTGTGGTGTATACGTTAGTAGTACTAGTAGCCAGAGGAGCTAATGACCCGTATTCTCTAATGCCCCCAATGTAGTTAGGCAATGATAAGATAACAGCCCAACAAACTACGTGCTTCCTAACAGCAGCTGTGTCCAAATTTAAATATTGAACTCTCTGGGAATGAAAGGCAGGCTTGGCTGCTGCAGACTTCCTGAGGTAGATTCAAGATAGTCAGAGTCTGTAGAAAAACCATCCCAAGAAGGAATAACTGACTTTTGGAACAGCAGACATTGAGGAAAACTCGATCAGAGGCTTTAAATCCATGACAATGGTACATTTGAATGTTGTATTTGAGGGTTTGAAGGTTTATACAAGCAGTTAAAGTAATCTGGCTTTCCTGAATTTCTCTCCCCAGTGGTGATGTCCAATTCTTTGTGACCCCATTTGGGGTTCACTTGGCAAAGACACTGAAGTGGTTTGTCATTTCCTTCACCAGCTCATTTTACAGATGAGGAAACTGAGGCAAATAGGTTAAGTGACTTGCTCAAGGTCACACAGATAGTAAATATCTGAGGCCAGTTTTGAACTCAGGAAGCTGAGTTTTCCAGACTCTAGGTCTGGCACTCTATCCACTGTGTCACCTAGTTATCCCTACATCTCCATTACTTATTAGCAAATGCTTTCTAAATGTATGATTTTTATGGCAAGTCAGCAGTCATAGCATAACGATGAAAGTTTGTGTATGATGCCAATGCGCCTTAGGCCAAATTTATTGGAAAGATATTTTTGCGTGTTTTCAGAAGGTCCTTGGTATCATAATAAGAAAGAGAACAGGGCTATTGGGTCCCTAGTTATTTCCAGGTGAGATATGTTTTTCAAGGCCTGTTTCAGGCTAGTTTGTTTTTCTTCCAAAATGATTGTCTCGGAAGAAGGGGGAGAGGTCAGGAAGCAGCAGGAAGTTTTAGTAAGTTGAAAAAAATTGTTATAAACGACTTTCTCAAATGCTTTGATAGATGAAATAGAGAAATCAGAGCATGGGGGCATATGTCATTTTACAGATGATGAAGTTGAAGCTCAGGGAAGTTTATCAAGGGTCACCCAGGTGACAGCAGAGGTAACATCGGAACCCAGGACCTCTAAGTGCTGAGCTTCACGCAGGATGCTTTTTTATCTTGGTATTTCTAATGCCTAACACAGTGTGTGGCAAAGAGGAACTGGGAAGTAAATGTGATCTGATTTGAATGCTTGCTGAAACAAACTTCCTTTGAAAGGGGGGAGGAGATGCTCATCACACTCAAAAAGACTTATAACCTCTTCTGTTATCCATTAAAAGGTGACCTAGAAAATCTCCCCACATTCTTTCTGGGTCTGAATGGCAGAAAGGGAAACAACTGGTGATTGTAAATGCCTCCTAACACTACTCCTAGCACCTCTCAGAGTGCCAAAGCACATGATAGGTGCTTGATATAAACTCTTTGGTTTAGCATGGTAAAGCCCATCAGAGCTCGGGTCTGTCTTTCTAGGTTAACTACATATAACAACCTCTCATAGACTCTGACTCCACTTCTACCTCTGACTCCAATCCTAGCCACAACCCTGCTGTTCTACATTCCAAACTAAATGGAATACTTACTGTTTTCATGTAAAATATTTCATCTCCCACTGCCATGCTTTTGCCAATCTATTCCCAGATCTGAAATACTACTCACTTCTGCCTCTTAGAATCTATAGATTTCTTCGGTTCTAAACATCAATACCACCTCCTTCATGCCCACTCTGTAGTGTTCTCCTGCTTTACCACCTCTTAATTACTTTACTTATATTTGCATGGATTTCTCTGTTTGTGTTTTGTAATTAATGTCTCCTTCCTCCCTTTAGTAGAAGGTCTCTTTGGAGATGCTGCTTTATTTTTCTTTTTGTACTTCTGGTACCTAGTATAGTACCGGTCAAATAGTAAGTGCTTAATAAATATTTCTTGAATTGAATATATGTGTGTGTATGTGTGTTGGTATATATATATATATATATATATATATATGTATATATATATGTATATGTGTGTGTATATGTGTATATATATACATATATAGAGAGAGATATAGATATAATGTGTATATGTATATTAACTTGTGTTGAATTAAATTAAAACTAACATGTTCTAATTCAGTTTGGGAACAGATATTTGCAAATATCATCATCCAACCTCCCATGTTGTATGTGTGTGTGTATGTGCATGTGTGTGTGTGTGTTTAATGTCATTTGAAAATATTTAGTAAGCTTCTAAATGATATTGTAGAGTTGATCATCCATAGTCAGCATATGCCACAGGTCAATAGTTTTCCCTTTTCTGAGATAATACAGCCTAGCAAAGGAACCTGATCCTCTAGGGTGGCTAGAGATTGGACAGACACAAAATGCAGAGGACAGCTCTCCATGGGCTTAGGAGGTCAGGGAGAGGATGTGATGCCCTCACAGAAGTGGAGCTCTCTAAAAAGTGTCTCCCATTTTATTTCCCCATTTCTGCCCTGAAGGGGATGGAAAGGTATATGTAATATTGGATTCATGGTTGCAGATAACAAGGAAAAACATTTCTGTTCCCAAAGAGTATATGTACCCCAGAAGCATTGCATTCATTTAGTGCTATAAATTCTCATTTCTTTTTTTTCTGTCATGCTCACCATTCCCCCTAGCCAACAAGGACAATAAACTCTTTCTTGTAGCAGATCAAAGCCAACAGATATAGCAATCACAGATGATAATGTGTGTGATATTCTGCTCCTATGACCACCCCACTTCTGAACCATGAGGAAAGAGTTATTCCATAAGCTATTCTCCCAACCAAGAACAATCATTAAAATTAATTGCTTAGTCATGCTTTGTTCGTGCTATTGTGCAATAGTCACAGTACATTTTGTTCTCCTGACTGTCCTTACTTCACTATGAGGGGCAGCTAGGTGGCTCAGTGGCTAGAGCACCAGTGCAGGAATCAGGAGGACCTGAGTTCAAATCTCACCTCAGACACTTGACACTCACTAGCTGCGTGACCTTGGGCAAGTCACTTAACCCCAACTGCCTCATCCTGGGTCATCTCCAGTCATCCTGATGAGTATCTGGTCCCTGGACTCAGATGGCTCTGGTGACCTGCACACCCCTCCGTCACCCAAATCAAAGTCAAGTGCAAGTCGTGTCATCATTTCTCTGATGGCAGGGTCTTCTTTGGCAACGAAGGACGAACACACTTTACTGTGCATCAGTTCATATGTCTCCACACATTCCTCTATTTTTCCCTCATTTATTGATTCTCATGGCCCAATAGTATTTATCACATGCTACAGTTGGTTCAGCTAGTCTCAGATGATAGAGGCAGACATAAATAAGTTTCTGGGCTTGGAATCAGTTTAAGTCCACTTTGTGACACTTACTGACTGGATGACTCTGGACAAGTCACTTAACCTACCTGAGTTTCTATTTCCTCATCTGTAAAATAAGGCATTGAATAAGGATTCAGTGATTTCTAAGGTCCTTTCCACTTCTAAATATATGATCTAATGATGGGTTTCTACTTTGACTCTTCCCTCCTTTCATTCACTTTCTTTTACTTTCCTTCCTTCCTTCCTTCCTTCCTTCCTTTTTCTTTCTCCACTGAAAGGGTTGCTATGAATATCTTGGCAAACATGGAGACTCATTCTGTGATTACCTCCTGGGAGGATGTATGCTCAGTAATGAATTCTCTATTTCTAATGCAGGAAATGTATGAACAAATCCAAATACTTTTAATCAATCATATTTCTAAATAAATAAATTTTTAGGTTCAATTTCTATCTCTAACCCTACAAATAAGTGTCATCCTTTAAAAATATAACAACTTGAGGAGTAGAGTCAACCACTTAAAAACTTGCCCTCCATTTGTGCTAACTCTCAATCTTTAATATTCATTCTACTTTTTTTAGAGAAAAAACCCCCACTGCTTTCCATAATCGTATTCCAGAACTCTGGGAATTGGTGGAATGAATTGAGTAGCAAATGCATCCTATTGAGTGGAGATATGGCTTCTGCACATTTTATCCAAAGGGGAATAATTTAGAAAGGTTCTGCCTAGACTTTTTTTGGGCCACACAACTCCTCATTATGTAGCCCAGTAATCTTTACCATGAAAATTCTAAGGAAATATAATGGAACTCAATGAATGCCTCCTTGCCTTGGCATGCAGTCTCAAGTTAAAGCCACTGGAGGAAATTTCATTGCATAGCAGTAGTAGCAGCATCTAAGCAAAATTTCCTAAAGTTTCAAATTTTTCAAGATGAATCAAAATTCAAAACCTATTTCTATGCAACGGCTTGTTGTACCTTTGTGTGCATCTATCTATTGGCCATTCTCTTTGAAATAATGGCCTAGAGTGAATGTGGATTGACTATATTAGTGAATGAAAGGTTCTGTTTGTTTTTTTAATAGTAATTCCATTCTCAGAGTAGAATGAAGTAAGATAAGTCTAAACTCATCATCATCATCATCTTCTCCTTCTCTTTCTCCTTCTCCTGTTCCTCCTCCTTCCCTTGCAGGTGCTCACATTTATGGAAACCTAGCAAAAGCATTTTGAAACAGATAATGAACTCTGGGTGGGTGCATATCAAGCAAAGAACAAAGGACTGAGTTCATAAATAGTCTATGATAATCCAGTACTTGGTGGGCCTAGACCATGAATGCATTATCCTCTATATACCTTTTCCCTTATCCCTCTGGCTGAAAAGCTCCTTTCCTTCCTCATTTTTTTAGTGTACTTTCTTCCTTGACCCTATCGCATTCCATCATACACTGTACTTTATTTTGTGCATGCCTAAAACCCCTAGCATATTCTAAACTTAGTAAGGGTGTGCATTGTGGAAACTTTCATCTTTGCATGCCAATACATAGCATGGTATTGGACCCATAATAGGGGCTTACTAAATGTTTATGAAATCAAATTAATTCATTTGATTCTCAGAATAAACTGTGTAAGTCAGTAGTGCATATTTTATTAGACTGCTTTTATAAAAGAGAAAATTGAGGATCAGTTACTTGTCTAAGACCATATGATGACTAAGCAGCAAAATCATCTTTCAAATCCAGGTTATCCGATTATGAATCCAATGTTCCTGTTGCTACATATGTTACACGGTCTTTGAGAAAACTGAGACTTAGAAAAAATGAAAATTCTCATTCTTCCTCATTAACGCAATCAAGTTGTCTTTTGCTCAGCATTTAGAGGTCATGTGGTGTGATGCATAGAAAGTCATTTAGGAAAACCTGAGCTCCAGTCTCGCCTCTGATTCATGCTAGTTGTGTCATCCTGAGCAAGTCACTTAACTCGTCAGTATTCTAGGGACTGCCAGGTGGTACAGTGAGTATATAACTCATCCTGGAATCAGGAAGACCTGAGCCTAAATCTGGCCTCAAACACTTAATAGCTGTCTGACCCTGAGTAAGTCAAGTAATCTCTTTTATCTCCATTTCCTCAACATTGTATGGTTGTATAGTCCTCCATTCTTAAAAAGGACCAAGATACTCAGGGAGGTGATGACATAACTTGCAACTGACTTTGATTTGAGTGAGGGTAGCCTCAGTTTCTTCTCCAGAGCCATCTGGGTCCAGGGGCCAGATATTGATCAGGACAATTGGAGATGACCCAGAATGCAGTGGGAGACCTTGCTTCTTTTAAGCTAAGGTCTTTCCAAGTTCTTACTTTGAGTGAGCTCATTCAGTGAATAGTTCTCTTTAAAATTGAGTCAAGGAATGACCCCTTTAATAAAACAAACAAACAAAAAAACCAACCCTCAAACTGGAAGGTGAAGACTCTAAGGTCTACTGGTCAATAAATAGTTACTATTTATATCACCATGAGACAGGAGGGCCCAAAAAATTAAGTGGTGCTTGGGCAGGGACCTATTGTTATCCAGAGTGGATTGGGTTTAAGGCTTGGTCTTTGAGAAAGAAATCTAACCAATATACCCCAAGATGACTAGATAGGTTTCAGCCATTAAAATTTACCTTCCTTTGGGCAGAACACCCTCAGGTAAGGAAAGAAGAGAGGAGAGGGGAAGGAAGGGGAGGAGAAGGGAAGGGAAGGAAAGGGAAGATGGAGGGAAGGACGTTGAAAACCACTTCCGTATCTTCGCTAAGAAAACCCTAAATGAGCTCACTAAGAGATGTACGCAGCTGAACAACAGAAATTCCAGGTTACTCTCAAAGGTTCTAAATGCAGAGAAGCATGTTACCTACACCAATGAAATCACAAGTCTAGTTCCAAATTTTTGATTAGCATTTAGGGTTAGAATTTCTCATTCCTTAAGGTGGAAGTTCCATTGTGCTTGTTAAAGAAAGCTCTTGAATAAATTTATTCTCATCAATCCCAAAACAAAAACAAAGGACCCCACCCCCAACCCAACTTCTCTGACAAAGAACGTGAAGGGATTTAAGCTTTCCTATAACATTGCAACTGACCCAGAGCAGCCAGGCCAGGGCAGACGGCCCCTTCCTGATTGAGCACACATTTTACTCCCTCCCCACTCCCCTATTGTCCCTGGCAGTGCGGCTCTGGGGTTGCAAGCAGGATATTCAAATTGACAAGTTTCACTCCTTATGGAGCCAGGGAGAAGAGATTCTTGTCAAATTGAATCACCAGCCTCTATTTGCCAGAGCAGAATGGACAGGCGCAGTGGGAGAATTGCCATGTGCAAGTCATCCATGCCCACATCACATGGGCCCATGCTTCTTCCTCCCCAGAATCCTCAGCTCTTGAAGGGCCTCTGATGTATGAAGCATTAGAATTGTCTCAAGTCTTTCTCTTGGCCACAAGTCCTGTTTCTGCCTCACCCCCTCCATCTCATTCCCATATCTACTTTGAGACCCTTTTCACTGTAAGATTTGGAGGCCCGAGCTCAGTGTCTGGATCTGACGCAGTCAAGGTTTTAATCTTTTAAAACACACATATCTAAAGATGAAAATGTATTTGTGTGTGTGGGTTATGGAGTCCACATCAAAAGGCTTTTAGAAGACATCAAAAGAAAACCCCAAACACAGCATACGCTGTTCTAAAATAGTTTTCTTTCCTTTTTTTTTTTAACAAGACTTCAAAATTTTCCCAAATAATGGAACACAAACTTCAGAAATTCTGATCAGGAGTTAACAGTCAAATAAATCTTAAGTCTTTTACACACATATATACACACATTCATGTACCTATGTACATAAACATGTGTCTGTGGGTATATATGTATATTTGTATGCATATATACATATCTGATCAAGCACATATCTCGGTTGCCATTTATTTTATTTTCATTAGCACAGACCATTCTTTCTGGTTATGTTTGTTCTACTTATTTTTAAGTGAAGGAGTCACTTTTTAATACATGTATTAAAAAATAAACAAATAATCAAAGGTGTTTTTTCCATTTGTTGACTTCAGTTTGGAATTTTATTCATTGTTGGTTTTTTGCTGTCTTTGATATGCAATAAAGCAGAAGTCAAAAGTATCAAAAATGACCACATCCTTGACTTTTGCAACTTTGCTGGAGCAGGCCTGGATGCTAACTTTTTATGATGTCTTTTTAGAGAGTGAAATATTTACATTTTATATTTTGGTTTAAAAATTCATGGTTTTGATTGATCTTTTGTGTTTTAATATGACTATTTCCAGATATATTCTGTCTTCTCCCTTCAATACCTAGCAAGCCATCTTTTCTTACAAAGAACAAGAAAGGAAGAGAAGAAGCAGTTGGTCAAACTTGGCTAACACATTAGTTGGATAGGACAGCATATATAACATGCAAACAACTATAGACCCCACTCACTTCAGCAAAAGTTGGGAGGAGTTACATAACTTTTCTCTAGGATTATGTGTAAGTCATTTTAACTGCAGAGGGTTCAATTTCAGGTTTCTATTGTTAATGATTTTTTGGTTGCTGTTCTTTCCATTTGCATAGCTGTTAATTGTGTATATTGGTTTCTTAATTTTACTTTATTTGACTTTGCATCCATTGACTTATTTTCTGTGATTTTCTGAATTTTTTAAATTTTTTACAAGGTAGTAATTTTCAAGGACATTCCCATTCCATAAGCAATAGGCATCTTTTTTCTTTTTAAACCAGTTTGTAGGAAAAAAAAAAGACTGTTAAAAATGTTTTGGCTCATATGGGACTTTTTCTTTTTGCCTTTGACTACCTTGGGGCATGTGTTTGGCAGTGAAAACTCTGGGTCAAAAGGTATGGACATTTTATTCACTTTTTTTTTTAGCATAAATCTAAATGACTTTCTAAAATATTTAGACCAGGGGTGGGGCTCAAGGTCACATGTGGTCTTCTGGATGCTTGGATGTAGCCCTTGACTAAGTTCTAGTTTTACAGGACAAATTCTTTTGTTAAGGGGATTTATTTTGTGAAGTTTGGGTTCAGTCAAAGGGCTACACCTAAGGACCTAGAGGACCACATGTGACCTCGGGGTTTCCCAACCCTGGTTTTGATCATTCCATAGTTTTCCCAGTAGTATGTTATGTGTTTGTTTTTCTCTGCCCTTCCAGCATTGACTATTTCCATCTTTTATGTTGATCAATTTGTTATGCAAAAGGAAAATCTTAGCGCTGTTTTTGTCATTCCCTTCTTAATAATTTAACGTAATCTTTCCTATTTTGTTCAGTCTTTTTTTTTTCAGTCATGTCTGACACTTAATGACCCCATTTGGGGTTTTCTTGGCAAAGATATTGGAGTGGTTTACCATTTCCTTCTCTAGCTCATTTTGCAGATGAGGAAACTAAGACACATAGGGTGAAGTAACTTGTGCAGGGTCACAGAGCTGCTAAGTGTCTGAGACCAGATTTGAACTCATGAAGGTGAGTGAGTCTCCCTAACTCTAGACTAGAGCTTTATCCACTGCAATTACCTTGTTGCCTCAAATCTTTCCTATGACTGTTCATAATTTGTTCTTCTTTTGAGAACTATTCATTCATAACCTTTAACCATTTCATTTATCCATTAGCAAATAGCTCTTGGACTAATATATTTATATTAATTCTCTATATATCTTGTTTATCATATTCTTATCAAAGACATTTATACAAAGGTGGTTTTCTTTTTGCTAATTGATGCTTTCTGTTCTTATTTTTGATTTTGTGTAATTAGAAGGAGCTATTTTGTCTCTGTGATTGCTTCTACCCTTCATTTAGTTTGGAATTCTCTCCCTAACCAGAGTTATTAAAGATGTTTTGTCTTATTCTCCAAGTTTTTGTGATCTTTTGTATTCAAATTGTGTTTTCATTTTGAACTAATCATGCTGCATGAGTGAAATATTTTAATGTGATCATTCTTTTGACAAACTGTGTGTATACCATACAAAATAACCATTCAGTTTCAAGATTTCTAGAAAATAAACAGTAAATTCAATGAGAAATAAATAAAACACCAGTCATTTGATGGGATTTATTTAGTCCTTAGGACCAACTGAAAGTCAATCCAGTCAAAATGGTGGAATGAATAAATTCAAGTTGAGTTGGCCTTTTTAAACTATTTCTGCTAATACTTGAAAGAAAATTTCAAAGACTATCAAACAGAAAAGTTTAGATACCTAGTGAGGTATCTAATTACATCTGGATGATCCCATTACCCCCTTTCCCCACCAAACAAGTGTACACAAACAAAAACACACACGTTGCCTTGACTTTCCATGTCTTCAATTTTATAAATAATTTGTAAGAGGTAATAAATATATGTGTAGAAAACTCAGTGTAGAAACACCCTACCCAGAACAAATTAGCAATTATTCTTCCATTTAGAGTTTTAGAGAGTTGCCTAGGGAGTTGGAAGGTTGACTCACCCAGGATCACACAATTAGTATAAGGTAGGAATTGAGCCTAGTTTTTCCTTCCTCTGCTTACAGACTCTTTATAAACCTGTCCCCAGTGCCAATTACTATTACATAATCCTCATACTCGCATCCTTGGTGCTTACGTTAAATTTATTTTAATTCGAAAAATATGCATAAAGTATCTATTATGCGTTAGCTTTTAGGGATGAAAAGAAAAACAACACATTTCTGCCTTCAAGTAACTTGTGTTCAGTTAGGGAGGTTATGTCATATATGGTATATACAGATAAGTTCTAAGAGATGGTGTAAGGGAGACAAAAGAGAGATCCAGACCAAGTTCTTCTAGGAGACAGGAAATTTGGGGAAGACTATGCAAGAAGACAGGTTGAAGAAAAGGATATCTTCTTTCCAGCTATAAGAGTGACTGCTATCTTGTGGGAGAAGGAAGGGAAGGAACACATTTCTATAGTACTTACTATATGGAGGCACTGTGTTGAATACTTCATAAATATCTCATTCTATGCTCACCACAACTCTGTGAGGTAGGTGGCATTATTGTCATTTTGTAGTTGAGGAAACTGAGGCAAAAAGCAGTGAAATAACTTGCTTAGGGTCACAAAGCTAATAAGTATCTATGGCCATGTTTGAATCTAGGTCTTCTTCACTCTCAAACCAGTGTTCTGCACTTTATCACCAGAATGACTCCTGAGCCCTGCCAATAGAAATATATTCCATCCTAGACCAGGTAGTGCTATGAACCTGGTCAGATGAACTCCTCTATCAGAAACTGTCTCTGTGACTACCGGTTGCATGTCCAACGATAGTCTTCATGAAAGGGCCACTGTTACTAGGCTGGTAGAAGCTTCTAGCTGGGATGGAACCAGTGATATCAAAAGATTCCCAGATAGCTTTGCCATTTAGCAGTCTCTGTAAGAGTTTCTTGCTGTTCTTGGAAAAATGAGCCTCCCCTCTTTCAATAAAAAAGTTCTTTTTTCCTACCATGTTGTGTTTCTCACTATTGTGGTACTCCCATAATTTGAACGTAGGCCCTCCACAGGCTACCATGATCCAGGAATATTTGAGGAGAAAAAAAAACACTTTCCCCAAGGGAATAGGAAGAGGTGACACCCACACTAAACCATGAGGAAAGAGGAAGATTGTGAAAGGCAGAGTTAAAAACATAATGAATCCCAGCCCTAATGACTGGGACTATGTTTCTGAGAGATGTGGCATGTTAATATTGGGGAACCATTTGTCATTCAATTTCTCTAAAACAGGGTTCAGAAGGCAAAGTTTGGAAGTTCCTGGGTAGGAAAATTACAACCCCACCAGTCAGTAAGACAGATTTGGCCTAAGAGAAGTAGAGTTTGCTGATAATTCTCTAGCATCTAGAGTTCATGAAAAGAGTGATTATGAAATGAAGATTGAAAAGTAGACTGAAACCAGAACCTGGAGTCCATACACGGAATACAAATAACTCCCTATTACCTTGCTAATGCCATGCTTCTTGGAAATTTTAAAAATCTTGCATTAGATAGAGAGAGGATTGAAATTTCATTCCCCAACGAAGCTAGACAAGGAGCTCCCTAACTCATAAAACTAGTCAATGCCATGAGAGCATCATCTGAATGCTGCTATTAAGATATAGCTTTCTTTTTTGTTCATTTCCCTCAAATTCCTTTTGAAGTCATGAGGCACCCAGGTGCTACACGGTGGGAAAACTACTAGATCTGTAGACTGATGGTAAAGATTCAAACCCCAGCTCTTCCCTTTCTCCATGGGTCATTTAATCTTCTAGGCCTCAATTTCCTTATTTGTAAAATAAGAGTGTTGGAATGGATGACTTTCTCAGGGCCTCTTCAGTTCTAAATCCCTGATCTCATCTCCAGTGAAAAGAGAAACATGGAATTCACCTAGGGAACAAATGTTTAAACCATTCATAAAAGCTGGGTTCATTTTTTTTCCTCCATGAAATCAATGCATCAATAAATATTTTTAAATGAACTACAAACTTACTTTTAGCGAGGGAAGTGCAACCACACATTTTGGTGGCTTTAGAAGAAAAACTATAGATAAGTGCAAGACTTTGAACTGGTCTCCTAAGCTCATTCACATGTGGGATGAGTTAGGGTTGTCTTATGTCTTTGAATTATGCTACTGTATGGAGAGAAAATTGTTTGATAAGCACCACTAAGTGGCTTGGCTCTAAACCAAGCCTGTCATCTAGCGGAGTGCTTGGCTATTCCAACTTTAATCTCAATAACTGGCACACATTAAAATAAGAGAGCAGAAATGTGACACAGCTGTAGATGTCTGGCAGAGGGAAAATGCTTAACAATGTTTTATGCCTGTAATATAAGACAGCTTACTAATGGGAGAATCCTATGTGCAGAGGAGCACCCATCAGCTTGCTTTTGAGAGAAGCCAGCAATAAAAATGCTATAAGGTTAGTATTTATGATTCCTGCAGGTTATAATAAATTGCTTCCTGCTCTATTACCTTAACAGACATTTAAAAAATCCATATAGCCATGGTCAACCTTGGTAAACAGTGTGCACGATGTCTGGACAAGCAGCTTGCTTTACTGTTGGGGCCAAGTTAATGATCAACAGTTTATAGGATCTTGTTACATAACTCAGATGGTATGTTTTATGTCATTAGGAACCTATCTTTTCCTGAGTAGAGTGTTACATGTACCTTTGCTCACACTGCCTGTCAGCATTATACAAAATAAGGAGAATGATGTTTTTAATTCAGACCTGTTATTCCCCAATGTGTAGAGTGCCAGGTATGGAGAGTTCCTCCATTAATGCAGATTGACATATCATCAGTAAATCATAGTCTTAGAGACTAGGCTGGAACACTAAGAGGATAAGTGACTATCCATATTTTGAGAGTCAGTATGCATTATGGGTTGAATTTGAATATAGTACCAGTACTTCTGACTTTAACACGATCCCTTCTCTACATACCTCACCCTGCTTTTCAAGGCTTTCTATTTAAAAGTAAATAAGGCCAACTAGTCTGACTTGTTTTCTGAATGTCGCATAGATTATGAAGCTACTATGCTCGATATGTGTGTGTGTGTATCTGCTGTCTCCCCTTGATAAAATGTAAGCTCCTTGGAAGCAGAGACTACTTCATTTTTGTCTTTGTAGCTTCTAATTCAATGCCTAGAACTTAGCTGATGCTTAAAAAATGTTTGTTGATTGATTGACAATGACAGCCAGTAGCATTTATACAGTACCTACTATGAGTTAGACACCATGCAAAGCTATTTACGTTTGAGCAAGTTAAAAGAGTTAAGTTATACTTCTATGAGAAGGAATTTTTGAGTAAGAGGGTGGTGGAGGATGCAATATAACTTCCTATGAATTTGTGGAAAAAGAATTAGGTTATAAAGTTGCAAAGTTATAAAGATGAAAAAGTTGCAATACTCATTCTCTCAGTAGGAATGAGGACAAAAGAAATAGACTAAGACTGGCAAAGACTGGCAGAAGAGAAAAGGAACCTAGAATCTACTGAGTTTTGTCTTCTGAGGCTGGCCCTTAAATAATAATCTATTATACCAGTCAAAGGCAGAATAGCTTAGTGGATTCTATTTCTTTGTGCCTCAGTTTCCTTCTCTGGAAAATGAGGGGATTGTGTTAGATGAACTCTAAGATCCAATTCAGTTTTAGAGTTATGATTTTATGACAAATAAGAATTGAAATAAAAGTATGACCATGTTGCTTGTGTACTCAATAAACTTCAGTGACTCCCTAGCACCTTTATATAGAACACAAACAGCTTTGTTTGGGATTTTTAAAGCTCTTCACTATCATAGCCTACTTTTCTAGCCTGATTGTGTATTTCTCCCTCCTGTACATTCCCATAACTCCCTACAAGTCATTTCAGAACCTTTGCATAAACTGCCCCTATACCTGGAATGTTCTTCCTCACCTCCATCTCTTGAAGTCACTACTTCTCTTCAAATCTCAGTTCAAGGATCATTCAAGAAGTTTTTCCCAATCCACTCAATTGCTAGAGATCCTCCTCCTCCTCACATTATAAAATATATCACATGTCAACTTATCTGCAAACATATTGCATCCCCTTAATAGAATAGAACCTCCTATCTCATTTCTGCATTTACATCCCAATCACCTAGCACAGATGTGTTACTTATCTGCATCATTGATTGGAACTCCCAAATCATTAATATCTCAGATAAATCTGAGAATCCCCAGCACTTAACAAAGATCACATGACATATGCTTAATAAATGTTTGTTCATTTATTGATTGATAACACTTTCATCATTTTGAACCTGGGATGTCGATTTAGGGCAGGACAAAAATGTTGACCACAGACATGAATGCCATTTTCTTTATTGTCACTTTATGTATCATACAATGCAGATCTCAGCTTTGTATTGAGTTGTCCAACACCACTACCCCACCAAAAAATCCTTTCCTATTACAACTGGAAGAAAGCTGCCCTTTTTTCATTAGGGAGAAACCTGCCTGACTTTCTTCTTGATTGAAATTATCATTTAAGTCCCAGCTAAAATTTACTAAGAAAAAACCAGGGTGACTGCTACCCTATGTAAATGAATAGCAAAGCCAGTCGGGTATACAAAATCCTTGCTGATGAGAAAATGGGAGACGGGGATGAAAAATGGCTTCTTGTGTGAATTGAATTGTTATTTCACTGGCCCGAGAGGCAGGATTTACAAGAGTCCCTCACGGCTTGCAAACTTGTTCAAGATTTAATGAAACAATTGATAATCATTTGTGACTAATCTGATTTGGAAAAGGATGACATGCAATTATAGTGATCATTAGCTCGCCCTTCAAATGTGCTAACTTCTAAATCGCAATAATGAAAGGATCATTCCCTGCTCTCAGAAAGCCCTGGAAGTGATGTCACAGGGGAAACAGGCTTCTTTCTGTTTCTTAGAACAGAGATCTGTCTGGATTCAGCTTTTGTCAACTTTCTTATGTGAACTAAATTGATCCAATTGCCTTTTTTGGTGTTTGCACCAAGACATACTGTGGTATTTTAATATGCCTATGTTTTCAGGGCATAGAGCAATCTCTTGCAAATTCTGACTGCATTTTATTTTGATTTGCAAGGGCCCTGGAAAAGTGAATAGATTAAAGCAGTAGTTTGGGACTAGCTGTTGTCACTTTTGGGGGGAGTGGGTCAAGGGATGTCATTACCTTAAATTGCCTTTTCTGTATTTTTATCTCCTATGCTAAACTTTGGCTTCACAGGACCTTCCCTTGGAACACTACCCAACTCTGACTTCCCTAGGCATCTTTATTTCTTTTTCGAATTTCTTTTAATGTATATTGTTTTTTAATCGCATTAATTTCTGTTTATTTCCCTCCCTGTTTCCTTCTCTGGAAAGTCACCCCTTGTAACAAACTCTAGAAAGTAGTTCAGGAAAGTAACCAACATATAAACATAGTCCAACAACATAGTCCCTTACTTCTTAACAGAGAAAGGAACATGTACTTTCTCAGCTCTTCTCTGGGGCCAATTTTATGACTTTATATGTTAAGCAAAATTTACCTGTCCTGTGTGCCAGTCCCTTCAGACTTTATTCTCAGAATTCTTACATTCGAATGAAATGAAAACTTGATAAATGATATCTTTGAAAGGCAGCATCAAGTAGAGAGAGTGATAGATTGGAAGTTTGGGTTCCAGTCCTACTTCTGACTCTCACCAGTTGCATGACCACAGGCGAATCACTTGGGCTTCTCTGACATTCGAGAAGCTCTCTAAAATTTATCTAGAGTTCTAGATGAGGGCTGTTCAACTAGAGTCCTTGAACTTACACATTCTTAAAAATATTATGATAATTGTATTTAACATCGTTGATTTCCCTTGCGATCCTGTGTATTTTCTTTTATGTGTTTAAAAACATTGTTCTGAAACAGGATCCGTAGGCTTCATGTCATCATGTGTCCATCACACGCACACACACACACACACACACACACACACACAGGTTAAGACTCACTGTTCTACAGGGTTGAGATCTATTCATTGCAGGCAATTCTCTTGACTGGGAGACCATTACTGATGATAACATCAATGAGAATTTAGTTATTGGAAGGCCATGGGAAAGATAAGATTGTAGAATCATCAAAGGATTGGTAATTATAACAATGTTAATGGCCACATTTGCAAATTTCCCAGGAGGGAAAAGCCCATTGAGGGCAGAAGCTTTAGTTTATTTTATTCAATCTCCAGTCTTCAGCAGAGTGCCCAAGGTCACATGGCGGATGCTTAACAAATGTTCAGTAAATTATTCACAAAGCTTTCTCATTCTAACAACCGTAGGTGCTGTAACTATCGTTATTCTGATTTTGCAGATGACAAGACTGAGTGACAGTGCCGTAAAGCAATCTGACTGGAGTCACACACCTAATGAAAGTTGGAGCCAGAATTTGAACCTAGGCTTTTATTGATTCCAAGTTCAACATTTTTTCCACCACTTTCTGGAGAAAAAACCTAAAGAAGCGAACCTCATTTTAAGAATGTCGTTTTAAGAATGTTGAGTACCAAGGTAACCTAGTTGGGATGACATATCTTTTAGGCAGGTAAGGTCTACCTGGGACTCTCCTCAAATCATAACAGCTCTAGGAGGCTACTGCATCTTCCTCCAGGATGGAGTCTCTTGTTTATTTCTTGAGAAGATTCTGCAATTTTTTAAATGGAAATGTCCATATGCTCCATGGTACTGACCCAGATACATTGTGTTGTGAGGATTGAAGACATTTGTAAAACACTTAGCACGGTATCTGGCACATAGTAAGTGTTATACAATGTTAATTCATTATTTGTTCACATAGATGTGTGTGTATTTAATGACCAAGTTTAGATTCAAAAAGGAATACATACATATGCATCTCTTCATTGCTGTGGGAGAGGACCGTGGATATGGGCCATTGTATGTACTGTTAGTTTCAGCTAATATGATGTCATAACCTCTCATTAAGACTGTCAGTACTTAGAAGAGAAGTTATGTACATGGACAGAGGGGCATCTAAATGAAAAACTCCTTAATCTTTTGGGACACTGAACTAAGATTTCATTTCTTTAACTATTACACTAGTTCACAAATGATTTTGTTTTTCAGAACACTATTTTGTTGGAAAAAATATCCTATGGACATAAAGGTCTTGACCATCACACTTCAGGAAAGGCACATAGATGAATGCACATGCACCAACATGACCATTTACTCATCTTTTTGGTTTGCATTTTGGTAATTTTCCCATTCAGTTCACTTTTCTGTTTTTAAATGAAGATTCAAATTTGATGTGGAAAATACACCTTAAAAATAGATCCCACATTTCCCTGTGTATTTTCAACTAAAGTACTGGCCACCTGGAGGATGGTTTTAGATCACTGACAGCACAGATTCCCATGAAAATTAAGGCAAAAGGGACTAGAAAGGAAACATAGAGTATATTCTATTTCTTTTAGACATACTCCCTGAACACAGGCATACATGCTTGTTTTCAAGATTGCTTTGATAATTACATATGTATTTATATACATATGTTTATATGTGTGTGTATATACACATATGTGTATATATATATATATATATAATTTAAAGCAGGACTTTGCCTATAATTCATGAACAGGATATTCCTCAGATCCTTCTAGTGGTACTTAACAATGTTCTAGGTCTAATAGCTTGCAATATCTTGTTTTATTTCAGAGAGAAACAGAAAGAGAAAGAGAGAGAGAGAGAGGCTCTCTTCTCTTTACCTGCCCCACCCCCGGCAAAAATGGATGTGAAAAGTATGTCATTAACATTTTGCTACCATCAACTTTAGTCATCAGTTTAATTGCTGGAATTTAATTGTCCTCATGAGGTTTTTGCAGTGACTGCTTCATTGACCATCTGGTTCCCCTGAAATAATTATTCCATATCCTGTGAAATTTAGTGAAAGTCTGCCATTTTCCTCGGAGAAGACTGACAATCACTGGTATGATATAACAGGGACAGAGAAAAGAAAAGACTTTCCAAATACATATATGTTTTGTGAACAGTTCTTGAGAATATTCACTGAACCAAACTACTGTATCTAATAATACTTTGTATTTTTTTTCGGGTGCCTGCCATCAGAAGATCTCAGTGCGCTGTTTAGGGCATTTAAGAAAATGTAATTACTTGGCAAACCTCTAATAAAGCCTTCTCTTCCTCTACTTATATTTAACAAAAATAGAAAAGCTATTGAAATACAGGCTAAGGGGAAAAAACCAGGGCTATAAACCCTAAGTCTGACTCACTGAGGACTTTTTATGTCTTCCCTGATGCTGAATCTTAATTGTTTATGTACTTACACTGCATTTCTGTGGCTTTTCTTCCTGTTCTTCCAAGATAATTTTGTACCAAGGAGGAGGGATAAATGAAGTTCTTTGCTTTGGATTTGAGAATCAGGAGTACTTTTTATGGTTTCTACTTGCCTATGCTGTGGTTGTTGGGGGCAGAGAAAGGAGTATGTTTCTTGTGGAAGAGGGTTGAGCTTGTGCCAGGTTGAATTATTCCTTTTATTTCTTTTTTTGGAGATGGAAAATGCTTCAGTATTATGGTATAGCAAGTGCCTTCCCTGTAACTAGATTCCTAGAAAAAGATGTATTCAATTTTGATAGTGTGTTGACATAGGAAGAAGTTGGGAAGAGAAGGATGCCTGCTGGAACCAGGGTTCTAACGAATGCCAATGAGGTGGGACAAGTGACCCGTGATTAAGTATTGTCACCCTCAATACTGGGGGAGGCAAAAACTGACTCCAAAAGGAAGATGTTTAGCCATTTGGAATTGAATGTCACAGTTTAGATATCAGCAAAGTCTAGGCAGTAGATTAAGGAATTCAGTTTTTTTCAGGTATTTGAATTCTACTCAGGGAGAAGAGTGATTTCAGTTGTTCTACTGTAGAATAAATCAAAGTTGGGCTTGGTTTAAGGTACAACTTCTTAATAACCAAAGATATTCAAAATGCACTACTTCAGTTGGGAGCGGGTTGCTCCTCAGTCATCATGGTAGATGGTCATGTAAGTATTGAGTATGTCTTAAGAGGAATTCTTATTCAGGACTGGGTGGCACTAAATGATCAGTGAGGTTCTTTGTAACTCCAGCATTCAATGATAATGTGGAATCCTGCTCTGGATACCACTGAGACATAGGATAAAACAAAACAAAAATAATTTCTCAGTTGATACCATGTTTTCCTGGATCAGTTCTTAGAAAGACCAAATTTTCTGCAACTTAAAACTCTCCACAGGACTCCAGGTCCTCTTAATGCCCCACATAGCTCCTTTGGGATTTCTTTGAAATGGGTTTTGGGAGGCAGAGGATTCCAATAAAAGGTGGAAAAGTGAGGCTGGTGACCTGCACAGCCCTTCCTCCCTCAAAACAAAGTCAAGTGTAAGTCATGTCATCATTTCTCTGATGGTATAGTCTTCTTCGGCAACAAAAGATGAACACAATCCTGTGAGTAGACACAGCTGGCTGAATGGGGACCCAGCTAACTGGGTACTCAACTCCTCCTCTCCTGTCTGTCTCCCCCTCCCCTTGCTTCTCCTCTCCAAAGAATTGTAAATTTGGATGGCCAAAAGATGCCCAGTTGATTTGAGTTTTACTGGCCCCTTTCCTTCCTTTCCCTTTCCTTCAGTTTCCTTCTCTTCCTTTCTTCTACATCATCCTGTCCTTTTCTCTCCCAAAACCTTAAACCTATTGCACTCTGAAGCTGGCACCTCAGTGGGTTCCTGCCTATGGGGCTCCTCTAGACCGTACTAGCTTTAGAGTGATTATCAATAGTAACTGTTGCTGTTTCCCACCCAGCCTGATGTCCTTGTTTTCTTGACCTCATTAAAGGGGCTGTGATCTGGCTACTTCTTAAACTGTCCTATTCAATGAATGGGCATTACCTCACCCTAAGTGAGTACCTGAAAGAACCTTGGCCTAAAGGGCCCAAGGTCTCCCAATGCATCCTGGGTCATCTCCAATCATCCTAATGAATATCTGGTCACTGGATTCACATGGCTCTGGAGAAGAAGTGAGGCTGGTGACCTGTACAGCCCTCCCTCACTCAGAACAAAGTCAAGTGCAAGTCATGTCATCATTTCTTTGATGCCATGGTCTTCTTTGACTATGAAGGATGAACACAAAATGGGAGTTACAGATTTTTAAAATACTAAGTCAGCTAGAGACTTGGAATAGAGCCTTTGATCCTATTAGCAGGAGGAAGGGAATTCAAAAGATAGAGTGAAGCCTAGAGGCTCTAATCAAGTGGTTAATTGTTATGCACTTCTAAAGAATTTGGCCCTTGGAGACTATGACTGTAAAATCTGGTAAATTTACCTCTGTTTAAAGAGAAATCAAAATGATGGGTAACCCAAATGGCAGTACAGAGATAGATGGGCATAAATAGGCTGCAGCAGATTATGACTGACCTATTGAATGTACAAAGTATCACACAGGATATAATCAGAGAGATGTATAATTAGTCAATAAACATTTATTAGGCACCTACTATGAGACAGATTCTCTACTAAGCACCAGGGGTACAAAGAAAAGCAAAAGAAAGTCCTGCCATCAAGGGACCCCACAATCTAATATATAACTGGAAAAGGAAGTGGGGCAGTAATGGAAAGAGGGAGGGACAATTGATGGATAGTTGCCCAATAGGAAAACTGGTATTTGGGGAGGATTTCTACCCAAGTCTCATTGAATTAGAGGCTACTAGACAGAACACTATTATTATTAGATCTTAGGTTCTGAATAGCACACCTGGAGTGAGTGCCCATATTTGCCATGGATCACAGGCAGTAAGAGAACCAAATTGACATCCATATTCAAGATGGATTAGTTGGAATAGAGAGAGCCTAGAGCCATAAAGACTAATTAAGATAATCTATTTTTTTTCAGGCAAGAGATAAGCATGACTTCAAATAGAGTATTAGTAGGGGGAGTAGGGAGAAAATTTTGAAAAGAAAATATTGCAGAAGCAAAAATGATGGGACCTACCAATAGACTGGATATGAGAGTGAAGGGAAGGGAAGAGTCAGAGATGATACTAACGCTTACTGAAAAGCACCTGAAACCCCTTTGGTGATTGAAAGGAGGACAGGACAAAGAGTTGCACAGGATAACAAAGTGTGGGTGGGTTGTCAGCAGCACCACTGGATGATGTACTTAGAGCAATGAGAACAGAAATGAATATAAGCTCCTTGATGCCAGCAAGTATTTTTTTTTTATTTCTGTAAACTCAGCATATAGTCAAGTTGAAATCAAGTCAATAAGAATTTATTTAATACTTATTATATGACAAGATCTGTACTAAGGGCTGGGGATGGGAAGTAGGTAAAAACAGTTAAAATGCTCAAACAAACCAAGAATTTATAACATTTCCTTCTTATTCACCATTGTGCTCTTCATAATGAAAATCAACATAGAAGATGCTATGAGGGAGGGCTTTACTCCGATTTACAATTTCTTCCTTCTTCAGGACTGAGTATAGATAGTAAACATTTCATACAAATAGCAGCATGTGTCCAAGATTCAGGCAAGCACATAATTGCATAATGAAAACAATTAACAGCATTAGAAAACACTTATCTTGATGTTTTTTTTTCTTTCCATGAAAGGATGAATCTCTATGGAAAAAGCTAAAATTTTCTTGGAGATATCAGAATATTTCTATTGTATTCAACATTCTTCCCATCCTATCATTTATTTTCTTTTGTTCTCCTAATCAGTCCTTTCTGAAACCTTCCTTTTCCATCTTCTTCCAATTGCCAAACATAGCAGGTCTCTGTATTTCTTCTCTTGGACAACTCTTCTCTCTTTAGTCTCCCTCCTATAAGGAAATAAGGGTATATGAAGGCATCCACAGAGGACTAGTACCTATGCATAAGGGTTTTCTGAGCCCTTTTCAGGGCTACTCATCCACCTTTGGTGTATACTTGTCATTCAGCACTCACCTGTGGTTCTAAGAAGCTGTAGCAGTGGTCACATTCTGGTAAAACCATCTTGGCAGGTGGGCTAAATCAGGTTGAGGGTAACTGACAAGTCTCAAACCCATTGGTGAGTTAGGGGGTTGTCTACCTTAAGCATGTGAAGACTTCCTTTGGCAGAATGGATGAATGAGAACTTGCCATAAAGGCAGCCGAAGTAGACACTGAGGAGCACTTAGAACTCAGTGAGACATTGAAGATACCAAGATCATTCACTGCATCCTGGATCATCACCAGTCATCCTGACTTTTGTCTTGCCACTGGACTTTGATGACTCTGAAAGAGAGTGATACTGATGACACAGTACAAATACCTCATTTAAATCCAATTCATACACTGAAACTAGATTCAGAGATGTTTCAACACACAAGAAAAACTGCATCTCAAGCTAGGCCCATATTTGAACAAAATGGGACCCTGCTTGATTCTCTATTGATTCATAAGCATTTATTAAATTTATACGAGATTTGAGATACTGCTTTAGGCTTTGGAATATAGAGAAAAAAAATGAAATGATCCATGCCATTAAGGAGTTTACAATCTATTGGAAGAGACAACATGTATATAAATAAGTTGCTTTTGGCATTTCTGTGTGTGTGTGTGTGTGTGTGTGTGTGTGTGTGTGTGTGTGTTTGAATCTTGAATTTGTCATTTACTAATTGGTGGCTTTTTGGCCAGTTATCTCCTGGGTTCTTAGTTTCATTTTTCATATGAGGAAATTAGCCTGCTGTCTTTCCAGCTCAAAATTCTATGATCTTTTAATCTAAGTATGTCTCCCCAGGGATTTTGGATCATGAATAACTATTTAAGCCTTCTAATTCTCTCAGATGACATAATTTAAGTCTTTCCCACCTTACCAATCAGAAACAAGATTCTCCTTTCTGCCCCCATTCCATTCCCATTTCTGCAATGATGGTGGATTTTTCATGAAATATTTTCCTTTTCCTAAAGTTTGTAAGATTTAAATGAAATAAAGTGGTCATAAGGATACTCTGGTAGGCTTCTAAGTCCTTCTTTCTTATACACTTTATGAACTGGTGGTGTAGACATAATGAAAGGACCTCTCTTTCTGGAGTTAGTTGACCTACAACCCATATCCTCCCTCTGAAGCCATGTGCCTGTATGACCCTGCGTAAGTCACTTAGATTCCATGAGCTTCACTTTCCCTCTTTGTAAAATTATGAGGTTAGATAATATGATCTCTAGAGTCCCTTCTAGTTTTAGAACTAGGATCCTGTAAAACATGAAGAAAAACGGCAGTTCAGGGACTAGAAGTATAGTCAGTCAGTCATCTAGCATGCATGGAACAACTAATATAAACAATAATATGGACCTAGCTTGAGATGCAGTTTTTCTTGTGTGTTGAAATATCTCTAAATCTACTTTCAGTCTCAGTCTCAAGAAAGTGGCTAATGTCTGAGTTGACATGTAAATGTGCCTTGTGCAACTCTCGAGACTGACCTGACTTTGATCTCTCACTGGTTCTTGTATGCCTGTACTCCGAACAGGAATTGAGACCACATCCTGAAATCAGGCTATCTGCTGTAGACCTCCAGGGTCCTAGAATTTTAGATTATCATAAATTATCACACAATTATGATACTAATTTATTTTAAAATGACCAGTCAGTATTCATGACAAATTTGGATTCTCCTAAAAAACCACACCTTTCCTTTATATTGTGGGAAAATGCTTCATTTTTGAATTAGAAGAGTATTTGAATAAGCTGTATAATTTGTGTATTAAGTAGTGGTGTTAGTGTATTGTCTTTTCACAGACATGGAAGGAAACTAGCAAAATACCAGGAAATATTAAGTTCTTAATTCAGTTTTTGAGGGATAAGTGGAGAAATGATTTAATTCTTGCATTTGTATCCATAACAAAGTAAGACCTAATAAATGCTTATTGATTGATTGATCTGTGATATTACTCCTTCCAACTGTGCAGATCACAACCAATCTGTTCTCTCATTTTGTCTGACTTTTGTCCATTTTCTACTGCAAATTATCCAAGGCAGTATTAATAAATTAGTGGTCCTCCTTATCTCTACATAAATGTCATCATGACGTAATAGAAGAAAGCATACATTTAATAAGCTTTATATGAATGGGACTCAACCCTTTTACAAAGAAATGAAAGCTCTGATACAGCAGAGTTTAGCAAATAAATAGCAAATTGTAGAAAAAATACATTAAGAAACAAAATTGTGGGAGGGGGAAGGTATCTTGGTTAATACGTGTTGTCCAAATCAATGTGTTTTTTTCTTTAAAAAAAAAAAGACAAAAATCAATCTTTATTGTTTTGTTTCTCTTTTTTTCTTCTTTTTACATGTAATGTGTGGGGAAATATCCAACTGACTTTTCAGCTCCCTTTCATAAATCAAATTTTGTTATTTATTCCAGATAATCAAGTGGGCCAAAGAGGACAAATTGTGGCTCATGGCAGATTCCTCTTACACTGTTTAACATCTTCCATGTGTGGGTGAAAACAACACATTACAAAATATAATTGATGCCAGTAAAAACAGAACAACCAGTTTTTTATCTTAAACATGGAATTAATCTAAACATTGATTTAAAAGTTCAAATTTAATTCATCCTGCCATGCGTGGAATTTGTAGTGCAGATTAAATAGATGACTGCTCTCATGATGACCATCCAATATCTTTTATTCAGTACTTATTGTGTGCATGCTTCTGAACATTAATTGGTAAAGTGCATCTCAAACTGCTTAATTATGGAGAAAATGGGGGAGAATAGCTGTGAAAGTAAAGTTCAGGTGGATGAATGAAGCAGGAGGGTCTTCTTCTGTTAATTCAAGCTTCTGTAGGATTCCAGAAGTCTGAAGCCGATTTGAAGAAGACACAAACACACACACCATAGAAACACACAAACAGGTTTCTGGTGCCAGCAAGTCAGATGATAGAATTAAAATTCTAAAAAAATCTTTCCCAGTTACAGTGATAGTCTAAATTTAATAAGATGGAAGTGCAGAATATTGTGACTATTCTGACTTCTTAGGGCCGAAGTGAACAAGTCTAATCTCTCTTTCATATGATGGTCCTTCAAATATTCAAAGAAATTCTTATAGTTACCTGGCAACTCACATATACAGTTTGTCCAACTGATAATTACATGTCATGATCTTAAAGCCCTTCACCATCTTGGTCATTCCCCTCTAATTGTTTAACTTCTCAAGGGCCTTCCTAAAATGTGACTTCAAAAACTGCACACAGTATTCCAGATGTGGTTTGGCCAGGGTAGAGAATAAGGGAAGCCTAAGATGTTATTTCTCTCTATGTGCTGACCAAGATTGCATTGACCTTCTAGGCTGCCATAGCACACTGTTGACTCAGAATGACTTTGCAGTCCACTAAAATCCCCAGATATTTTCAGAAGAACTGCTATCGTCCATAGTCTACCTATATTATATTTGTAAAGTTTGTTTCCTCCCCTAAGTAATCAATAATACACAGTACAATGCAAATGAATTCCTGAAAGGTCCTATATATCATCTGACCACAAAATCATCACCTAAAGAAATCATCGAAGCCATTTTAGTAGTTCCAAGTAGATGAGAAGAAAGACACTTCAAGAACTGGTAAAATTCTCTCATGTGAATTTCCATAGAATAAGCACCATGGATGAATAGTTTAAGTAGGTAAAAGAGCTTATTTATGAATCACATCCTTTTTTTTCATCTGAAGAAAGATTTTGTGACTAAATTATAAAGTCTCAGTCTGTACAGGCTTAGAATGTGGATTCAGACATGTTCTTAACTGAACTAGTCCAACTGAGCATCTAAAATATTAAACTTTGTGTTAAAAAGTGAAATAATGATGTATATTCTATTAGACCTTTCAGATCACTTCTAAATTATTTGGGGCTCCTACTGTTTGTTTGTTCTCTAGATCGTTGCCTGAAGCATTTCAATAATTACAATAAAATAATAGAATTAGGATTAGATAAATTAACTGGAAGTGAAACTGCTTATCTTTTCCCTGACAGCTGGTAGGCAAGTCCCATTCCACAGTTGCTCAAAAATACAAATGGTGCTTTTATGACAGCAAACAATACAACTATCATGTACAGTGTGTTTGCTAATGCTCAACAGGAGTGGTATGTAAGTGACATGCTAACAAAGATAAACTTGTTTCATTTAACCACTGTTAATTAGTACCACTTAGAAGAACATGGACATCTGTTCTTGTTCCCAACTGCCTTTGCTTTGGCTTATCCACCGCCCAAGCTTTTTCAGGTTAGGATTAAAAATCGTGCTTCATCTCTACAAAGTTGACATGAGAAAATGTACGTCCTTTACCTTTAATGTTGACTATTTTTTCTTATGAATAAATAGTTTTTAGCCAAAAAGTAAAATCAAGGACAATGATAACACAATTCACATTTGTATAGTGGTTTAATGTTTGCATACAACTTTCCTCCTAATAATTCAGTCATGTTGCTGTTGTGGGTATCATTATAGTCATTTGAAATAGGAGAAAATGGAGACTTTGAGAGGCACAGAATGGTACAGCTTATACTTAATGATGTCCTCCAACTTGTAGATATTATGGTTCTGGAGATGCCCACAAGTTTCTGAAGTTGGATTCAAACCCAGTCCTCCTTAGTATTCATCCAGCATTCTATCCACTTTGCAAACAAGCATATAAAAAGTATTAAATTTTTTGTTTAAGCGTGGGAAAGCCCTGGTGTTTTTGGCCCATAGGCAATTCAACACTACTCAGAAATAGAGAATGTCACATCTTGGTTAACTTGCATATTCAAGAAATCTTTTAGATAATTAAGTTGTCTGGTTTATTATAGGCAGAACTGGACAAGACCTTAGAGATCATTCAATCCCACACCATCATTTTACAGATAAGGAAAATGAGGACAGAGGAGAAAAAGTAACAGAGTTGTGGCACAAGCCTACCTCTTTTGCTCTGAATCTAATGTTCTAGAGGTATCTAATATTAGAGCTAGCCATAAACAATTTTTCTGTTTCTTTAAAACAGAATTGTGAGATATACATATACACATCCATATATATATATTATATATATAATATATATATGTATAAATGTGTGTATACATATATGTATATATGTATGTATAATATGTGTGTAATACTCATCTTCTTTAACTTCTTCTCTACCCCTCTTCACATGAGTGGATATCCTGTCATCTTTAATACTCCTAGGTCCCTTTGTCCGTATCTCTTTGTTTTTAAATCAATTAATTTATTTTTAGTTTTCAATGTTCACTTTTACAAGATTTTGAGTTTCAAATTTTCTCTGCACTTCTCTCCTCCCCCCACCAAAGAGAGAGCATGGATTCTGATTATCCCTTCCCCAAATCTGCCCTCCCTTCTATCACATGTACCCCTTCTCTTCTCCCCTTCCCCTCTATTTTTTGTAGGGCAAGATAGATTTCTATACCCCATTGTCTGTATATCTTATTTCCCCATTGCACATAAAAACAATTTTTAACATTTGTTTTTAAAACTTTGAATTCCAAATTCTCTCCTTTCCTCCTTCCCCACCCACCTCCACTGAGAAGTCAAGCAAATTGATATAGGTTATACATGTGTAGTCTTGCAAAACACTTCCTTAACAGTCATGTTGTGAAAGACTAACTATATTTCCCTCCATTCTGTCTTGTCCTCCATATATTTTGATCCTGACCCTTCTCTAAAGTGTTTACTTCTGATTACTCCCTCGTCTCATTTACCATCTCTTCTATCATCCTAATCTCATCCCATTCACTTTCCACCTACTTTCCTGTAGGGTAAGATAGATTTTCATACCCAATTGAATGTGCATGTTATCCTTTCCTTAAGCTAAACGTGACGAGAGTAAGGTTCATTCATTCCCTCTCACCTCTCCCCTCTTTCTCTCCATTGCAAAAGGTTTTTCTTGCCTCTTTTATGAAAGATAATTTAACCCATTCTATTTCTCCCTTTCCCTTCCCTATATATCTCTCTCTCACCCTTCAATTTTATTTTTTTAGATATCATTCCTTCATATTCAACCCACCCTGTGCCCTCTGTCAATATGTATATTTCTTCCAACTACCATAATATTGAAAAAACACTCATAGGTTACAAATATTATCTTTCCATGTAGGAATGTAAACAGTTCAGCTTTAGTAAGTCTTTTTTGATATCTTTTTCCTGTTTACCTTTTCATGCTTCTCTTGATTTTTGTACTTGAAAGTCAAATGTTTTATTCAGTTCTGGTCTTTTCATTGAGAATGCTTGAATATCCTCTTATTTCATCAAATATCCATTTTTTTCCCTGAAGTATTATACTCAGATTTGCTGGGTAGGTGATTCTTGGTTTTAATTCTACCTCCTTTGATCTCTAGAATGTCATATTCCAAGCCCTTTGATACCTTAATGTAGAAGCTACTAGATCTTGTGTTATCCTGATTGTGTTTCCACAATACTAGAATTGTTTCTTTCTGGATGCTTACAATATTTTCTCCTTGACCTTGAAACTCTATTTGTCTGCAGTGTTCCTAGGTGTTGTCTTTCTGGGATCTCTTTCAGGAGGTGATCAGTGAATTCTTTCAATATCTATTTTACCTTCTCGTTCTAGAATATCAAGACTGTTTTCCTTAATAATTTCTTGAAAGATGATATCTAAGCTCTTTTTTTTGATCATGGTTTTCAGACAGTCCAATAATTGTTAAATTATCTCTCTTGGATCTATTTGTCAGGTCAATTGTTTTCCCAATGAGATATTTCACATTGTCTTCTATTTTGTCATTCTTTAGGTTCTATTTTATAATTTCTTGATTTCTCATAAAATCATTAGCTTCTATCTGCTCCTTTCCAATCTTTAAGGAATTATTTTCTTTAGAGAGCTTTTGGACCTTCTATTCCATTTGGCCAATTCTGCTTTTTAAGGCATTCTTCTCCTCATTGGTTTTTTGGACCTCTTTTGCCATTTGTGTTAGTCTATTTTAAAGGTGTTATTTTCTTTAGCATTTTTTATTCCCCTTTGGCAAGCAGTTGACTTATTTTTCATGATTTATAAGCATCACTGTCATATCTCTATCCAATTTATCCTCTGCTTCTCTTACTTAATTTTCAAAATGCCTTTGGAGCTCTTTCTTGGCCTGAGACCAATTCATATTGTTCTTGAGGATTTGGATGTAGGAGGTTTGACTTTATTGTCTTCTTCTGGATATATGTTTTGAACTTGTTGCAAAAGTAAGATTCTTTGGTTTGTTTTTATTTTTACTGTTTTTCTCATTTTTCGAACCAATTATTTGACTTTTAGCTTCTTTGTCAAGGTAATTCTCTACTTCCAATGAGGGGGGAGGAGAGCACAGTCTCAAATTTCAGGGATTTTGTGCAGCTGTTTTCAGAAATACTTCTGGGGACCTGTAAATTTTCAGCTCTTCCAAGAATGTATGATCAAAGGGGAGGTGTTTACTCCTCTCCTTTCTGTGCTCTGGTCTGTGAGTGACTTCAAACACTCTTCTCTTCCTTGGAACTGTGAGGATTCTCTCTCCACCGTTGTTAGATTAGATTAAACTATCCTTTATTCATCCAGGATGCATGGCTCCTGGGGATGAAGGATTGACATTGGATGATAGATTGCATACTGAGTTTTGGAAGATGGAAGCCAGAGACAATGGCAGCAATAACAATTTCTCTGTTATTGTTATATCAGTAGTCAGATAGAGCCCCAACATAAATGTTGGCATCTGGGACATTTGAGCAGTACCCCTTTTTGTATTGAGGTTGTATGAATAGATGAGTATATGCATCCAACTCTTGAGGAGAGATCCTCAGACTCTAAATCCAACAGTGGGAAATAGCACCACACAATAAAAGGAGCACTCACTCAGAAATGAGGAGACCTGCCTCTGCCAATGAATTATCACAGCTGACTATGATTTAGCGGATGAACACATGAGGTAAACTGAAGTTAATTGATCTGTACAAGTTCATGCAACTAGTCAGGAGCAAGATTTGAATACAGATCTTCCTGACTCCAAATTTAGTCTACTCTAAAGCCCTTTTCTAAAACCAACTCTGGGCAAATCACTGACATTTTCTGTACCTCTCTTTTCTTATCTATAAAATGAAGACAATAATACTGTGTTTCTTATCTTAAAAGATATTGATGTTAAATGAGATGAAGTGAGTGATTAAGTGAGATAGTGTAGACAGGAGACAATACTTAAGTTTTGTTCTTAAGTTTTTCCTTGGGGTACTGATCCAAGGTGGGAGTGTAATGAGCTAGAGAAAAGTGAGCCAAAGCCTGACGACCTTATTCTGGGGTCAGGCCACACTAGGGATTCATCTGGGCACTATATGAATGCAAAGCAGGGGCCTCTTTTCTGGAAAAAGGCCCCTTCAACCATGGATCTCAAATCTGGGATATTGCATTATCGATGAAGATGATGTCATGACAATGATGATGATGATGATGATGATGACCATGACTATTAGAAGTTGCCTTCTATGCTTATATTTGGAAATATATATATATATATAAAATGTATGTATGTATGTGTGTGTTTGTGTGTATATTTGATCCTGGAGTGAATATGAAGTCATTGGAGTTTTAGAGAAATTAGTCTAGAAGTTGAGCGTCAGATGAATTCAAGTGAAGAAAGCTTTAAAGCAGGGAGACCAATTCCAAGGCTACCAAGAGACCCAACGAAAGGTGATGGACATCTGGCCTAGAATGGTGACTGTGTGAGTAGAGAGAAGGCGGCATGTATGAGAGATGTTGCGAAGGTGGAAGCAACTCTGTTTGGCAATGAATTGAAAGTGTTGGATGAGTGTGAGTAAAAAGTCTAGGATAGCACTAATGACACTTATCTACACTATATAAATGTACATGCATGCATGCCATGGTCATAAATGTACATATATGCATGTGAATGTTTGTCCTTTTCCAATGAACTCATGCACACTCATTTATATTCTTCTTACATTATTTAGTGTTCCTATCATCTCCATACATAAGCTTCTGAGATCAAGTTCCATGTCTACACTTCTTATGTTGCCCCTGCAGAAAACTTACTATACTCCTCTGTATCCCATAGCCCTTATAATAAATGGTTGCTCAGAAGAGCATAGCATTCCAAAGCAATTAGTCTTTCCTGACATCAGCAATGGAAAATCCATAAAATGGAAATAAAAGAATGTTGCTCTCAAATAAATGTTACTTGTGCTCATAAGTACCTCAGTTTGTGGTCTCTGGGATAATGAGCTCAGAAGACATAGATTGCTTGCCATATTGCTTTACTACTTTGGGATTACCACTTAGATGACTCCATTAACAAATAGAGTGCCTGCAATCACCAATTAGTTAATCATATGTTACCAGACATGAATTAAAAGATATACATTTTCTTCTGATTATAAGCCTTCATATAGCCTAAAACAACAGTGGTATCATGAGTGAATCAAAACATTTTTTCTACATGTAGCCATATATGTTACTGGGTAGCTTATGATTCTTTTCCCAAAAAACAAAACAAAAAACACTTAGTAAAGCATTACTACAAAACAGTAGATAGTAATATCTTGGCCATCATGGTTTATGACGTCATAAAGTATACTTTAGGGAGAAGAGTGGAATGCCATCCTTGTTTCATTTTATGTCTGGAGCTCATATAGTCATTTTATGATTACATCTATGTACTGAGGCTATGTTAAGATTTCTGTAAAGAGCTTGGGCTCCCTAAGCTGAATCTTTACAGTTTCACAGTCCACACAAACTTATACAAAGTTTGAAAGGACGTGGCATTTTAAAAAATTGTTTTTAATTTTTAATCTTTATTTACCAATTTCCCAATAGTTAATTCCCCAAATTTTAAGGTTTTTTTTCCTTTGTCTGAAAGAGTAGAAAGGAAAAGCCAAAACTCCAAGAGAGTCACGGTGTATGGAAAGTATCGGGTTTAGAACCAGAAGACCCAGTTTCTCTTAATCACTTACTAGCTCCATTACCTTAGACAAGTCATTTATCTCTTAGAGCTTCAAAGTACTCATTTATAAAATGAGATGATTAGACAAGATGATCCCCAAGGCATCTTAGAGTTCTTAAATCCTGCTCATTTAGAAAAATGTGAAGGGATTGGACTAGATGACTTGGGTGGCCCAGCAGATGGAGTGCTGGGCTGGAGTCAAGAAGACCCATGTACAAATCCAGGCTTGGACACTTACTAGATATGTGACCTTGGGCAAGTCACTTGACTTGTCTGCTTCAGTTTCAACTATGAAATGAGAACAATAACATCATTAATACCAGAATAGTAGAAAACAGAGCATGTTTACAGGATGAGGAGAAAGCCTAGGTGAGAAGGGGATTGAAAACACAAGAGACAAGAGTGATGATTGATATTGTAATGTCTCTGAGAAGAAGGGAGGATATACTATCAAGGGTAAAGGTGAAGGGGATGTTTGGTCATTATGAAAGCACTGTGTTCAGAGAGAATTTAAAACATAACAAAAACCAAATTACTTATGGTATGCTTAGCAGGTCATAAGAGGAACAGATCCAGTGAGGGATAACTAATAAGAAGACAAAAAATTAAAAAAATGAAATAACTCTGGCTTCAAGAAGTTCATATTATAAGGCATGTATCTGATGGACTGTCAGATAGGAAATGAACTATGGTCTAACCTAGGGTTTGGAACTGGCTACATGTGGTATAACAGGGGGATGCATACAGAAAACGAAATAAAAAATACATGCAATTAATTAAAGGTTGAAAGGAACAACAATAAGTAAGAGAATCAAGAGAGGTCTCCTGTAAGAAGGTGAGCTTGATCTTTTTGGTGGTGGCAAAGAATTGGAAGTTGAAAAGATATCCATCAGTTGAGGAATGACTGAAAAAGCTATGGAATACACATGTAAGAGAATCCTTCTATGCTATAAGAAATAACGAACAGGTGAATTTCAGAAAATCCTGGAAAGACTTGTATGAACTGATGCTAAGTGAAGTGAGGAAAACCAACAGATCATTGTTCACAGAAATAGCCATCAGTGACTGATTTTCATAGGCTTCTCAGCAATGCAAGGATCTAAAACAATTCCAAAGGACTCATGATGAAAAATGTCATCCACATCCAGAGAAAGAACTATGTTATCAAAATGCAGAGAGAAGCATACGATTTTCCTTTCTGTTTTATCTTTTTTTTTCTTTCTCAGGGTTTCTTCCATTCATTATAATAATTCTTTGTAACATGACTAAAGTGAAAATGTATTTAATAGGAATATATGTGTAGAGCCCATACCAGATTGCATTCCATCTTGGGGAAGTAGGGCACAGGGAGGGGGAGAAAATGAAAAACTTGCGGAAGTAAATTGAAAATTGTAAAAAAAAAAAATGACTGATTTCACTTCTGTATTTCCATCCCCTGGTATGCAGCAAGTACTTAATAAATGGCTTCCCATTCATCTATTTATTAACCTAGAAGGACAATAAATACATGAAAAATGGAAAATACCTGTGAAGATTTTTTATAGTAAACTATTCTTCATCAGTGACACATAAAAGAAATAATGAGCAAGGATATTTCAGAAAAACCTGGAAAGACTTATTTGAACTGATGCTGAGTGGAGTGAGCAGAATCAGGAGAACATTGTACACAACAACAGTAATACTGTGCAATAACCAACTTTGGTAGATTAAATTCTTTTCAGCATGCAATGATCTAAGACAATTCCAAAAGACTCATGATGAAAAATGCTAACCACATCCAGAGAAAGAACTATGGAGTCTGAATGCAGAACAGAGTATACTCTCACTCTCTCTCTCTCTCTCTCTCTCTCTCTTTCTCTCTCTCTCTCCCTCCCTCTCTCTCTCTGTTAGTTAGGAACATTTTAGAATACATTAAAATCAACTTCTGCTTTTCCTCCTTTACTCTCTTTAGGACAGCCAGGTTGAAAAGAAACCTGCCTTGATAAATTGCTTTGAAAGATTCCCAGGGGCAGAGCCAAGATGGTGGAGTAGAAAGACTCACATATGCTAGCTCCAAACCCACAGCCCATGGATTTCCTCTAAAAAGAACTCCCAACAAATTCTGGAACAGTAGAAGCTGCGCAGCAACACAGTGAAGGAGATTTCTGTTCCAGAGAGCCCTGAAAAACTGATCCCAAAGGTCCGTCATGCACTAATCGGGAACAGAGCCCAACCCTGCCCTGCCCTGGCCACACGGCACTGAGAGGAGCAAGCAGATCTGAGAAGGATTTAGGGATGGAATCTCTCGTGGCCACAAAGGTCCCTCCACCCACAGATGCACAGGTCAGTGAGAGAGATGTCTGGATGGGCTGAGAGGGGAGCGGGATGTCTCCATGACTCAGGCCCCCTCGGGAGGCAGCAGCACAGGCAGCGGGAGGCCAGAGGCTCCCAGAGCAGGCAGGAGCTCAGCAGGAGCTCCACTACTGTAGGTCTCCGCATAAACCCCCTGAGGGAACTGAGCCTGGGAGGCAGCCCTGCCACCACCTGAGCACCAGAACTTAAGATCACATTGAATAGCAGCCAGGCCTGCTGCTGAAAGCCCTGAGGCTGGGGAGCAGCATTTGAATCTCAGACCCCAAGCACTAGCTGGGCAGAGGTAGGTGGGGGTGGAGAGGAATCTCAGAAGTCAAGTAACTAGCTGGGAAAACGCCCAGAAAAGGGAAAAAAATAAGACCATAGAAGGGCACTTTCTTGGGGACCAGATGATTCTGCCCTTCCTCTCTGACAAGGAAGAAAACTGTTTACCATCAGGTAAAGACATAAGAGTCAAGGCCTCTGTATCCTAAACATCTGAAATAGATATCCAATGGGCTCAGGCCATGGAAGAGCTCAAAAAGGATTTTGAAAATCAAGTTAGACAGGTGGAGGAAAAACTGGGAAGAGAAATGAGAGAGATGCAAGAAAAGCAGGAAAAATGGGTCAATACCTTGATAAAGGAGGCCCAAAAAAATGCTGAAGAAAATAGCACCTTGAAAAATAGGCTAACTCAATTGGCAAAAGAGGTTCAAAAAGCTAATGAGGAGAAGAATGCTTTCAAAAGCAGAATTAG
>CM053771.1:509260245-509347091 GCA_028658325.1 Potorous gilbertii
GACAAGAGAAGGGAGGGATGATAGAAGAGAGGGCAGATTGGTGATAGGGGAAATTAGAATGCTCAATGTACTGGGGTGGGGGAGGGGACAAATGGGGAGAAAATTTTGGAACGCAAAATTTTGTAAAAATGAATGTAAAAAGTTAAATAAATAAATTTATATTAAGAATTGAAAAAAAATATTCCCAAATATTTTTAGTGGGGGCGGGGGGAGGGGGGTATCATTTTGAGAAGATTGCCAGAACTAGAACAGATGGAAGTTGTTTCAGTTAGAAGATATACATATATATGTGTGTGTGTGTGTGTGTGTGTGTGTGTGTGTGTGTATTATATACATATACATATACATATATATATATATATATATATATATATTACAGCAAGCATATAAAGTGTGAAAGATACTTGAAGGCATTTATTTTATCAGGAAGATTGAAAATTGATGGACTATTATATCAGACTATAGAAGAATGAGTAAACACTTCTCTGGAAAATTTTTCAATGAAAACACAATTGCTCATAAGAATTATTTTACCTTTCACAGATTCTCCTTTGAGTGGGTAGAATATAATTTTGCTGGTCTTTAGTGGGAGCTTTCATCAGTTTAAGAAAATGGGTTTTTCCAGCCCCTCAAGTGGCCTCTAAAATATGGTAGGTTTCATTGTATTTTACTCTTTGCATGTTTTACATCGTTTCCAATTCCCCTCCCTGGGATCTTAGAGCTATCAACTAATTCCCACTTCTAAGCATTACAGAACTACTAATTATCACCTTCTGCATGTGAAGGCCACCATGGAATTGCCAGTACCACTACATTCATCCTTGGCCTTCATCTATCCATATGCACCTGTAGCAACTCCTGGTGACCATGTGGCTTCCTGGAACCATGTCATTAAGTAGGATTGTGGCACTGAACACTTTACTTACAAAATGTAGAAATGAACAGTCACTGGGGCCTTTTAAAAAGAGCCCATCTTGCTAAAATAGTGAAAATTATTACAAATTATCTATATATAAAATCAATATATTGATGTGCAAAAGCATATTAAACAGCAATGGAATATTTTTTGCTTTGGAAAAGAGAGAAAATCCAAATGATAAAACCACAGTAATTCATTTCATTTATAAATAGAAACTGTAAATTGTAGGGTGCCAATAAACAAATGATCATAACTGTAAGTAACAGCAGGGTAGAATTCTGAAATTGTGTTTAAAAGTAAAGGATTTACCATCTTCAGAATGCTTGTTTAATAAACTTACAGTTTAGAGTCCTCTTAATTAAGTGTCTCTTGGGTGCACTGGGCTCTGGAAGCAGACAAAATATGGAATTTTCCATTTCTATACTACATGTGGTTAATATTAATATATATGTATTGTAGGATTCCTGTAAATCTATCATTTTACTTCATAATATTTAAATTTCTCTTTTCCTTTCATGAAAACAACTCTGTGATTGAGAAAACTGCATGATGGTAATGTGTATTTCTTATTTTAAAATTCTAAGGTTTGCTTTGCCAAATATTTTCCAAACCGGCTCCTTCCAAAAACAACTGAAATTCCCTGGGCATATGTTAGACACTCAAGGAGATTCATTAACTCTTTAATGATGGTCAGAACATTATGAAGGAGATTAGATTCAGTTCCATTCAGAACATTTATTAAATATCTACAACATGCAAGGCATTTATGTGCTGGAAAAGACAAAAACAAAAATGATTTAGTGAGAAGTAATCCATGTTGTCAAGGAACTTGTAATCTCTTGTAATCTAGTGAACTGGCTGAAGAATGACTTCATGGAAGTGATTCTGGTTCCAAGATTATAAAATCCATTACTAAATCGGTTGTGAGGCTGTGTCATGACATAGTGAATAGGGAGCTGGCTTCAGAATTAGAAAGATCTGACTTGACATTTATTGGCTGTGTGGCCCTGTGCAGTCACTTACCCCTGATTTCCTTGCAAAACAAACAAAAAACAAACAATAAGAAGAAGAATTAGAAAGATCTGGGTTCAAATTCCCAACACCAATATACAGTAGGATACTGGACAAGTATTTTAAATTCTCAGCACTTAGATGACTTTAAAACTACAACATACAGGATAGGTGTTGATATGATTTGTTGAAGGGAGTTGCCTTCCTGGGAGTCCCCTATACTAAAAAAATTTCAAATGTAGTTTCCCCTCAAATCATCTTTAATATATATGTGTGTGTGTGTGTGAGTGTGTGTGTATACATACATATAATGTTATGGAAATATTTTATTCCATAAATTTAAAAAAATTAATTTTTTAAAAGACATTAATCTAGGCTTGGTACTCCTTGGAAGTAATTTGCACATCAATAAGACACGAACTTTTATTTAGAGCGTATTATCATTTTTTCAAGTGTTCTGCCCTCCATCCTAAACCAGGGGTATGCTGGAAGCAGCCCCAACTGAATTCCCAGACCCAATCACTAAATTTTCAGGATAAATATTTATGTCTCAGGAAATTACAAACATTACAAATCAGGGTTTTATTCATTGTTTTATTGGTTGTCAACTTAAGAAAGTAAGGGAAAGAATCTTAATAATACAGATTATGGCTACAAGTCTTCCATATGTACATTTTTCTTTCTAGAGAGCCAGTTGTTTAAAAAAAAAAAGTATACCAGCAGATTCTTGCTCTCAAGTATACATATTATGGATGAGGAGACTAGAAACAGAAAATATTTCTTATTTTGTTGGTAGTGGTGTGGAGCTAACTTGTTGATAAACCTTTCAAGGGCATCAAAATGAGTTTTGTAGAACATAGGCCAAAAAAAGAAACATAAAACTAATTGAATTTCCAAAGGTTACACAGCAAGTAAGGAACAGAGCTATAGCTATAGTTAAAACACAATTCTTTATTCTTGAACAATTAAACAAACAAACTGGAGTTCAGGAATCCTAGAAATGCTTGAAATAGGGTAGGGGGTGAGGGTTTCCAGGATGACAGTTTGTGGTGTTAGATTGACCTCCAGCTTAAGATTTATCCTTTAATTTTTTTCTCAAATTTTAGATATATAGAAGAGCTGAGAGAAGGTATTGGTAATACTTGTGATAAATAGTATTCCTAAAATCCCATGAAACTGCAACTCCATCAACCCTCTCTCCTCCAACTCATAATGCAGATCACAACTCAACCTATGTGGCACTGGTCCATCTCCACCCATTAAGTTCACTGCAGAGAAGGATCTACCCAACAAGCTGACATCCATATGCCCCTTTGTTTTTTGAGGATAAATTTGATTTTTGGAAATTGTCATCATTTTGTTCCTGTGTTTCCTTAAGTTTCATTTCCCAAGTAAATCTCATTTCCTTAAAAATTAACCCAAGGTCTTCCTTGACAAGAAGGTGTCCTCATTTCTTCTTATCTTAGTAGTTTTTGTGGTTAGTATATACTGAATTCTCCCCATGTTGCCACTGTCAGGGACAATTTCTTTTTTTAATTGATTTATTTATTTTTAGTTTTCAACATTTACTTCCACAAGATTTTGAGTTCCAAATTTTCTCCCCATCTCTTCCCTCTGCCCACCCCAAGACAGCATGCATTCTTATTGCCCTCTTCCCCCAATCTGCTCTCCATTATATCATACTCTTCTTTTCTCTTATCTCCATTCACTCTATTTTCTTTTAAGGGAAGATAGATTTCCATACCCAATTGCCTGAATAACTTATTTCCCAATTACATGTAAAAATAATTTTTAATATTTGTTTTCAAAACTTTGAGTTCCAACTACTCTCCCTTTCTCTCTCCCCACCCATTCCCACTGAGAAGACAAGCAATTCAGTATAGGTCATACATGTATAGTTATGCAAAACACTTCCATAACAGTCATATTGTGAAAGACTAACTATAGCTCCCTCCATCTTATCCTGTCCCCATTTATTCTATTGTCTCTTTTGACCCTCTCCCTCCTCAAAAATATTTACTTCTAATTACCCTCTCCTCCCATTTGCCCTCCCTTCTATCATCTCCCCCACCCACACCTGCTTATCCCCTTCCTCCCTACTTTCCTGTAATGTAAGATAGAGTTTCATACTAAATTGAGTGTGCATATTATTCCCTCCTTAAGCCACATGTGATGAGAATTAGATTCACTCTTTCCATCTCACTTTCCCCCTTTTCTCCTCCATTGAAAAAGCTTTTTCTTACTTCTTTTATGTGAGAAAATTTGCCTCATTCTATTTCACTCTTTCTCCTCCCAATATATTTCTCTCTTACCCCTTAATTTTATTTTTTTAGATATCATCCCTTCTTATTCAACTCACCCTGTGCCCCCTGTCTATATGTGTATAATCCCTCCAACCATCTAAATACTGAGAAAAGTCTCAAGAATTATAAATATGATCTTTCCATGTAGGAATGTAAACAGTTCAACTTTAGCAAGTCCCTTATGATTTCTCTTTCCTGTTTACCTTTTCATGCTTCTATTGATTCTTGTGTTTGAAAGTCAAATTTTCTATTCAGCTCTGGTTTTTTCAGAATGCTTTAAAGTCCTCTATTTCATGGAATGATTACTTTTTTCCCTGAAGTATTATACTCAGTTTTACTGGGTAGGTGATTCTTGGTTTTATGCTCCTTTGACCTCTGGAATATCATATTCCAAGTTCTGCAATCCCTTAATGTAGAAGCTGCTAGATCTTGTGATATCCTAATGGTGTTTCTATAATACTTAAATTGTTTCTTTATGGCTGCTTGCAATATTTTCTCCTTGATCTGGGAGCTCTGGAATTTGGCTACAATATTCCTAGGAGTTGCCCTTTTGGATGTTTTTTCAGGAGGCAATCAGTGGATTATTCAATATTTACTTTCCCCTCTGGTTCTACAATATCAGGGAAGTTTTCCTAGGTAATTTCTTGAAAGATTATGTCTGGGCTCTTTTTTGATCATGGCTTCCAGGCAGTCTAATAATTTTTTAAACTGTTTCTCCTGAATTTATTTTCCAGGCCAGTTGTTTTTCCAATGAGATATTTCATATGGTCTGCTATTTTTCATTCCTTTGGATTTGTTTTATAATGTCTTGATTTTTCATAAAGTCATTAGCTTCCATTTACTCCATTCTAATCTTTAAGGAATTATTTTCTTAAATGAGCTTTTGGACTTCCTTTTCCATATGACCAATTCTGTTTTTTAGGGCATTCTTCTCCTTATCGGTTTTTTGGATCTCTTTTGCCATTTGGATTAGTCTATTTTTTAAAGTGGTATTTTTTTCAGCATTTTTTTGGGTCTTCTTTAGCAAACATTTGACTCATTTTTCATGATTTTCTTGCATCACTCTCATTTCTCTTCTCATTTTTCTCTCTACTTCTCTTGCTTGATTTTCAAAATCCTTTTTGAGCTCTTCCATGGCCTGAGACCAATTCATATTTTTTTGGAGTCTTTGGATTATGAACTTTGACCTTGTTGTCTTCTGTTTGTATATTTTGATCTTCCTTGTCACTAAAGTAAGACGCTATAGTTTGATTCTTTTTTGTTGTTGTTTTTTGCTTATTTCCCCAGCTATTTACTTGACTTTTGATCTCTTTGTCAAGGTTGTTCTCTGCTTCTAATGTGGGTGGCAGGTGTAGTGTCAGCCTCTCAATTTCCCTGCAATCTCTGACCTTAGAGCTCCAGAAAGAGTCACTGCTGCATCATAATAGACATTTCCCTATGACCTTCCAAGCTGTCTTGGGCTGGAGATTTGCTTCACTTCATCATTCTGTGGGTTCCGCATTTCCAGAATTTGTTGAGAGTTATTTTTACAGGTATTTGCCTGGGCTTTGGGGGAGAGTCCTAGGAAGTCCGTGCTGTTACTCCACCATCTTGTCTCCACCCCTTCAGGGACAATTTATACCACTCATTACAGACTAAATGATATAAAATTCAGATGTGTTCATCACAGTGCAGATCACTCTGAGTGAGAAAAGTAAGCCCTACCAGTAGTCTCAATATTATATGTCACATAGGACCAGAATACCCTAAGAAAGGGTCTTGGGATAACTAGACCAAATTAATTATCAAGTGACCAGCCACTAACATGATCTTATTTAATAGGGAGAACAGAACCTGCCATCCTCACTTTATCCCTAGCAATCATAACATTTCAATACACTGAGTAGAAGTGCTAGGAAAAGAGTCAAGTTCAGGGGTGGGTAACCTGCAACCTTGAGGCCACATGAGACCACAAAATCCATAGTCAAAGTCAAAGAGCCACACTTAAGGACCTAGGGGGCTACAAGTGGCCTTGAGGTCACAAGTTCCCCACCCCTGGCATTCAAGCTTTATATAATGCTCAGAAAATGGAAGACCTATCACCCAGTTCCACTCTTCTCTAGATGATTATGCAGATTCCCTGATCTAAGGGCATGTTGAACATATGGATTTTCCCAAACAGTATCAGTTCCCAGTCCCATCTTATGGGAATCCCACCTTTTCCCTGAATCTGCAATATTTCACAGAGCACCAGGCATGCCATCCTTTCATACTGGAGTTGTCTCGCCACAGAAAATGATAGAATGTTCTTAACTGTATTCAATGTTTCACTCTTAGCATAAGAAACATCAATTCAATGAGCAACATTTCCTAAATCTTCTGCTGCACAGATTCTCTTAGCCGCAGGAAATTCATGGGCAATTCAGAGTCTAAGAATACTAGGAAAGACAAAGGCAAGCTGATGTAGCACTCCTGGACCATCCATCCTCCTTTGAGTAGGCAAAGACATATATATAATGCAACATGGTTCTCAAGTGATATTGCACTCATTCTTAAATAGTTTTTATCTTTATATGTACATATAGTAAATTGGGATCTGGAACTTGGTTTAGAGCTTGAACTCAGGGTTTGGGGAAGACTAGAACTCCTGATTTCTTACTTTTTCCATATGGTGTTCTGTGACTGTTGTAGACCACTGACCACAGGGACCAGTTCCCATACCACTCCCCCTTTGGTGCTGCATCTCCTCACTTCCACACATAGACTACCTGTCTCATTCTCCATCTGCAGCCTTAATGTTCTCATTCTCTCTCTCCACACCTATATACATATATATGTGTATATATATATGTATGCAAATATACACATAGGTATATTTATATATGTGTAGAAGTATAGGAATGTATATATGTTTCTATATAGGTATTTCTATATAATATGCATATGTCCACATATACAAATATATACATAGCTATATTTGTATATATGTGTGCATACATGTATATATGTACATAAATATGCTTACATATGAATGCAGGCATGTATATGTGTGGATAGATATATTCCTATATGGACATCTATAGGCACACAGATACACACATATACTGTATACAAACTTATGCATGACCATACATACAAATGGAGCAGCTGAATGGCACAGTGGATAGAGCACTGGACTGAGAGTCAGGAAGACCCAGTTTCAAATCCAACCTCAGATACTTTATTAGCTGTGTCACTCTGGGCAAGTCATTTAACTTCTCTTTGTCACAGTTTCTTCAACTATAAAATGGGAAGTATAACAGCACCTACCTTGTAGGGTTGTGTAAGGATCAAATGAGATAATATTTGTGGAGTACTGTTCCTGGCACACAGTAGGTGCTATATAAATACTTGTTCCCTTTCCTTCTCTATTCCTTGTATTTCTTATTCATCTAGCTTTACAGAAGAACTGAAATTATTACTTGATAGCTATGAAAAGGAATGGGATTCAACCTAATTAAATATTATTTAACCTGGAAAATATTCTTTATCAATAATAAATCTTAATTTGGAAAAGCTTAAATTCAACTCTTAGTTGAACTCAACCTGTATAATTGAATATGTTCCTTCTCTATGATTCTGCTTTGCTGTCGTCTATCCAAGCCTTTTATTTTGCAAATGAGGAGATGGAGGTCCATAAAGGTTACATTTCTTGCTCAAGTTCATATAGTTAATAAGAAACAGAGCCAGGATTCAAACCAGAATCATCTGATTCTGGAACATTACATGACCTTACTCCTCATCTTGTTTCTTTCTGACTATTTTACAAGGTCATTTTATATTTCATTTCTATCCCCCAGGGCCCAGACAGGTATCATCTGCAAATACAAGAAAGAATGGTCTCTCCATTACTTAGGACATTGATGAAAATGTAACTGGGCTGCCCAGGGCTGACCCCAGCTGACCCCACGTCACCTTAGGTTGATAAGCATTCTCTAAATACTCCCTAGGCGCTTGTGCACTTGCCTAATAACTCTGATGGACAGTTCATATGTTTTTTTTCAGTATATGGATAAATATGGGTGAGGAGAGCTAACGGAAGGTTATTTGTAAATATTTTTTACAATTATGGTGCACGGCATCCTCGTTTTCTTAATGATTGTTTTTGCCCATGCCTATTTCATTTCATGACTGGTTAAAAATGGAAGATTTCAGTTATCTATTCATTTTGCCGGGATGATGCCAACCAGCTCCTCGGATCATCATTTTTCTCCAGCTGACCAAACTGAAAATTATCTATCTATTCATTTATGTATACATGTATGTGTATTGTATGTATATATGTATCTCTATATATGTATATATGTGTATGTGTGTATGTATACACACATATTTTGGGCATCATAAACTTAGTTTCCAATAAAGTTTGAACCTACATTATTTTTTTCCTGTACCTTTTTTTTTCCTACAGTGCAGCTTGGTCATAGACATTAGGGAAAATATAATTTGGGGCCTGTTCTGGTTATAAATGATGAACTCCTGGATTCCTTATAATCCATTATATTAGCCAGTGTCCAACGAACTATTTCATGTGAAAGCCACGGGTTCAGAATTTGAATCTTATTTTTCCCATATGATTCAGCTAATTACTTTGCCCTATGCTATTTTTCACCTGTGATTCAGTCTATAGACAGTACTATTTCCACAAAGCTTACTAAGAGCCAGGTAGGGGGTTATTTTAAGCTATTTTAGAATGACCTTTTGTTGGAAGAAGCCATGAAAAAATGTTGTTTTTTTTTAAACTTTTTATTCATGGAACTGAAAGGCAATTTCTTCTTTGTAACTATTTTTATTTTAGACTAAAATTCACTGATATTTTTCAAAGAGCTTTTTTTTGACATATCAAAACCTCTGTTCACTAAAAGGAGTTTTGAAACACTTTGAGAAATTTTGTTACCAGAAGCAAATAAACAAGTAAATAACATACATTTGTATTCTAGAATATTAGAAAAGATGGGATGGGTTAGGGTATGAAATCTCTTATTAACTATTAGCTAAAATATGAATATTAACTGAAATTATATCAAGCAAACATGTTGGATTAAAATACTGTAACATATCCTAAGCTCAGATCTTCATTATGTCTTCCCTAGACTATTGTAATTAACTCCTAACTTATCTTTCTATTTCAATTAATAACTAACAATAACCATTATTATTCAACTACATTTATAATTCACTTTAAAGTTGTTAAATAATTTAAGATATTATTTCATTTTATCCTTGCGAACACCCTGGGAGGTCAGTACTACTACTATTTCCATGTTACAAATGAGGAAACTGAGGCAGAGAACAATTAAATGACTTGCTCAGGTTTACACAGCTAGTAAGATTCACTGCCATCTTCAATGCCATTCACAAAACTGGCAAAAGCTGTCTTCCTAAAGTCCAGGTCTATCCACATCACTGCCCTACTCAAGAACCTTCAGAGCCCCCAGAACAAAATACAAATCTCTCAGCTTGAAGTTTAAATCCCATTAAGTTCTGACTCCCACATGCTTTTCCAGAGTGATATCACAAATTCCATGAATCCTCTGCATTCCATATTCTGATTCTGTCCTTTGCCTCCGGCTATTTCCCGTGCCTGAAATGCATTATAACCTTACTACTTAGAAGTGTTGAACACATTCGAATTCACTTCAGATGCCTACACTCCTGCAAAGTGTTTCATCAGCTTCTTACAGTTTAGTACCTTTTCCCTACTTAGATAATTTTACACGTGAAAAATCTCTTTAAATATGGTAATTCCATAGAGCATTCCTGAGGCAGGGCTAATTTTTTTTTAAATTTTTATTTTATTTATTTATAAATGTTCTACAATCACTTCCTTAAAATTAAGATTTTATACCCCCACACCATCCCCCCCTACCCCCCTCCCTCCCCATGACAGCATACAATTCTGTATAGGTTCGACATAAACTTTCCTATTGAGCATATTTTCACTATAGTGATGTTATGTAGTCACACTGATATGAGTGGAAGAAATCATATAACAAATCAAAACATAATACACTAAAACCCACACACACACAAACATGATCTACTACATTCTGCGAATGTAGGGCTAATTTTTTGTTTATTTGTTTTTGTATTTTTTTTTATCTCAGCTTTTAGCATAGTGTTATGTTTTTGTTAGATGCTTAGTATATATTTGTATAATTGAATTGAATAGGTGGTTAGCTATCACTTCTCAGCTTTCTATCAGCTCCTACCATGCTGATCTATAGATGCCTCTTGGGTCTATTTTTTTATTTTTATTTTTTTGCCTTGTTCTGTCCAGGGTCTTCAGGTTTCTTCTGACAATTGTGGGTAAGTAGATTCCATAAAAGATTCGTCATCAAGGACCTCATTCTTTCTCCTCTCTCCTCTGACAAGCATTTCCCTTTGAGTTAAAGAGAGAGGTTGTCTTTCTCTACCAACTTCCCTCCTCTCTGAGAATCCAGGCAAAGGTTTCATGAGACTGTGATGTTTTTGAGCTCCACTCCAGTGAATAGTAGCTTACTTACCTCAACCATTTGGGGCAAGTAGGTTTGATGAAATTATCCACTATGGACTGTTCAACTCTCATATCACACTCAAAAAGGCAAGGTTAGAGATGGGAATAATAAGGTTACAATAGTCTAGAGAGAAGAGACCCCTACCTCCCCCACTGGCAGATTTGTGCTGGGTCAGAGAGTCCTTAAGACCTCCCCACAAGTAACCTAGAAGGAATAAAAATGAAGTTTCCTTTAATGATCAACTTACTCCATGATTTCAAGGGACTCTCAGATACCTAAAAATGTCTTCCCACCACTGGGCTATTGACTGAGTTTCCTCTAAGAAGGTCAACATTCTTCATTCCACCATTAGAGACAGAAGCCTTGAAATGCCAAAAATCCCTAAAGGAACACATTGAGTGATGCTCATTTACAGTAACCAATCTATCCACTAATCAATCACAGAAAATCCTTCTTAGAATAATCCTTTCCTTGTTTGACAGGTGGATCAGGTTTGAGAGCAGAATCCTGGGTGTTTACAGGTACTGATGGAGGAGGGCAAGGTCAAAGCCATTATGGCAAGGAAAGGTGACCCAGGAGATTCCCAAGGCAAATGTGAATGCTGAACTTTGCTATGATCATACTCAAAATTCATCCCTTCTTGGACAAATAAATGTAGCGGGAGGTGGAGGGATTAACATTTGGAACGTCCTTTACTCTTAGTGGTAACAATACTATTGACCTGATTGAGGTACAAGAGCCATGCATGGCATGACTTAGAAAGGTTTTGTTTTGATTATTCTTTTAAGGAATGACTGTTCCAAAGAAGCCTCATTCCCAGAGCTTTCATTAATTAGAATATGACCATGAAGTGTTCAAGGTTTTGCTTCTACTGTTACTTTGAACCTCCCTATCATTTCAATGGGGGAAGCTAGATGGTGCAGTTGAGAAGAGTGCTGGATCTGGAGTGAGGAAGACCTAGGTTCACCTCTGGTCCCAAATACTCACTGAAGTCCGTAACCCTAGACAAATCACTTAACTCCTCTATACCTCAGTTTCCTTTTCTGTAAAATGGGGCTGATAATATCATCTACTTTTCAGACTTGTTGTGAAGCTTGAGTTTTGTTTGGAAAGTGTTTGGCAAACCTTAAAGCGCTATATAAATAATGGTGGTTGTTGTTAATAGAGGGAATTTCTAGGGAAGAAACTCAACCTTGCCAAGGCAGACTAATGCCTACTCAACAACTGTAGTCTTCTAGAGTTTCCTAGGGCACGAAGAGGTGAAGGAAATTGTTCAGGTTCACCCAGTCAATTTGGATTACAGATGCAACCTAAACCCAGCCATACCTGACTAAAGTCAATTCTCTGTCCACTCTACTGCATTTCCTTTTGTCTCTATACTGAGAAGAATGGATAGATTTTGACCAAAATGAATAAATTTGAATATTCACAGCTTCTCATTTGATTCAAATCTCCAAAGTCACAAGATTTTGTAACACCTAAATGTCTTCAGTATCTTCTTCCTCTACACTAAATTGCTTATTTCTATGTGCCAAGTGTGCAGAAAAAATATCAGTGATGAATGAGGGACTGGATTTAATTGTGCAAAAACTCTAGGGTAATTTAATTCAATGTGTAAAATTCCAAGATCTCAGTATTGAACTCTCACTCTCTTCTGGGTATAAACGCCTTCAAGGATCAGCTTGCTGGGCCCATTTAGATGTTTAGAAAGAGTAAATAAAAATTCTAGTTTTGTTCAATCTAAACAACAACTTTTGTCATTCTCTGACCATATTTCTGCTTCTTGATCCAAGGAACAATGTATTAATAAACATTCCTTACTCTTATGGCATTGTCTCTTTTCCCCAAGAGTGTTCTAGATACTTGCTCCTTTTTTTTTTTTTTTTTTGGAGCTCCACATTAGGTCTAAGGAAAAGAAAAAGAGAGAGGTAGACTTCAGAGTAGAAAGAAAATTTCCCTTGCTTTGTCTGGTTTTTCCTTTTGTCTTTTGTACTAAGACACTGGAAGACACTGGAAGCTGATAGGAAGCTGGATTAGAAGTGAATCTGAGTCTTTAATACATTAGTGCTGCCAAGCTAGGCATCTAAGAGCCAATGGAGATATGCATACATATATACACACATATACAGTCATATCTATACATACACACATATGTGTATATGTATGCATGCATGTGTGTCATTTTGGTTTAATATTCCTGCTGAGCCAAACCTGAGAAGCTCATCTCTCTTCATGCTAATCCATGCTTCCTAGCTTCAGGGGGTCTTAGATTATTTTAATTGAGCTTTCTTGGCCACTGCCTTGAAAAAAAAAATTAAATCGAGGTCTAATTTACTAAGCCACAAAGCTTGCCTCCATTCAAAACATTTTAAACTTTAGACACCAGTAATATGAAAGAAAGACATGAATGTGAATGTGAGCAGATTTCTTTGACTAGTATATAAACATTTTTCTAACATATAGAATGTTCCCCCAAATAGAAAGACTTGTATATGTATATCCACGGATCCAAAGACCTACATCCATATACATGCACATGAATAAATACTATACACATGTATGCAAATCTTAATAGGCCTCTTTTCAAATACACTTATTGAAAAACCTCAATGAAATGCTTTATTTCCTGAAACATTATTGCATTAGAAAGCATGATCCAGCTCAAGCACCTAGTGAACCTCTTGCTTCAGAGATAATTCTGCATTACCAGGTGTCCTCTTGTAGATCATATAAAGATTGGGCCTCCCTTAAGTGTGAAATAATCCTGTTGCTTCTTCTGTCTTCAGAGTGAATGAGCCCAGGATTAGATCAGATAAAACACACTTGAGATAAAGTGTACAAGGTGGATTATAGGAAGCAAAGAGGATTTAGGGAAGAACATAGCCACCACTTTTTGTTAACAGGGAGAATGGTGGCTTTTGTGCGCCACACTGATGGAGACCCAACTGGAGAGCTCCGAGCTATGGCTTTTGTTGTACATTTCTCTGCATACATTTGCTTTGTAGTTGGGGAGCTTCAACTTCGGATGCCATGCTGGGCCTTGACTCATGCTCATTTTGTTTGATAAAAAGCTAAGGATGTACTTTTACTCATTGAGTCTGGTTTTGTTTTCTTTGAAGTTTATTAAGCTATCCAGCAAGATGTGAGGTTCATTAGGTTGTGATTATCATGGTCACAAATTAAGTATCTGTTCCCTGGGGAGTGATAAGCTTCAAGTGGTGTGTCAGAGCTGTACTTATTACAATATTTACTTAATTACTAACTTAACTTCTTCTGGTCACTTTTAAACAATACATATGAAGGTGTCCTTAGGTGTAGATTAGTGGGCTATTCATTTATCTCATTAATGTTTAATTTTTTTCATCCCACGAGTACATATTTATAATAGAAAAGATGGGCATATAACAAAAAGCTTTATTTCATAAGAAAATATCTTATTATTAATAATATTAATGATATCTAGCATTGACATAACATTTTAGAATTAGAAAAGCTTTATAATACGGTATTTCATTTTAGCTTCATAACAACCCCATGAGGAAAGTGCTATTTATCCCCACTTTACAGATAAAGAAACTGAGAGTTAGTAAGTCACCTAAGTGACTTGCCCAGAGTCACACAGCTAATGTCTAAGGCAGAATTCTAATCCAGGCCCTGCTGATTTTGAGTCCAGCCAACAGATCCACTCCTCCACATTGCCCCAGATATAACTGCATTCAAAATGATACTTCATTAAGTGGAGAGAGTCATACATTTGGAGTCAAAAGATTCCAATCCAAGTGCTCAAATTTCAGCTTGTTAATTGCTAAAGACCTGGAGGAAATCACTTCACTGTAATCTATTTATGTGTTCCCCATCCTATACCTGTGCATTTTATTTCTGATCATCAATATAGATCTGAAATAGATCTTTAAATTTATTTTAAAACTGATCATTTTAATATACGGGTATTCATTGAAATAATGAAGATTGCCACCCAACCATACCTCATTTTATGTGATTCTTATCCACATCCCTTCATATATTTTCCACACGCTGATGGCTTATCCACACACATATATATTCAACACGCTGAAGGCTTTCTATATTTTTTTCAGTTGAATTCCTTGGGTTCTGGTACAACACTTTGGGTGCTGATTTCTTGCTCTCCCTTACTCCATCTATAAGGACTAGCCCACTTACTTTTCTGATCACACATTTCCTAGAAGATGCCTCTTGTGACATTCACCTATGGCATAATTGGTAATGACCTTTATTGCCTTACCATGCTTCTCTCAGTTATGTTTTGTGTAACCTACAGTTTCAGTTGTTTGAGTATTGTAGTATTCCATGATTCACAACATGTTCTTATCAGAAGAACAATATTAGTATCAAGGTGTTTTCTCCTCTGTTAGAATTAATACCCATTCTTATCAAATTATCTTATTAGATTTGATCCATTATTCTAGGCTGATGATTCGTTTAGGGATTTAAATTCTGTCATTCAATATATTGATGCTTCTTCATGACTTTTTGCCAGCTGAAAGTTTGATAAGCATATAATTGATGCCATCAATATTACACAGAACAGGATCAAGAAAAGAACACTCTGGCACAGCACTGGCATTCTTCCTCCCCATCGACATCAATCAAGTTATCACCACTGTTTAAGACTATCATCCAACCAGTAACTCTAGTCTACTTAATGACTATGATCTTCTGATGCATATGTCTCAATTTTGTCCATAATTTTAAATTTACAGAATAATTTAAATATAAAAAATGGAAACAAGACTTCATTGAGAAAGCTGACACAAAGTGTATACATGTGTGGGTGTGGGTGTGTGTACATGTATGTGTATATGTGTGTGTATGTGTATGTATGTATATATAATATTTCTGGTCTTGATGAACTCTGGTTTGTTCCCAGTGATAATGACTTCAATTTCCAAGTGCTCACAAATCATGCTCTTATCAGTGGCTTCTGGAATCATACCAGGAGTGATGGCTAATATACAAGTTGATGAATTGAAAAATTTACCTTCTTCCTACTTTAGAAAATTAGACCTATATTTGCCCATCTCCAATCCTGCTGTTTGTTTTTTTTTAAATTAGTATCTTTCTTAAAGTGAAACCTTATAAAAATAAACCTATAGCCTTAAAAGTCACAGTTGTCATTCAGAAAAGACGGTGGAAGAGTTTTCATCTTCACTGATTCAGAATTTTTTCAAATGTAAGAGATATTCCAATCAAATTTTGTTTTAACTGTATATTTACTGATGCCATAACCAAGTTGGATTTTAAAAAACACGTCTCATATTTAAAATTATGATTTCTTTTCAAATAGACAATGAATGAATGAATGATTATAATAATGTAATTATAATAAATAATTAATTAAGAAATTAATTTCATAATAACATTAATATTTATGGAAGCATCATATATTTCTTTAAATTCTTACATTACATTTTGTGCATTTTAAGTTAATTATACCTTTGTAACTATCAGCAGTTGGTGCCTATTCATTCAGCGTGAAGCTACTTTGTGTATTAATATGAAAATTGTTTTAAAGGTTCTTGCTGCTCTGTTCCTCTATATAACCAAACTCTTTTCAAGTTTTCCAAGTACAAGGCTTCTTTACAGTGATTTGAGTACATTACAATGAAGATTTATTTTATTGCTATCTTACTATCACCTTGAAGAAATTACAGTAGAATTATCTTTAATATGCATGTTATTTTTTGTTCTCAATAAAAGTATTATATAGACTTCTTATCTGATATAGTAAGGAAGAACCTAGAGCTAGTCTCCTATTTACTAACACCAATTCAACAATATTTCTCTCATTACAGTCATCCCAGCTAAACATAACTACAATAACACCCTTCTTTTCTCTCTACCACCTCCTTCCCACTGATTGCTGCAGACCCTGTTCTTTTTTTTAGTTTTATTTTTAATTTTTAGACTTTGACATTCATTTCCACAAAATTTTGAGTTCTAATTTTTCTTCCCATCTCTCCCCTTCCCCCATCCATAACACCTTGCATTCTGATTACCCCTTCCCTCAATGTGCCCTCCCTTCTATCACACTCCACCCTTCCGTTATCCCTACCTTCTCTTTTTTCTTGTAGGGCAAGATAGATTTCTATACCCCGTTACCTATATTTCTTATTTCCCAGTTATACACAATAACTATTCTCAGTATTCATTTCTAATCCTTTGAATTCCAATTTCTCTCCCTTCCTCCTTCCCCACCCATCCTCACAGAGAAGGCAAGCAATTCAATGCAGGCTATACATGTGTCATTTTGCAAAAACTTCCATAATAATCATGTTGTGTAATGCTAACTATATTGCCTCTATCCTACCCTGTCTCCCCTTTTTTTATTCTCTCATTTGACCTTGTCCCTTTCCAAAAGTGTTTACTTATAGTTACTCCCTTCTCCCATTTGCCCTCCCTTTTAACCTCCCCCCCCACCTCACTTGTCCCCTTCTCCCCTACTTTCCTGTATTGTAAGATAGATTTTCATACCAAATTTAGTGGGCATGTTAGGCCTTCCTTAAGTCATATGTGAAGAGGGTAAGCTTCACTTTTCCCCTCTCGCTTCCTCCCTTTCCTCCTCCATTGAAAAAGAATTTTCTTATCTCTTTTATGAGTTATAGCCTGCCCCATTCCAATTCTTCCTTTCTCCTCCCATGCATTCCTCTCTCACCCCTTAATTTTATTTTTTTATAGATATCATCCCTTCTGATTCAACTCAACCTGTGCTGTGTGTGTGTGTGTGTGTGTGTGTGTGTGTGTGTGTGTAAAATCCCTCCATCTATCCAAATACTGAGAAAAGTCTCAAGAGTTACACATATTATCTTTCCATGTAGGAATACAGTTCAGCTTTAGAAAGTCCTTTATGATTTCTCTTTCCTATTTACCTTTTCATGCTTCTTTGATTCTTGTATTTGAAAGTCAAATTTTCTCTTCAGTTCTGGTCTTTTCATCAAGAATGCTTGAAAGTCCTCTTTATCATTGAATGACCATATTTTCCCCTGAAGTATTATACTCAGTTTTGCTGGGTAGGTGATTCTTGGTTTTAGACCTAGTTCCTTTGACTCCTAGAATATCCTATTCCAAGCCCTTAGATCCCTTAATGTAGATGCTGCCAGATCCTGTGTTATCCTGATTGTATTTCCACAATACTCGAATTGTTTCTTTCTAACTGCGTGCAATATTTTCTCCTTGATCTGGGAACTTTGAAATTTGGCTGCAATATTCCTAGGAGTTTCTCTTTTTGGGTCTCTCTCTCAGCAGGTGATTGGTGGATTTTTTCCATTTCTATTTTACCCTCTGGTTCTAGAATGTCAGGGCAGTTTTCCTTGTTAATTTCATGAAAGATAATGTCTAGGTTCTTTTTTGATAATGGCTTTCAGGTAGTCCCATACTTTTTAAATAGATCCTCCTGGATCTATTTTCTAGGTCAGTTGTTTTTCCAATGAGATATTTCACATTATCTTCTATTTTTTCATTCCTTTGGTTTTGTTTCGCAACTTCTTGGTTTATCATATAGTTATTAGCTTCCCTGAACTCCACACTCATTTTTAAAGAACTACTTTCTTCAGTGAGCTTTTGAACCTCCTTTTCCATTAGACTAATTCTGCTTTCTAAAACCGTCTTCTCCTTGTTGACTTTTTGGGCCTCTTTTTCTATTTGAGTTATTCTATTTTTAAAGGTGTTATTTTCCTCAGCATTTTTTGAGTCTCCTTTAACAAGCTACTGACTCACTTTTCAAGCTCTGAAGCTTTGACTTCCTCTGAAAGTATGCTTTGTTCTTCCTCATCTGAAAGGATGGAAGGAAATATCTTTTAACCTAGAGAGTAACTTTCTGTAGTCTTATTTTTCTCCCCTTTTTTGGGCATTTTCCCAGCCAGTTATTTGACTTCTGAATCCTTTGTCAAGAGGAGGGTCCTAGTGCTCCTGTTCACCCCAGGACAGTGCTCAGGGTTGAGATTCAGATCAGTTGCCCAATTCCCCCGGAGGTTTTATGCTCAGGCTCCAACAATGGAACAATGGATGCCAGCTACTGCCTTCCTGCTGTGGCCAGAAGCCTCTGCTGCCCAGCCTCTACTGCTGCCTTAGGCCAGGGCCAGGGGTGGGCTCTGTTCCCTTCTAGCTCAGGTTGAAAAAGCCCTCTCACTGACCTTTGACACCTTTGTGGGTTGAGGGATGTGTGAACCACTATTGCTTCCAGGGATTTTGTCCTGAAGCCTGCTCCAGTCCTGCTCCTCTCAGAGTCATGTAGCCAAACCTGGGCTGGGCTCCACTCCATGTCCAGTGGGACAGACCTTTCCCATCAGCCTTCCAGGTCACCCTAGGCTGGAAATCTCCTCTATTCTGTCTTCTGTGGCTTTTGCTGCTCTAGAATTTCTTGAGAGTCTTTCTTTACAGGTATTTTATGGACTGTGGGGGAAAAGCTAGAGTATGTACATCTTTCTACTCCACCCACTAATCCTGCAGTTTGTTCACCATGATTTTTCAAAAATCACTCTCAATGATACTTTCAACACCTTGAGAAGTAGTTTGCATAAACCCTGCAGCATCAGCTATTTGGAAAAAATTACGTTTGCTTACTGTCTTCTTATTTGTCTTCAGTTGTAATTTTCTGTTAATAGTGGTTATTGCTTCTTTTTTAGTCTGATGATCAGTTTCCAGGGTAGAAGTAACAGAAACTTTTTTCTAACTCAAAACTTCCATGATTCTTTGATATAACTACGTCCAAAATACGTAAATTCTCTTAAAGTTTTTTTTCAATATTCATTATTTAGCCACTTTTACATTATAGTACTCATGTAAGCATTACCCTTTCAAATGAATTTCTTGCATGATGATTTACTTAGATAGTCAAAGTCCGTCTTGGTGAAGACTACAATTTGTGCCTTTTTCACATCATTCTTCTTAACATTGTGTATTTCAGCCAAACTGGACAGCTTGCAATTTCCTGGACTTGGAATTCCATCCTCAACTTTTATACCTTGAACAGGCTGTTTCTCATGCCTGAAATGCACTCTCTTCATGCATCCTTCTACAGGAAACTTTTCTAGATGACTCTAGTTGTTCATGCTTTCTCTGTCTCTCTCTGTCTGTCTCTCTCTCTGTCTCTCTCTCTCTTTTTCTGTCTCTCTGTCTCTGTCTCTCTCTCTGTCTGTCTGTCTGTCTGTCTCTCTCTTCCTCCCTCCCTCCCATCTCCTTAAATGCTTAAGTGTATACTTGTGAATGTTTTATCCTTCCAGTAAAAAGTAATCATCTTGAAGTCAGGAACTGAATGCTATGTCTTCATTGTGCTCCCAGAGACAAGCAGAATGTCTTGAACATAATAGATGATTCTTGGAATGATTTGGTTATGTATTTGATATGTACATTGCAGACAGAAAAAAAATAGAAAACATTATCCTTACCCTCAAGGATCTGCCAGTCTGGGTTTTCCCCAGTAGATTTCCACGTAGATTAGCTTTTCAGGCCACATGCAAGTTTTTACTTGACTACATCCGTGTTTCTTCAATGACAATGAAGTCCTTAGCTGATACAAACAGTGTGACTCCCTTGTTTGCCTCCAAATTTTGTCAAAACATTTTAGATGTTTAGTACTGCTAACCCATAGGTGGCTAGGCCTTCAAAGCAAATGTCTATTTACAAACATGACATTCACTAAATAACAAGTCCTTGGGCTATTTCTGACCTTTCTTCAAAAGGAAATCTTCCTATATCATCTCCTCTAAATACACAGCAGGTATATAGAATTAACTATTTTAAGGATGAACATCAAAACCAATTATGACATGGAAGAACATTCCCTCAAAGGACTGTATTATTTTTTTATTTTCATCAAAGACGTTTGCTGCTTTAGCAAAGGATATTTTGGGAGATAGCAAAGGGCAGCCTGAATGATAAGCATGAAGTAGGAGACTTTTCCTTTTTACTATATCCTTGCTTCTGACATCATTCATCACTCAAGGTATCTTCTCCCCACTTCAATCAGTGCTTACTAAATATTCACTCCCTCTTCCATGTTGGAAATAGACTCCCAGGAAAGAACCAGATAAATCAATGAAGAAGGTGTTAAATAGGGTACACTGGGAGAATTTTAAGATCTGAAACTAAACCTCTAAGAGTCATTTCAAAATGAATCAAATCAGATAGCTGTTGAATTGTCTATTCTAATAGAGGATTGATGAATGGATCATTTTTGATCAGACAAAAATATGTAACTGATGAAAAATGATCTTTACAATAAATAACTGCAACAAGTCTAAGATGAAGTATCAGAAGAGAAATGTGATACCCTGCATGGAATCTGGAAAAAGAGGAGCTAAGAAGTATGAATTTTGTATTGTTCTGTCAGCAATATCCAGGAAAAGGGAGACTGATCAATTCAAACAGATATCTAGGTGACTTTGTAGGTATATTCTTATATAACAGAAATACTATATCAGGCTTAAAAAAATGGGCCAAAGAACATGATTTCTTCAATATTTAGCCAGGATTGTACTGTTCTCCTTACTCTCACTCTAAGCTCACAAAGCACTGTGGTTTTAATTTAGTTTTTCAAATATACTTGGCTACTGAGAAGAGAAGGTCCTGATCAGCTGACAAGAGTTTCTGGTTTGCTCAGCAGTTATTGTTCACATTAGAACTTAAGAAATTGACATTTTGTCTTATCAATTAATCTCACGCATTTTGTAAGTTTCCCATAAGCAATGTACATGATTGTTGCCTATGTGGTAGGGTTACATTACTACACACTTTTCTTTCTTCACAATTTTGAATTGGGCTAATGCTGTGAGCTTTAATTCAATGAACAAATAAAAATTAAAGAAGGTGGGTTGTTTGGGTAGTATAGAAGGAAAGGGTGGCAGGATCTTGCTTGTGACTTGCCAGACAGATTCATTGGCACCTCTGATGAAAGTGTTAATATTTCTTAATAATAATAGACAACATTTATATAGCTCCATATGGTTTGTAAAGTACTTTACATACATGATGTCATTTGATACACCTCTGACAGGTGGGTGTCATTATCTTTATTTTACAAATAAGGAAACTGAGGTTCAGAGAAGGGAGATGATTTACTTGACTCAGTCACATACTTATTTAGTGTCAGAGATAGGATTCATATTCATGTCTTCCTGATGCCAAGTCCAGCATTCTAGGTAATGAGAACATTTAGGCTGAGGAACTATCACATTGGTGATATCTGTTCGTTGTCCTTTGTTCTCAGAAAGGACCAAAATGACGTTGCTATGCTAGAGTCAAGTTACAGTGTGTAGGACTATGGTTGATCAGATCAATACAAGGTCAGAATGTTCTATCACAGGTTGAGCACAAATAGTCCATGCAAACATTTAAGGGAGTGGATTCTCTAACTTTGAGCTTCTTGTGTTTTCTTTGCTTTGCTCATGGAGCACAGCACCTTCTCTGATGAGGGCATACCATGCTGAGCAGTCCTGTGCCACTGTTTCCCATGTCACACAATCAATTCCAAAGTTCTTAAGAGCGACTTTGAGAGTTTCCTTATATTGTTTCTTCTGATCTCCATGTGAATGCTTACATTGGTGACAGATTACTAACTGAGAACCTGGGAATTAGAATGAGCTATATCTTTTGAGTGACCCTCCTTTGGAAGCTCTGTAGGTAGGTCTTGGCTTTCTAAAAGGTCCTACCATAAAGGTGATAATTGATCAGTCCTCCCTGATTTCACATAGGGGTGATGTTGTGCCTAAGAACGGAAAGTGGAAAAGGCTTGATACCAAAAGTCAGAAGTATATGAGGGAACAGTCTGAATGCCAAGGGAAAAAGGAGAGAAATTGGTGACACTTTTCAGTGCTGTATTTTCTGTCTACATTTTAGATGTTAGAAGATCCTCAAAAATACATAATCAATGTATTGACCTTATTCCAGAATTTCAATTTAATTTAACTTGGCACATGTTTACTAAGTGCTTTGGGGGTACTGTACAAGATATCCTGTTTACATAAGACATAGTTCCTGCCCTCATGGAGTTTATAATCTGGTAGATTAATATAAAGCATACTTAAATGACTATATTGAAAATGAGTATACTTATCAGGGTGTACAAAAAAGGAGCAAGCAACATGTTGTAATTGAGGGCCAGGGGCATCTGAGTTAGCTTTTTAAAGAAAAGTTTAGAAAATCCAAAAGATTTGGAGAGCCACATACATAAAATGTGGAGCAGTTCAATTCTATTGGAGTGTAGGATTGTTGAATAGAAGAGATACAGGACAGTGCTAAAAGAGAGGGCAGTTCCAGAAGAATATTGAATACCATACAACTGAGTTTAAACTTGACTTTGTAAGCAGTAGGGAGTGGCTGAAAAATTCTGAACAGAACATAGCAGAATTAAGGGGGTATTAGGGGTGGTAGAGAATAGAGGTAGAAAGACCTGGAAGGTTTTAACAATTACCTGGGAAGATAGGGATGATGCAAGTACAAGGACAGTGACTTAAGGAACAGGAATACCAAATTTTCAAACATGGAAGGATCAAAGCATTCTTTTCCTCATTGGCTTTTTGGACCTCTTTTGCCAATTGAGTTAGCCTATTTTTCAAGGTGTTATTTTCTTCAGCATTTTTTTGGGTCTCCTTTAGTGTGGAGTTGACCTGCTTTTCATACTTTTCTTGCATCTCTCTCATTTCTCTTCCCAGTTTTTCCTCCACCTGTCTAGCTTGATTTTCAAAATCTGTTTTGAGCTCTTCCAAGGTCTGAGCCCATTGAATATTTATTTCGGATGTTTGGGATACAGAAGTCTTAACTTCTATGTCTTTCCCTGATGGTAAGCATTGTTATTCCACATCTGAAAGAAAAGCAGGAAATATCTATTCACCAAGAAAGCAACCTTCTATGGTCTTACTTTTTTTTTCCCTTTTCTGGGCATTTTCCCAGCCAGTGACTTGACTTCTGAGATTCCTCTCCACCCCATCTAGATCCACCCAGCTAGTGCTTGGGGTCTGAGATTCAAATGCTGCTCCCCAGCCTCAGGGCTTTCAGTGGGGGCAGGGCTGCTATTCAATGTAAGATTAAATTCAGGTGCTCAGGTGGGGGCAAGGCCTCAGTTCCCTCAGGGGGTTTATGTGGAGACCTTCAACAATGGATCCGAGGTCCTGCCTGCTCTGGGAGCCCCTGTTAGCTGCTGCCTCCCAAGGGGGCCCGAATTATGTAGACACCCCACTCCCCTCTCGGCCAGTCAAACAGGTCCTCTCACTGGCCTTTGCACCTGTGGGCAGAGGGAACCACGTGGCTGCTGGAGATTCCGTCCTGAAGCCTGCCCAGATCCGCTTCTCCCGGGGCCATGAGACCAGGGCAGGGCTGGGCTCTGCTCCGGGTCCGGTGTGCAATGGATCCCTGGTGTCAGTTTTTCTGGTCTTTCTGGAACAGAAATCTCCTCCACTCCATTGTTCCATGGTTTCCTCTGCTCCAGAACTTGTCGGGAGTTCCTCCTTACAGGTATTTTATAGGCTGTGGGTTCGGGAGCTAGCATATGTGTGTCTTTCTACTCCGCTATCTTGGCTCCTCCCTCAAACATGGAAGGATGAATATGTGATGGTGCCAATTACAGAAAAGGGAAGCCAGAGGAAGAGGCATATTTTAAGGGAAAAAATACTACAGCTTGGTTTGGGACAGGCTGAGTTGGAAATTCTAGCTGAAAGCCCAGATAGATATGCTCTGTTGGGAGGTGTTCACTAGTAGCTTTCTGAAGAGGTATGGACCTGAGAGGTACAGATCTGTATGGAGGAAGTAGTTGAGACTGTGATAATGGATGAAACTTTGTCTGATGACACCATTTATATTGTTCTGGAAGCAAAATAATCCAATGGAAAAGGTTTCACAATTTGGAGCTATTGTGATGCAAGAGAAAGACTGATAGACCTGGATTCACAGGCCCTGAGTTCAAATTTTAGCTCTGTTTTTTATTAAATATGTGACCTTTGGCAAGTTTCTCAGCCTTCAGCTGTCTCACTTGTAAAATGGAGATGATCTGTGGAGTCCTTTTCAACTCGAGATCTACGATCCTTTGAGCAGGCTTTCTCAATCCTCTTGTTGATCAGTCATTTTGTGATTCTTTGTGACCCCACTGGCAAATATACTACAATGGTTTGCTATTTCCTTCTCCAGGTCATGTTATACATGACGAAACTGAAGCAAACAGCCTTAAATGACTTGCCCAGGGTCTCCCAGCTAGTAAGTATCTGAGGTGGGATTTGAACTCAGGAAGATGATTCTTCCTGACTCCATGCTTGGTGATGCACCATCAGCAGATAGTGTACCACCTACAGGATGGGGGGGAAACGTGATTATTTAGTTTATTTGTGACCAAATAGATGGCCTTGTAGATAGAGTGAGTAGCTTGGAGTCAGGAAGACCTGAATGTGAAACTCTCTACCTGTGGAACACTAGGTCAATCATTTAACTTCCTTCAACCTGGTTTTCTCATCCCTAAAATCAGGATAACAATAGATCTGCCTTACAGACTTGTTGTAAGGCTCAAATGAGATATTTTTAAGCACTACATAAATGTTAGCTATCATCATTATTGTATTAACTCAGTAAACACTCATTAAATATGAATTGTAGGGAAACAGAGGCACAGAGGAAACAGGTCATGTGCTCAGGGTGCTTAAATTCTAGTAGATTATTACTTCTACTGTTGTTTGGATTTTAAACTAGATTTTAAGCCCCCTTCTTTTAAACCCACTACTTCAGAAATAGAGGTTCCAAGATTTTGTGGTGGTTAGAGCACTGGACCTGGAGTTAGGAAGACTCATTCTCCTGAGTTCAAATTTGACCTCTGGTCTATATGACCTTGGGTAAGTCACTTTTCTCATCTATAAAATGATCTGGAAAAGGAAGGGCAAGTGGCAAATCACTCTAGTATCTTTGCCAAGAAAGTCCCAAATGAGGTGAATAAGCAACAATGATGTGTGAGAATCTTAAATCATTTCAATTTCCAAAGTGAAATAGGACATCAGATTCCAGGATGACTGAATTGGCTCAGCATCAGAGTACTTTCTTTGGGTGGGATGATCACACTGTTTAGTCCTTTGCAGATGGGCAAAACAAAGCAGAGGTGGGGAAGTAGGAAGCATATTTCTGTTGTGTTCTTATAGATACAATTTAGGAGGTATCTAAGGCATACCTTGCAGAAGCCTTCTCATTCTTAAAAATGGTTCTTGTCTGAGGCAGTTGGACAGCATGGTTATGTGCTCACTATTCAGTTGCTAGCTTACATGCCAGAGGTGTAAGATGAGTCCGAGGTGATGCTGACATAGACTTTGTTTGTAAAGTGCTTGGGGAAGCTTCAGGACAAAAGGTGCTATATGACAAATGTAATTGTAGTTAATATATAGCATGCTGTTCTCCTAAATCATTGCAGTACGCTCAGGGGGGTATTTTCATTTCACACAGGGGAGTCCCAATTGTTTTTAAGGGAACGGTGTGCTGGCTTTGAGCAAACCTGGCTTCTAAAAACTGTTGAGTGACAATTTTCTCCAAAATATTGCATTATATAAGGCCTACTCATCTGATAATGGACCAAACTATATAAGAAAAGTGATTGGGTTAAAAAATATAGCTTACATATGAAATATTTAAAGAAGGATCTAAATCACTAGGTGCTTCATGTACAAGTCATTTGTGTATGTGTACACATATGTGGATATGTTTATATACAAACGTGTAATATGAATTGGTTTTATACATGTGCATTATGTTCATAAATGCATAAGACAAATGTGAAATCCTTTCCAAGGGTTAGCATGGGGTTTTTCCCACACACTCTGATTGCTTCAAATGTGATGATTTACGTTGAGTATATGTGTTCACATGAATGTAAAGCTTTAAATGAATCTAGAAAAATGGGCCAAAATCAACACCACTGGATATTGGTTGACAAATCTGAAGTGATCTTAAGAATACATTGACTTAGGCCCCACATTTCAATTTAAACTCCTGTTATTACAGTAATATTCACAAAATGGCTTCCTATTTATGCAATATGTTCACTGTAATGTTGCTTAAATTGAACAGATGAGTGCCTCCTAATAATGTATGTTTACTTCATGAACTTGTGGGCAATTACATTATAATTATGTCTTTGTAGGTGCTTTTTCCTGACATATAGAACGCCAATGCTTTTGAAATGTAATTGTAGTTCTCTGTCCCATTTAGCAAAGCTGAAAATTGTTAAAGGTTGGTAAATTACCCACATTTAGACCATGAGCAACTAGGCAAATTAAGTGACAGTGTCAGAAATGTTACAACATAAATTGGTACTGAGTATAAATCCAAGGTAGACTTTCTTTTCTAAACTAGAATGTTGTTTATGGAATGCATTAAATTATTTTTTTAAAAGACCAGTAAAACATACAATTCTTGCTCTTCTACAACAAAAAAAATCCTCCTAAAGGCAAAGAAAAAGATGTTTCCTATGCCAAAGTGCTGCCTAAAAATATAAAAAATGCCTTCAAAGGTAGGTTCATTTTATTTATTCAGAGTCTACTATCTAGGGAAGAAAAAAATAACCATGTCAGCTGGGTAAAAGGTACAATAGTATATAGTGGTTTGGGAAATTATTTACTTTATTGTATAAAAAACAATCTCTCCAGAAATGAGCAAATAGACAGAATAGAAACAGACAATACATTGCCATGCTTAAACTAGATTTATGTTACTCTGTGGGATTGAATGGAGTTAACGATGACTGATCTGTTTAACACTGAGAAACATGCATTTCGCTGACATGCATGGAACAACAGCCCACAGAGGTGACCACTCCTGAAAGACCAGCAATGTCAGTTAAGTAAATTAATTTTCAAAGTATTGTCCTGTCACTTTCTACCTTCAGGCTAGTTGCTTATTGATGGAGACAATTTAGTATTGGATGAAACTATTTCATCCATGCAAGCCTTAACCAGTATATGGGAAAAAGCATCCGTGATTGACAGTTCACAGGTCTTAGCCATTCAAGAAACCAGACTGACAGCTTTATTTTTCTGAACTATAAAATCCAACATTTTGGTATGAGGCAAATGTATATCGAACTAAAAGAAATGAATAAATAATAATCAAAAAACCTGCCTAATTTAAAGAAAATGTGTAAATGTACGTATTCTTGTTATGTTTTAGTTTTAGTTTAGTTTTAAACTAGATAGTCTTAAACTATGAAGATAACATGGTATAATGGATAGAGAATTGAGTTGGAAATCCAATACAAGGGGACTGAGTGAGTCATACCTCTGACACAGTGACTATGTGATCCTGGACAAATCATTTCATGCTTCAGTGATGCAGGCATCTTCTAAGATAATACGTTGTTGAAGAATTACCTATACCAGCAGAAGAAGTTTCCTCACTGAGTTTGCTAAACCAATGAAATCACTGGTCTGATGAAAAAAATAAAATTAAACTATGCATCTGTAAGCAGTTAACTCTTCATTCCCTTAAATTTTCCACTAAAGAGAGATTTCTTCGTTTATGTGTGACAGATCTTTTTTCACCTGACTTCTTTGAAAAACCATTGCTTGTTTGACTTGAGGGTTGTATTTTCAAGATAGACTATAAAACAAAGATATGACTACACCACCAAACCAAAAACCTCATTATTGAAGTGATCATTTTGATCACTTCATGTTTAGAAACAGAGGCAGACAAACCAAAGAGCAAAAACCAGTTCATTAATTATGATAATGTTTGACTGGATAATTTCTTAATAAAGAAAACTAACAACACACGATTTCAAATAATATATTTTTAGCAGTTCTGAGGAGATACTCCAAATTTCCCAGGCTTTTTCCATTTACACAACTTAAAAAAATTAAATGCTTTTAGCAGTTTGCGTAGTGGTGAGGAGAAAAGACTTGGCTTGGATTCAGAAAGACCTGGTCTAAATGTTGTCTCTGATACTAATTACATGAACCTGGCAGGTCACTTAACTTCTGTGTAATTTCCACAACTACTGAGGATGCAATACTTCAGAGAAAGGGAGAATCTAAAATACATAGAAGGAACACTCTAACATCTAGTTTCCTAAAGTGAGGAAGCCACAGATTCTCAATGCATCTTCACATACAATTATCATTGTACAATGCAAAGTTCAATAATTTGAAACTTAAATGGTGTTTCATGAGACCCTTAATTTTTATAAGGCTCCTTTTTTTATAAAATGTATAATAATCTCAGATTTTTAATTGGATTCTTAATATAGGACAAACTCACAAAACCAAATTATGTTTAAGCATGTGACATTTGCTTTAAATTTCAGGAAGATATTCCCCAAATTCCAACATTTTATATCCAAAAATTAGGGTGGGTTGACTTATATCGAGATCCTCACTATAAACATCTAGGGTTAGGGTTAGGGTTAAACTCCATTCTGAGTTTGCACTTATGTATTGAGATTTCAATGCAAGAAAACTTCTTCCAGAAACCTTTCCAATAAAAATTCCACAAGGTTCAATTACAATCTGAATCATCAATGCATATTTGTTTATTTACCTGATTTATGAGATTGACCTAATTCCTAAATATTTATATTTCATAGACATTTTTACCCCTAGCCCATAGTTCTGAAACTATTTAAACTATGACTCTGTGATCTAACTTTAAAACATGTTTACTCTAAGTATGTAGCCATACTAATAATTATTAAGGGTTATGTTGAAGTTTGTAGAATTGGAAACTCAAATATTCCAGTGTATGCTATATACCAGTTCTGTGTGCCCTTGGGAAAGAAGGTTAACCTCTCTGAAACTCAGAAACTTTATCTTGGAAAATGCAGATGTTGGACTAGATGGTTGTTTTTTGAAGGTCTATTCTAGCTGTCCATCTTCTATAGAGATGAAATTTCGTGTAAACATACTTTGGAGTTCAAATACTCTGGTAGCAAACAGGCAGTGATCAGAAGTGGGGGATGCATGTCCAAAGTCCAGGTCTGGTCAAGGGTGAGGTCTGTAACCAGATAGCAGAAAATAGTTTTAAGCTAAGTTGAAAGCTCTACCTTGCAATCTGGCTTCTTCAATTCATGGACATTCTGCCGCCATTCTTTTAAGTACTGACATTTGGAGTTAGACCACCCCCTTGATCTTGTACCCAGGTTTTAGCTGTTGACAGCTCCCTGCAGCCAGGGTTTCCGGCATTGGAAACAGCTGAATTCTCATGCTGGCAGTCAGAAGGGTGATATTTGTTCTACATCTCTTTCCCCACCATTCCAGGAAAACAATGACTCTTGGGTGGTTTTCCTTCACCACAGATAGAGATTTTGTACTAAATTAAGAAAGTTGTTTTATAAACTTTGGAAATTTTTTTTCTGAGGACTTTGATGCCTATCACCAATGCTGTGAAAATAGGATATAGAGACAATTGAGAATTAAAAGTTGGACTTGTGCTTTCACCAGCTTATAGAGAACACCAAGGTCTCTCCACTTTCTCTACAGTTTAGGTTCTGAGAGTTGCCTGGGGCATTGAGAGGTCAAATGATTTATTTGCCTGGGGTCACATAGCCAGTTTGCATTGGAGGTGGATCTTGAGCTTAGCACTTCCTGACTGAAGAAACTAAAATGTGTTCCTTTGTCTCAATTATGAGGACAATTGCTATTACTAAATCATATATACACATACATATACATGCATTCATACTTACATACATATATATACATACACACATGTGTGTATTTCACAAATCTTAAAGGATGATATCGATAGTTGAGATGATGATGGCATTGATGATGGTGATGCTGTGCTGCTAGACCACATGGCAAAATGGATAGAAAGCCAGTCTAAGAGTCAAGAAGACCTGGGTTGGGCGTTGGCTTTTGACACATACTAGTAGTGGAATCAAGAGAAAGTCACTAACTTTCTCTATGCGACAGACAAATCTCAAAGGTGAATTGTTAATCTGCATCAGTGGAGGAGTTTCTATAGCAGAATGTCCTTCTAATAAAAACCACAAGCCTGGAAAATCAATTAATCAACAACAAAAAACCCAAAAAAAAACAAATGAAAGAGAAGTTAAGCAAAGAAATATATGTATATACACCTGTACATATAAACACATAAATGCAATATGAATATAATATGTATATATGTCATAGCTGACATTTCATCACATATTTTATATCGTTTGGTCCTTACAAAACTGTCTGTAATATAATGTGTGTAATAGCTGAAATTTCTATCACATTCATAAGATTTGAAAAATGCTTTATACATAGAATCAGTTTTGATCCTTACAATGTATCAATCAGCAAGCGTCTGTTATGTAACAGGTTATAATGTCCAGTGCAGATGTAAAACCAATTTGCCATTACTTATGCTAACTAGTGCAATGGAAAAAACTAATTAGACTTATACTTCTCAATGCTAACAACAAAATTTTACTAATCAAACGCACACAAACATTCATTTATATTTTCTATTACAAAATACAAATATTAGCAACACTAAAGACAACTCACCAACCTGATTTCCCAGGGTTTCCTATAAGTCTATCTCATATATGTACTCAATGACAAGATTCTTTCTCAGCCTAGCCAAATGGCATGTGTCTCTTCTAAAGTAGTTACCAACAGGTCAGCAAATCAGTTAGTTAACCAGTGAACATGAGGGATCCTTGAATCTCAACTGGAGAGAATATGAGGCAGATTTGGTCATGATCTAAGACCACATTGAAGACTGGGAATATCTAGGTGGTTTCTTATAATTTTAGTAGTAGATATTTGCTGGATATTACATAAATTCTAATTGGTGGTTAATGACCTATTTTTTTAACCAATTAATTTGATTGGTGTTTGATGACATAAACTAATCTCAAGGTTATTTACCAAATTTTCCCATTGATGGTTTGTCTTTGGGAATGTCATATATTTACCAGTGAATACACGTACATGCACACATGTTACTTACCATTTATAAGTCATGAAAAAAAATCAAAACACTTCATCAGTAAATGATTTAAAACCAAATGCAGTCCGTTATGTAAATACAAGAAACATTCTCACTATACAGGCACAGTTCTAAAGTACTAGGATCCAAAGATAATTCCTTGTGTTGAAGAAGCTTATACTTTAATGAGACAGATAACATACATGTATGTAACTATATACAAAGCAATACAGAGTAACCTTAGAGGGGCAGGCTCTAGCAAGTGAGGAACCAGGAATAGTGTCCTACAGAAAGGGGCATTTGAGAGGATGTGTGAATTATTTGCTGTCATTATCTCCATTTTACACATAGGGAAACTAAGACTCAGAGAAATTAAGTGTCGTTTGTTCCTGGTCACTTGGTTAGTAAGCATAATAAGTGAGTACTCTACTCAAGACTTGCCTGGCTCTAAGCACACCACTCTTATTGCTATAATATGACTTTGCCTCTCAGAAAATGTACTCTGAATGAAGCTTTGCCAAAATAAATCATTTGTCATGTCATATATCCTGATTTTTGTCTCAGAAAATATATTCAGTTTGCCTATTATTTAATCTAATCTATATGTCTGAGGCTGCCTTCAGAACATCCAAGCTTAAGGAATCAATGATGTGTCAGCAAAGAATTCTGAGACACAAAGTTCACATAAGTAAAAGAATTGAGATAGAATCTTGCCAAAGAAGCCAAGGGAGGCAGGAGTATCCAATCTGGCCACAAATTGGCTATGTAAGCTTGATTTGGTTCTCAAGTCCCTCATCTGTAACATGAGAATGATACTATTTACACTACTGGTTCATAAATGTCATTAGCTTATGTGAGCATCAAATGAGATAATGAAAGTAAAGTGAATATAAATTATTTGAGGGTGGGTATTGTTATCTGTTTTGCCTTCATTGTCCTGGTGTTTTACACTGTTCCTAGTACATAATGAATGCTTATTGGATTGAATTATTTCAAGTGCTTTATAAATAAAGTCCTGTGTGAAGATCAACTATTATTATTTTGTTATTGTACTTATGTTAATGGAACTATTATTTTCCCAGCAACCCAGATTTGTATTTTAGTGTCACCATTGATTCCTCCTTCTCCATTGGTTTCCACATTGAGTCTATTGCTAAGCCTTGTGGGTCCGACCTTTAAATTGTCTCTTAATGATATTCTCTGCTTTCTATTCCAACTTCCAGATGTTCATCACATGATATTCTAATACCTGGCAATGTGTCTTTACATGAAATAGATAATTAAAAAAATAAATTGGATAAGATTTAGAAAATACTAATATTAGTCCATCGCCATCTGCTTCTTATAATTTGGGCATTTTTTAACCCCCCTTTGAGTATTTTCATGCATTCCCTTCCTAGGATAACTTGTCCAGTGACACCTGTCCCTACCAGATATTGATAGAATCTGTTGTACCAGGAACTTTAACCTCCTGACCTTTTTCTTTCTCTTTCATTTCCTTTTTTACTTTTTCTTCCAACCCTTTCCCACAAAGGGAAAAAATCAACTAGGTACCAACTCAAATGATATACCAAATTGTTAACTATGTATTCATAGAACCAAAGATCATATTTCTAGAAGAGATGTTAGATTCAATTCAATAAATATTTCTTAAGTTCCTACTACTTTCCAGGAATTGTGCTAGGTACTAGAGATATAAAGACAAAAATCTACACATTTCCAACTAAGGAAAATACATACTTTAGGAGAATAAAACTGATCCACAGAATATTAAATACGGATTTATATTGATCCTATATCCAACTAAAATCCTCATTTTGTCAGATGGAAAAATAAATCATCATATTTCCCTCATCTTGTACTTGTGAAGTTGATTTCTTGACCCCAAAGCTAAGACTTTGTCTTTTCTCTGCTAATTTCCAAATTATTTGATATGGTTTAATATTCTAATCTCTCCTGATCTTTAAGAATCTTGATTCTTTCATCTAGTATATTAAGCATCCTTCATAGTTTTTTGGCAACAATAAGTTTGCTGATTAGGTCACATGTATATTTAATGAAGTCACTGATAAAATTGATAACAACAGAGCACAAGACTATTTCATATATTTCTTGCTTTCCTCTATTTCACGATCACAAATTCTAAGATTCTCTTCTCCTGTACGTTCCCATCATTACCACCTCAGCAAACAGTCCATCTGGGAGATGAGACCCAGACCCCAAATATTTTCTTTCTTTGGTTCTTCCACCCTTCAAAGAATGAAATTATTATTGAGATATGATAAAAAAGGGTTAACTATCTCCTTTCCCAGAAATAACTTAATAATTAATGCCTTCTAATACTGCAGTGCCTCTGTGCCAGGGTTGTGATTTCTTCCTAACCTCTTCAACTACTTCTTCTTTCTGTCTGGGTAGTATATAGCACATTGAGATAAGATTGCTTCTGTTTTTGCCATTGTTGAACTTCACTGAAACACTCTCAACTATACTTCCCTAGAAGCTATGGTTCCAAGATGTCTTCAGATAAATATATTTTTTTAATAGAGGAAGCTACTTCACTATATTCCCCATTTATCTATCCTACATCTTTTGAAGTATAAGAACATGTATTATGAATTTACTAATTATTTTCCTTCAGAAGGCAAAAGCAGATCTTCTTTGTATATGATATCCAGGGCATGAATCATTTCATAAATGCACAATCTTTAAAATGTATCTTTTAATTTGAGATTTTAAAAAACCCTCAATTTATATTCAGCATGTCAACTAAATAGCACCGCATTTAACCAAAACATGAAAGAAAGTCTAAAGCACCTTGAAGCTAGTGAGTATAGAGTAACAGTTTAAAAAAATCATTTACCAAAACAGACTGAAGAAACATTTCCCATAGTACCATTTTGTTGGGTGCTAAACTTTTTTTTCCCCTCTCTTTATATTCTTCACATATAAAAGGCATCACAAAATGACATTAAAGAGACAGAAAACATTGATTAAGATAAGGGGGGTATTAACCTCCATATCTATCCCTTCTAGTCCAACTTAGTCTATTCCAAGTTTGTCTTTTCTTCAGTACTCTGCCTGGCTGAAACCAGTAACTCTAATTACAAAGTTCTACTCCATTTGGGTCTTGTCTATCACATATTTACTATTCCTGTATTTTCCCCATTGGCAGCCAATATTTTTTTTCTAGAAACCTACCTGCAGAACATCAGAAGCCATATCTAAGAAATAAATGTTTAATGCCATATTTTATGAATTGTTGAGTCCCACATGTTACGAAGAAGGCTGGAGGAAAAATAAAGTTTCAGATGTGGAAAATCAGCTTCAGTTTATAATGAGAAGGAAGGATAAAGAATAATATACATTCTGATTGGTCAGGGGGAAATGCTGTGGAGCAACATGGGTGTCCAACAAATTGGATAACTCATCTCTATCCTCTTCCTTTCTCTATTAAATCGAATTCTCTGAATTATTCACAAGGATAACTTCAATGGGATATATATCTGTACACACATCTGTACACAACTGTCATCTCTCTGTGGCTCCTGTTATCTCTTTCTATCTATCTATCTATCATTTATCTATCATTGCCAAACACTGACATTAAATAAGACTCCTGATATATAGTTTACTTGATATTTTACTTTTTTTGAATGAAAATATACATTTGTAATTAATGTGTCTGCTTTTTACATTTATACATTTTGGGTGTGTTTTCTTATAAATATGTATATATACATATATATATATATATGTGTATATGTGTGCATGCATGTATGTATGTGTGTATATATACATGTGTGTATGCACACCTACACACACATCTGTAGCACCTGGGACATCACTTCACACGTGAGTATCTCCCAGAAAAGCTACCAGAAATTCAAAGTGCTATATAGGTCCATGTTCACATGAAACTCATGAGCCCTGACCAATGTCTTGACTTTCATCGGTGGGATACCATTAGTTCAAAGCAAAGACAAGTTAAGAAAAGTAGCAACACAACATTCCTATGATCTCCCATAAAAAACAAAACAAACAAATAAAAAGACATGTCATCAATGGTAATCATGGAAATGCATGGGGATGAATTGTGGCACATGCACGGAAGGATCATGTGGGTCCAAGGGACAGTGTGAATGGGCACACACATTGGTAACATCTGTGGCCAGGACACATACATGAAGAGAGGTACACATGCAGGGAATGATTTCCTCTAAGTCCCAAGTAAAATTTTATCTTTTATAGGAAGATTTTTTTCCAACCCCTTCCAACGCTAGTGCCTTCCCTCTGTTAATTATTTATTATTTATTCCATATGTAATTTGCTTTGTATATATTTGTTTGCATGTTGTCTCTTCCCTAGATAGTAAGGTTTTTGAAGGCAGAGACTATCTTTTGGTTCTTTTTGTATCCCCACTGATCAGCACAGTGCCTGGTACATTGTAAGCACTTCATAAATTTTCATTGATTGACTGACTACTGCATGGTTATGCAACTCATATTTTTGGTGCTGCAGTTCCACTGAGGTCTTTCTCAGATGTCATCAGTGGTCCCACGGAGCTTGCTCCCCCTAGACCTTACTTAATTTGGAATCTTCTCTTTGCTGGAAGCTACATTGACATTATTTCCCCTTAGGCAAAGAGTTTTATCTCTACTGATCTGCACCTCTTTCTTTCTGCTGAGATCTCATGGTGCCACTAACTATGAACTGATTATTAGATGAAATTAGATGATGAAATTAGAAACTTCAGTTGAGATAAAGGCCAACCCAATGTCCATTTTGGTTCCAGTTTCTAGGTGAAGTGACTAGAAAGCTTATTTCTGCCTGATAAAAGCAAACTGGGAGTTCCTTGTGCAGCAGAATCTAAAATGTAAAATAATTGAAAGGGACAGTCTCAGGTAGAAAAAAACATTTATTCAGCCCTTTATGTACTAACCATTAGGGATATTAAACAAAAGCAGGCAGATAGTTCCTGGTCTCTGGGAGCTTACATTCTAATGGAGAAAGGCAACACTCGGATGGTGATGGAAAGAGAGAGAAGAAAGGTACCCTCAAGGTATTGTGAAAAGATAACCAAGAAGTGACCTGGGGATATTTAGCAAAATAAAGATACCAAAAGGCAGACTTGAAGAGGGAATACATTACAGACACTGGGGACAACTTGTGCAAAAAATACAAAGATGGGAAATAGAACACAACATACAAGGGAAAGTAAATTGGATAATTCGGCTAGAATATTGCATACATGAAGGAAAATAATTGCAATAAACCTGGAAAGGTAGACTGGAGTCAAATTTAGCTCCCTTTAGGTTAATTTATTTAAATGTCAGACAAGGAATTTGGGGTTTCCTTTCATTATATTTTAGTTTTATGATTTTTCATAGGCAGAGCACTAGCACTAGGGTTTTAGGGGTGAATTACTTTTGGGTGCTATATTTCTGCCTTTTGTTTCTTCTTTTTTACTATGAGTTCAGTCTCAGCTTTTCCTCATGCTTCTCCTGATACCTGTAGTTGAGTTCATATTAGTATATTTACTAGGTTAATGCCTAGAATAATGGTCAGGGAGAGATTTTAGTGATCAATTAATCAATCCCCTGATTTAATAGATTAGGAAACTAACATACAAGAGTCAACAGAAGATCTGGGATGGGAACTCCCTACCCCTAGGATTCTAAGCTAGTACAAAGAAGATACCGATTATGCCTTTAACTGCGATCCAGTTTTTCAAAGAGGGATGAGTGGAGTAAAATTCTGTGGGGATTTACATTAATGAGATGATGCAAGGTGAAAGTATGGATGGCAACTTCAGATAAAGGAGAAATGATTTCCTATTGGATACCTTTATTGACCTTATTCTTACCTTTAAAAACTGAATTCTAAGAAAATACATTTTTTTCTTGTTGTAACTGTGACATTTATAGTGATTCTGAGCCTAAATCTGACTACATTCGTAAAGAACTGAAGAGACTGTTACTGCTGGGATGTGTCCTGGAGGCTTTTTCTGTTGGAGGAGATGACAGTAACTTTCCCCATGCAGATTAAGCTGGTGTTTACAGATTTGCCCTGGGTGTGCACTTTTATCCAGCTGTGATCAAGTAACACTGCCTGATGAGTGCCAGACAGTTCTTGGGATGTGGAAGGCTCCCAGGCCCATCACTTTGGAGGAGAGCACAGTTCTAATCCGGCCATGCTAGCAAAGATCAGTAATTCCCTATCTTTAACAACATTTTAAAAATAGCTATCTTTTACCTAAATTTGTTTCTCCCCCTCAAGTTACAATACTTGAGACAGTTGTGGGAAAGATTAGATTTACATAATAATCTGTGTATTTAGATGTTGATGGGAGATAAACACATTATGTGTGGGACAATAAATGCCTCAAGTGTCTCTCTCTCTCTCTCTCTCTCTCTCTCTCTCTCTCTCTCTCTCTTTCTCTTTCTCTCTCTGTCCCCATAGAAATACATATATAATATTTTATTTCATTTATTCTTAGAAAATTCTGAAGTGTCATTTTAATCCAGATATAGCAAGATTTCATGGCTTAAATCAGAGAGAAGAGAAACCATACTCTGGGCTAAATTTAAACAACTTCATATGTCATGAGCAAAGAAGCCATGACAGTGGATGTTAACCCTTTCAGGAGCTGGAACTCTAGAGGTTAAAACAATAGTGACAAATCGTTTTGAGCTCACCTTCCTCCTTGTATGCTCACACCTCGGCAGTAATCATTTACAAACCTGAAAACAGTTTTTTGCAACCTGGGAAGAAATGACAAACTATTTTTATCTGGTAAGAAAATCTAGTTTTCTAAACTTTATTTCTTTATTCAGTGATTTATTTATAAACACATTTTATTTATGTTTCATTTAAGAAATAGAATGGGAACATATGGAAGACCTTCAATTGACAACGAGGTGGGGACTGCACAGTTGTAAAATCAGGGTTCCTTCAATTTGTATTAGGGAGAAAACAGGCTAAATAAAAACATAGTATGTGAGTGTGAAATATCCCCAGCACTGTCTGAAGAATCTAGAGAACTATGTGGAATAGTAACTCTTAAGCAGGAACTTGGTGTAGCAGCCAACAACAACATATTTGGAATTAAGAAGGTCTATATACCAGGGAATCAAAGAAAAATAAAGACAATCCCTGTTTTCAAGTAACACCCAGTCTGAGGAAAGACAAGCTGATAACAACTACATGTGAATAAGTTATCTACTGGAAAAATTGGAGATAATGAACAAATGAAGGGCACTAGAATTAAGAGGGATCAGAAAAGGTTTCCTGCAGAAAGGATTTTAGTTGGGACTTCAAAAAAGTCAGGTGCCCATGGGCAAGTCTCTTGGCATCTACATTGCTCAGGTAACTCCCTCTGTTTTACGTACTAAGTCATAGATAAATTATGATTTTTTAATCTAAGTGTTTATAAGCATTTATTTATGTTTTAATGTTTTTTTACAAAAAAATTTGAGTTCTAAATTTTCTCCCTTCCTCTCAACTCTTTTCTAACTACTGAGAATGCAAGTAACATGCTATCAATTATCCATGCAAAATCATGTAAAATATATTTCCATCTTAGTCATATATTTCCCCTAAAAAAGCAAGAAAAATAAGGTGAGAAGACTATACATTTATATATATTTACATTCAGAGTTCATCAGTTCTTTCCGTGAAGGTGGATAGCATTTTTCATTATGAGTTCTTGGTATTTTTTTTTTATTTTGGATCATGTTATTGATCAGAGTAGCCAATTTTTTCACAGGTGATCACTATTACAGTATTTCTTTTACTGTGTACAATGATCTCTTAGTTTCTATTCACTTCACTTTGCATCAGTTTATATAAGTATTTCCATGTTTGTTTGTTTGTTTATTTTTCTGAAAACATCCCCATTGTCATTTCTTATAGCACACTAGTATTCCCTCACAATCATATACACATGAGAGCCATTCCTGAATTGATGGGCGTTTCTTCAGTTACTAATTCTTTGTCACTACAGAAAGAGTTGATATGAACCTTTTTGTACACATAGTCCTTGTCCTTTTACTTTGATCTCCTTGGGGTACTGGCCTAGTGATATTGCTAGGTGTACAGTTTCATAGTCCTTTAGAGTTAGCTCCAAATTCTTTAGAATGGTTGGACTACTTAACCAAAAATTCTTTATTGAGCCTGTTTTCCTTCATCCCTACCAGCATTTATCATTTCTGATGTGTCAGGTGGTACCTTGAAACTGTTTTAATTTGCATTTCTTTGATCAATAGTAATTTAGAGCATTTTTTCATTTGATTATAGATAGCTTTGACATCTTCTGAAAACTCCCTGTTCATATCCTTTGATAATTTATCAGTTGGGGAAGGTTCTTATTTTTACAAATTTGACTTAGTTCCCTATAGACTTGAGAAAAGAAGCTTTTGTCAGAGAAACTTGCTGCAAATTTTTTGATATTACTTTCTCATCTATGGTACCTATTATCAAAATGAAGTTTCCTTGATTGAGGGTCATCTCTAGTCATTCTGGTCTATATCTTGCTACTAGACCCCGATGGCTCCAGAGGAGAAAATGAAGCCAGTGGCTTTGCACAGCCCTCACTCTCTTAAATCCAATTCACTTGCATGTCATGGCATCACCCCTTTGATGCCATGGTCTCTTCGAGAACAAAGAAAAATGATAGCACCAACAGCAAAATCAACAACAGAAGTTTGACTGATTATCTGTTATAATTATACCTATTTTTCCATTTGCTTTGTCTGAGATCATGACTGCCACCCCTGCTATTTGTTTTTATTTTTTTCCATCTCAGAGGCCTTTATAAAAATTTATTTATTTATTTTTAGTTTTCAACATTCATTTCCACCAGATTTTGAGTTGCAAATTTTCTCCCCATCTCTCTGCTCCCCCAACCCCAAAACACCATGCATTCTGATTACCTCTTCCCCCAGTCTATCCTCCCTTCCATCATACTCTGCCTTTCCCTTATCCCCATCTTCTCTTTTCTTGTAGGGCAAGATAGATTTCCATACCCCATTACCTTTTATTTCTTATTTCCCATTTGCATACAAAAACAATTCTCAAAATTCATTCCTAAAATTTTGAGTTCCAACTTCTCTCTCTTCCTGTCTTCCTACCATCCCCGCTGAGAAAGCAAGCAATTCAATATAGATTATATTTGTGTAGTTATGCAAGACTTCCATAATAGTCATGTTGTGAAAGATTAACTGTATTTCCCTCCATCCCATCCTGCCCCCCATTTATTCTATTCTCTTTTGACCTTGTCTCTCCCCAAAAGTGTTTACTGCTAATTACTCCATTTACCCATTTGCCCTCCTTTCTATCACTCCCCCCATACTCCACTTATCCATTTCTTCCCTACTTCCCTGTAGTGTGACAGATTTTCATATCAAATTGTCTGTGCATGTTATTCCCTCCTTAAGCCAAATGTGATATGAGTAAACTTCACTTTTTCTCTCTAAGCTCCCCTCTTTTCCCTTCCATTGAAAAAACTGTTTCTTGCTCCTTTTATGAGAGATAACTTGCCTCATTCTATTTCTCTCTTTCTCCTCACAATCTATTTCATTGAATGACTATATTTTCCCCTGGAGTATTATACTCAGTTTTGCCAGGTGGGTGATTCTTGGTTTTAATCACAGTTCCTTTGAATTCTGGAATATCATATTCCAAACCCTTCAATTCCTTAATGTAGAAGCTGCTAGATTTTGTGCTAACCTAACTGTATTTCCACAATACTCTGATTGTTTCTTTCTAGCTGCTTATAATATTTTCTCCTTCACCTGGGAACTCTGGAAATGGCTACAATATTCCTGGAGTCTTCTGTTTTTGGAATTTTTTCAAGAAGTGATTAGTAGATTCCTTCAAAATTTATTTTATCCTCTATTTCTAGAATATCAGGGCAGTTTTCCTTGATAATTTCATGAAAGTTGATGTCTATGCTCTTTTTTGTTCCTGGATTTTAAGTAGTCCCATAATTTTTAAATTGTGTCTCCTGGATCTATCTTCCATTTTTTCATTCTTGTGATTTTGTTTTGTAATTTCTTGGTTTCTTATAAAGTCATTAGCTTCCATCTGCTCCATTCTCATTTTTAAAGAACTATATTCTTCAGTGAGCTTTTGAACCTCCTTTTTCATTTAACTAATTGTACTTTTTAAGACATTCTTCTCCTCATTGGCTTTTTGGACTTGTTTTGCCATTTGGGTTTTTCTATTTTTAACCCTGTTATTTTCTCCAGAACTTTTTTGAGTCTCCTTTAGCAAGCTATTGACTCCCTTTTCATGATTTTCTTACATCACTCTCATTTCTCTTCTTAATTTTTCCTCCACCTCTCTTATTTGATTTTCAAGATCTTTTTTGAGCTCATCCATGACCTGAGAGCATTGCATATTTATTTTGGAGGTTTTGGATGCAGAGGCCTTGATTTTGGTGCCTTCCTCTGATGATATCCTTTGTTCTTTCTTATCCAAAAGGATGGAGTAAAATACTTGTTCACCAAGAAAATAACCTTCTATAGTGTTATTTTTTTCTCCTTTTTTGGGCATTTTCCCAGCCTGTTAATTGACTTTTAAGTCCTTTGTCAAGTAGAGGGAATACTCTAGGGACCACTAAGTTCTCAGTTCCTCCAAGGTGGCACAATCAAGGGAGAGGAGTTTATTCCTCTCCTGGCCTGCACTCTGGTCTGGGAGCAGCCACAAGTTTTTCTACCCAGGATATGTAAAGAAGGCTCCCTCTCCACAAGCCCCTCCAGCTCCACCAGGTCATTGCTCCTCCTCACCCCAGGGCCAGCACTCAGGGCTAAGATCCAGATCAGCTGCTTGATTCTCCCAGGGTCTTTAGGTTGAGGGCTCCTAAAATGGAAGCTGCTGTCTCAGCTACAGCCACAGCCCTGGGGCTGAGACCAGAACCATTTCCTTCTCACCCAGGTGAAAGAGCTTTCTCAATGACCTTTGAAGCTGTCTTTGGTGTTTGTGGGATGAGGAATCTGGGAGCCACAGTTGCTGCTGGGATTCCATGCTGAAGCCTACTCCAGTTCTGTCTCCACTGAGCCACGTGGCCAAGACTCGGTTGCACTCCACTCCAAGCCTGGTATGGTAGACTCTTCCTGTTGGCCTTCCAGGCTGTCTTGGGCTAGAAATCTCTTTTACTCTGTTTTGTGGTTTCTGCTACTCTAGAATTTTGTGCTATTTGTTTTTTTGATTCAACTAAAGCATAACAGAGTCTGTTCAATCTCCTTATTTTAAGTCTATATGTGTTTTTCTGTTTCAAGTATGTCTCTGTAAACAATATTTTATTGAATTCTGCTTGCTAATTCATTCTGCTATCCACTTCTGTTTTATGGGTAAACTCATTCCATTCACATTCACAGCTATGATAATAACTATGCATTTCCCTCCTTGCTATTTTCTTCTTTCTATTCTTCTCTTTCTTTTTATCTTGTCCCCCTTTGAAAGTCTATTTTGCTTCTGACAGATATTTCCCTTAATCTGCCCTTCTTTTTATTATTTTCTCTATTTCTCTTCTTCTCTTTCTCCTGTTAACCTGTTGGGTAAAATAGATTTTTATTTCCAACTGAGTATATTTCTCTGTGTGTGTGTGTCTGTGTGTTCTTCCTTTTTGAACCAGTCCTGATGAGACTGAACCATTGCCCACTTGCACCTTCCCCATCCACTGTAAAAGTTCTACCTTGCATGTCTCTTTTATGTGAGAAAAATTTCCCCAAAGTGCTCTTCCTTTTTCCTTTTTCCAATGTATCCCTCTTACTCACCCCTTTATTTTTTAATCATTCCAATATAATTGATCCAAACCCATTCCCTCTATGTAGGCTGCTTCTAATTGCCCTAATAATGATAAAGTTCTTAGAAATTACGTGAATTATCTTCTCATACATGAATTTAAATAGTTTAACTTTATTTAGTCTCAGTATTTCTCTTTCTTTATTAAATTTTTATGCTTCTCTTTAGTCTTGTGTTTAAATGTCACATTCCAACATATCTACTGCATTAATGTGGAAGTTGCTAAAGCTTCTGTAATCTTGACTGTGGCTCAAAAACATCTGAACTTTTTCTTGCTGCTTACAAGAGTTTCTCCTTGACCTGGGAACTCTGGGATTTGAGCATAATATTCCCGGGAGTTTTTGTTTAGGGATCTTTTTCAGGAGGTGCTCATTCTTTCAATTTCTATTTTACCCTCAGATTGAAGCTATCAGGGTACATTTTTCTTGAAAATTTCTTGAAATATGATATCTAACCTTTTTTATGACTTTTGGACAATTCAATAATTCTTTAATTATCTCTACTTGATCTTTTTTTCCAGGTCAATTGCTTTTCCAATGAGATAACTCATTTTGTCTTCTTTTTTTAATCTTGAACTGTTTTTATTGTTTATTGATGTTTCATGGAGTCATTAGCTCCCACTTGACCAATTCTAATTTTTAAAGAATTATTTTCTTCAGTCAGCTTTTATGCTTCTTTTTTTAGTTTAGCCAATTTTGCTTTATAAGGAGCTCTTTTCTTTAATGAATTTTTGGACTTCTTTTACCATTAGGTCAATTTTGTTTTTTAAGGTGTTGTTTTCTTCAGCATTTTCTGTGCCTCTTTTACCAAACCTGTTAATTCTCTTTTAACAATTTTCTTCCGTTATTCTCATTTTTTTATTTTTCCTCTCTCTCTCTCTCTCTCTCTCTCTCTCTCTCTCTCTCTCTCTCTGTCTCTGTCTCTGTCTCTTCCTCCCCTTCTAGGAATTCTTATTGGTGTTTTATCCAATTAGCATTTTTTCACTGAGATTTTGTCTGCTATTGTTCTAGGGAAGTTACATAGATAGAGTGCCAGGCTTGAAATCAGGAATATTTATCTTCCTGAGTTCAAATCTGGCCTTTGACATTTACTAACTATATGACTGTTGTCAAATCATTTAACTCTGTTTGTCTCAATTTTCTCATCTGTAAAATGAGCTGAGGAAGGAAATGGCAAACCACTCCAGTATCTTGACTAAAACAAACCCCAAATGTGGTCATGAAGAGTCAGACATGACTAAAATGACTGAAGAACAACAACAATGTTGTGGTTTTGACTTTCTTGTCTTCTTCTGAGCTTGCATCTGGGTTTTACCTGCCACTGTAGCTGCTTTTTATGGTCAGTTCTTTTTGTTGTTGTTGATGTTGGCTCATTTTTCCAGTCTCTTTCTTGATCTGACTATTATGTTAATGTTGGACTCTGATCATGGAAGACTAGAGAGATACTTTCTCAAGATTCAGGCTTATCTTCCTGCTTCCAATGTGGTGTGATCGAAGGACATGTGTGGTCACTGTCCTCCTGGTCTCTGCTCTGGTTTTTACCCCAGAAAGAGCCCCTGCTTCCCTGAAGCTGCAAACACTAGTGTTCCTCTTGTCCCTGGAATTGTGACCAGCACCCCAACTCCCTTGTGACTAAGCATAAGCACTCTTCTCCACCCTTGAACCATGACCTCAAAATGTATACAGCAACAGAGTTGCCAATCAGCACCAGCTGCACTCAGTCCTTGTAAAGGGTTCCCTGTAATCTCCCTCTAACAAGTTGTCTGATGCCCTCACTCTCTCTGGTCTGAAGCTTCTGAAGCTGTTGCTCTGAAGACCACCTGCAGGATCTGTCATTGGTGCTGCCTCTGTGTGGGTCTAAATGTGATATCACAGATCTCTCCTGCTGCCTCCTAAGTTGTCTTAGCCTGGAAAAAGTTGTCTAATTCTGATCTTTAGTTAGCTCTGCTGTTCAAAAATTCAATTTGAGATGTTATTTTAAATTTGTTTGTTGGGGAACGTTGGGAGAGTTTGGCTGGGTTGCTGCTTCTAAATTGCCATCTTGTCTTGACTTTAATAAATTATGATTTTAATCAGCTGAAAAGGTTCCCTATCGGGATAGTATCAAATGGTCATAGATTTAGAGTTGGAAGTAATCTCAGAGGCCATCTAGTCCAATTTCCTTATTTTAGAGGTGATGAAATCAAACCCCATTTAGATTAAATGACTTGTCTAAATTCACACAGATAGCAGGCTTAAGAGTTCTCTTATTCTGGAGATAATGCTCTTCTATTGTAATTTTTCTCCATTTCCCCAAGGTGACTAAATTCCCAACCCTTCCTATCAGCAATTACAATGAATTTAAAATAGTGACAGCTCTACCTGTGACATTAAAATGGAGAGAAAGGGGGAAATGACAAAATTTCAAAGTTTCTGAAATTTAATATCCAAATTTGAATTCTGGAGGACCTTTTTATCCTGTAAAAGGGTAGCAACTATCTAAATTACTACCATTCTTCATATGTACACACAATTACATGGTAAATTCTGTTGAACAATTTTTTATTGACTGAAATTCAAAAGACTTTTTATTCCAAGACATTTATTTCTAGTCTATTTCCAATATCTTTGAATAGATTCTTTAATTGCCTCAAAATACCGGATCTTGTTCAGCTGCTCTTCCTGTATTTGTTTTTTTTTTTTTCAAGTGTCCTTTCTAATTCCTTATACGGCACTTAAGGAACCGTTCTGATTATGTCTAACTGTGGTGACTCTTCTGTAATTAATGGAAAAGAAGGAATCTTCAAAGATAGAGGGTTTTTTTGGTTGTCATTTGACCTTGTTGTTTCATCCTTGAAACCTCTTTAGAGGTTTAGTTTAGGTTTAGTTTTAGATTTAGTTTTAATTTAGATTTAGTTTAGGCTTAGTTTTAGCTGGACTTCTGACCAACCTTTCTATAAACTTGCTTGTGTCCCTTCTCACTCTTTTGTGTGGTAACACTGTTTATAACCTTCTGTTGTCTTCTTTCATATGATTTCACAAATTCATTGACCCCCATGTACAGAATGCATTTCTTCCTCATGTCTACCTCTTAGAAACTTCAGTTTTCTTTAAGTTTGATTGCCATTTCCTCTATGAACCATTCCCGGATTCTCCTCAATACTAATGCCTTTTCCCCTAAAACTGCCTTGAATACATTTTTCAATAATTCTTATATTTGTATATCTTATCTAACTTATTATAATGTAAGTTCTTTGAGGGTAGAGATCATTCCACTTTTACTTTTCTGAAGTGTCTAGAACCGTGCCTAGAACATAATAAACATTTAACAAATGTTTATGTTGGCTGGTACAATTTGTTATTCCTTTGTTTTCCATATTTTTCTGCTTAGCAGAAAGTTCAAATAGTTGCTGTGTGACATAATTTCTAGTTCTTTTTCTCCTCAATTGCAGTTTATTTAATCTTGTTAGACTTCCTTTGAAAATAGTGATAGTCTATACTGTTTCCATTCTTTTATTAGTTTCTCATTTTTTCTTTACTAAAATAGCTTATTTAGAAATGTCCAGTCAGAACTGGCTCAATTGTACAATCTGTCACTTTAATCTTTTCTTCTTAATTTGTAATTTCTTTTGATCTTACAAGACCGACTTAGTACAGACAACTGGCTTGGAAATGATTCTCATATTAGTAACCAAGTTCTTCATCTATGTTAAGATATGATCGGTTTCATTTGTTGTGATGTTTTTAGGTGCTTGATGTGTTAGTCAGCAAACATTTATTAAGTGTCTACCTGTGCCAGACATTGTGCTAAGTTCTGGGAATATAAAGAAAGATAAAAGATGGCCCCTGCCCTACAGGATCTCATAATCTAATGCAGGAGATAACAAGCAAACAAATATGTACAAAGAAGCTAGACATAGGATAAATAGGACACAATTAAAAGAGAAAAAGAACTAGAATTAATAAGGATTGGGAAAGACTTCTTATTGCAGGTGGGACTTCACAATACTTTCTTTTTTCTTATCAAAGAATGCATTCAATAAAAGTGTGAGGCTTCTGTGTGCTCTTTAAGTTTCTGTCATCTCTTATTTCCTATCTTATTTCCTAACACATTTTTACAACATGTTTTTTTGCCCTCCTCCTGATGTCCATCTTTATATTGAAGTCACCTAGCACAAGAACTCATGTTGAAGGTCATATCAAGTTTTTCCACATTTCTTCACCTCCTTACCCTTTGCAACAGATAGTGGGACAATTTCATTTTTTGGTGATATTCCAAATGGTTATTTTGTGTACAAGATGGCCAAATGCCCCATACAATGATGTTTTATTGGATGCATAAGAAAATTAATTCTGTTGATTTTTTTCTCTCTCTAAAGACAACCTATGATCCATCTGTTTAAGTAACTGTCATTCCTTTTGTCTTCCAGTTTCATTTATACTAAGAATGTCAAAGTTAATATGATTCAGTTCCTCTAATAGTGAGAACTTTTGTTGGCCATGAGACAAGAAAGGATTTCACATTCAGGGCAGTAATAGTTAATTCAATATTTACAGGTATTTTAAAACTTATTCTTAGCATTCCCAATTCTTTCACTTTTCTGTGACTATAGAATTAGAAGAAAACTATGCAGGACTGAGGGATAGTTTGTATTTTTCCTCATTTCATGGATTTCCATTGCCATAAAACTAGTCATTGTGTTGCCAGTCTGCATGGAGGTTATAAAGCCTATTTAAGATGAAGGCTATATAAATCTATTTAAAACCCATTCATGGATGACTATAAAATGCTGAAAAAAATGGGTTGGGAGGAATCAAGGTCCCTTAAAAATGTGGTCAGATTATAAAATGTAGATGTCAGATAAATAGGAGGGAAGAAGAACCATGCAGCAGACAGTGTTCTTCCATTGGGTCAAAGGGCAAATCATTGTCACAAGGCAGAGAACAAGTAGGGGGCCTCTAAGCCAAGGAAGTCTTGGTCTTGAAGAAATTAAGAAGTTTATCTATAGGATAAGGATAAAGATTGAGCGCTGAATACTCTCCAAGTAATAAAGAAGGGCTAAGGAGATAATTAGGGCCTTTATCCTGAAGAACAGTTGAAAATAGGCTGAATCCCATGAAAAGAGACGGATGTACCCCTTGAGTGAGAGAAAAATAAAGCTAAGCCAAGCTATAGAAAAGCACATATTTAAATAAGGACGCAAATAACGGTAACAGTTGAATAATGAGAAGAGTACTAGGTTTGTACTTGGACATTTATTCTGTTTTATTTGACTTGTAGAATTAAACTGCAGAGAAAGAAAGAGAGATTAGAGCCAGGTACCTTACTCAGGAGAAAAAAAATCCTTATTTTTTTCTTTCTTTTTGAATAACAAGTTCCTACTTTTGACTTTTTCTGCCTTTGTCCTATCTTCTCATTTCTTAACCCACCCAATCCCGGAGATGATAGAGGTTATCAAGAGTTCAGTAGCTGCCAAATGATCTGTCACCATGGCTTTTCAGGAGAAAAAAGAAGACTTAAGGTAATCACGATTAGCAATCATGGAAGCTTATGGCTTTGAAAATTAGCATTCTGAAAGATATTAATGATGTGCTTAGCTGTTCATTTTGTGGATGCTGCTATCTGGACAGCTATGTATTTGAATGGTTTTCTGATTATCTGCTAAAAACTTCCTGATACTGATTTTGCCACAGCTCTTAGGCAACTATGACCATCAAGATGACAATCCAATTCTATTTTGTGCCACATCTCTATGAAGGAAGCGGTTTTTCTCTGTTATATTAAAAAAAAATAAACACTTTTTCATACTGTCAGTCATAATGGGAGCTTGAATCTTTCATAGAAAATTCTTCCTTAAGAAGGAGAGTGTGGTTCCCCAGTGTCTCAGGCATGAGAACTCTTTTTTAATGATAAGGAATGTTGTTTTTGTGGAATGTGGGTTTTTGCATGGTAATGGGAATGCTTTGGGGGAGAGGAAGGGTTAAGTCTCCTCATTTCCTCTACCAATACAGACCAATGATGTGGGGCTTTGGAAAACTGTCTGGGGATTCTGTGGGGTTGAACATTTTCCCAGGTCACAGACAATATATGTCTTGGGTGGGACTCAAGTGCTGATCTTTCTGACTCCAAGGTCAGAAGCTTGTTCTTTTGGTAGACTAAGGATAACATCTATTATTTGAGAAAATCAATAATCAAGCATGGATTCCAACTGCCTCCTCTTACTATATTATGGCCTTCAGTTATGAAGCCACTGGGCTAGAGGGTTTTTATGGATTGAGAGGTCTTTAATTCTGTTAGCATACATCCATTAAAACACAATATTAAAGGGTATACATGACGATGATAGAGTATTTTCTAAAATAGTTCCATTGTTTTCATAGTGGAATGTTCATTATGTTTACTTTTGAAAGACAAGAATACATTTCTATGTGTACATCTGTACGTGTTTATATGTAGACACATATGTATATTCACATTCACATACACATAGTACACATACACATAGTCTCAGCACTGCATTTTTCTATAAAGTCTCACGATACATAATATATACTTACATACACATACACACTCACACACATTATATATGTAATCTCAGCACCACCTTTAGTCTATATATAGTCTCTCTAATGCACATACACAGACACATACATATATAAATTTCAGCATTGCCTTTACACTCTCACTGTCTATCTATTAAATTTGCCTTTAGACTGTGTATAAAGTATGTGTATGTGTACACACACATACGCACACACATTTATAAATATATATGTGTGTGCCAGCTTATGATTTATTTTTATTTTTATTTTATTGGCCTCCTCTTTTAGCAAGTATACAAGCAGTAAAATAAATCAGGTCAACATATTTCATTACCTTCCCAGGAATCACGGTTACTCTGAGTGAGTGACTATTTGCCACTTTAAAATGTAATAAAAACCTTCAACTAGCTATTTCTAAATTAAAACGCAGTCATGACCTTTGCTTGGGCATTGTCTCTGCTGTGAAGACACAAGCACACACACACACATTCATACAAACCCACACTCAGACACCCCTCTTTTAATAAAAACATGGAGATTATTGCTGAAGTAATTTTCAAGTAAGAAATAGAGACTCCTAGGAGACTAGAAACTAAATTGGTGTCTATTAAAATGAGTTTATCAAGCTTCCTCGTCTGCAAAATGAAGGGGTTGAAACAGACGACCTTTAAGGTCCCTTCCAGCTATAAATCGGTGATCCTGTTATGCTTGCCAACTTTTAGCTAGTTTATGTACTATTTACATTTCTTGATAACCATTTAGTAGGGAAGGATGCCTCCTTCACAGAGGAAAAAGCATATTCTGGAAATAGTGATGCCTTAAATCTGAATTTGGAGTTTCCTAGATTAACAGATCAAATATTAATGAGCTTAAAACTCTTTTTGATACACAGCCATCAAATGGCATTGTGTGTCTACTATTTTGGTGTTTAGAAAGATCTGTTTAATTCTTGCCTCAAAAGATAATATTTCCCGAGGATTGCATAAATCATGATACAAGTGAGCTTTATATTGGATTGAGGTGAGGCCTTTCAAATAGAAAATCACTAGAATGGAAATAGTGGGAGTAAAATGATAATGGAGAATAGGGGAAAGAAAAGATAGGAGATAAGTGGTTTTCTGTTTCTTCCCTTGTTTCTGCTAGGAAAAGAGAATGAATAATCCATTTCTTCTGGAAACAGAATCTATTGGTAGATAGTTTGGTATCTATTGGAATGATTCCATGGCCTGCTCCAGGTAATATATGTATGGAATGGTCACTGGTCATTGAACAAGGGAATTCAAATGAGTTGACTAAAGAGTATCAAGAAATTAGTCAAGAGGATTTTTATTTATGATAATGGGGGTGACAATAGGTCAGTCAGTAATGGATCCCCAGAATGGATAGGAATCCAGATATCTGTCCTGATTATTGATTGGAAGGCTGTAATATGTCTTAATTGTAGATAAGAGATCAGGGATCTGTCTTGAATACACACAGTAGTCCAGGATTGTGTCCAGACTATTCACAGGTTACTTAGAATTAGTAGCCCCTAAAGCATTGCGTAACTGACTAGGATATAGTTAAGAGGATGTACTAAGAGTCAGGAGAATCAAATTGTTGGGGGAGGTGGGATGGAGAGGGATGAAATGAGATTAATATAAAAGGACCTAGTGAATTTAAGACTATTGTCATATTCCTTTAGCAATTTTGATCAACTTTTGTCTGTTTGCTCATGGAAATGAGTGATTCTGCATGAAAGACTGAAAGGCAGTGATGGGACATAGTGCAAATAAATTTTGAAAATATTTAAGATCCGCAACAATTTGATTAGAAAATTCTACATATTCTGATGAAAAGCAAATTAAAAGAAATAGATAGGGGAACAGTACTGTTTGACTATTACAAAAATCATTAATATCTTGTCAGGGTCCTGAACGAAGTGAAGACGACTTCCCCACTCCCCCAGTTGATTGTTTATTTTTAATCAGATTAATTTATTTTTCTTGGATGGTTCAATTAATATCAACCCAATTTTAAAAGAATTAAAATAAGGTCTTTAGCATATTGAGTGGACTCCACTCCCTACTGAGGATTTATGGAAAAAAATAGATGATTCAGTTAGGATAGAAGGGCATGGATGGATTCTGAGATCTTTAGCACTAGAAGAAGTGCCTATATTGGTGAGATCATCTATGTATCAAAGTATCCTTTGCCTTTGTTGTATTTTTTTAAATCATAAGAGCTATTTCTGGAGCCCTTCCCAGTCAGGATCTTATTTGACAATCACAACAACCATATAAGTTAAGTGCTAGAGATATTATCACCTATATTTTCTTTTAAAAAGACACTGAGCTTCCATGAGATTAAATTGAATTGAATACAGTCACATTGAAGCTAACTTCAGTAAGATTTGAGGCCACATCTTGATTAGCTTCAAGATTAGAGCTCTTTCCATTATACTATAACAGGTATTGTTTTCTTGATGACACTTTATCATGATAAATAAAATAAAACAAAATTGAATTCTGAGCTACATTTGTGTTGTGATCAACAAATGGTCCATAAGTAGTTCTCCTTTAGGCTGAACTAATATTCCTTTGCCATTTCTTTAAATGTTTTGTAAGAATTCCATAAAAAGGGGGAAAATAAAACCTTAAAAGAAACTTTAAAAATAATATGTTCTTTTTTCTTTTCTTTTTTTTTTTAATTTCACGGCATGGTAGGCTGGGCCTTAAATAAAAATGACATAAAATGGTTAGTACAGCTGGTTAGGAAATGTGTTTAAAGCTTCGAATCACATATCATTGTTTATACAGATGAGTGTTTGGGATAGACTTCAATAGACTCTGACTTTATGACAGAGGAGACAGCTTTGGCAACACTGAAGGGTGATCAGCAACGTCAATTCATATTTTCCAACTGAGATCAATATGGGCTTTAATCCATTAATGCAGACTTAAATATCACCAGATAGGAAGAAAGATGACAGTGGGAATGGGAGAAAGGGAAGTATGGAGTAGTAAGATTTAAGAGATTTGTTTCATATTTCAATCCCTTTTAGTACTCTACGGGAAAGCAGCCTGATTCTACATTTCAATTAGTTTACCCTAGGTATTAAATGAAAAATATGTCCTTTGTTTTGCTCATGTAAATGGCTTTTGTTCACCCATTACAAGTCTCTGTTTGTAGAACTGGATTTTATAAAATGCTTGGAAGCATCTTTATAATAAATCTTTTTGAAATGTCAGGCAACAACTTTGTTTTGGAGTGGACTATAATCACTCCAGTAAATCAAATGCCAATTTAGGTATCCAAATATTAAAAAGGAAACCAGGCTAACAATCACAAAACAGCACCCAACAGTTTTGAACTAAAAATAAAGATAATTGAAATATCTGAAAAAATATAAACGAGAAAGAAGAGTGCCCTGTAGTTTAAAAATAATGTTCAGAATGCCCTTATTAGTGACAATAAATTTAGGACTGGTTGGTGTGTAATGAATATCTTGCCTTTCTGTTAGGAAATCCTGGATTCACCCCATCTCTGCCAAGCACATGTTGGCACCTCCTGCATCACATGACCCCAGATTAATCTTTTGATTTATCATTGCCTATGAACACTCTGAGAATGTAAATTACAGAAATGCCTATGTTCTTTGCATTTAAAAAAACCTTGCTTGCCAATAATATCACAAATTTATCTCTTGGGCCAACACCCCACCCATTCCCCCTCCTTGATCTCCCCTAAAGAAACCTCTCTCTTCTCTGACCAAAGCATTTCATTGAAAAGGTGTAAGGCATGTCTCCATGTATTTCATGAATTTACTTATTAGTATTACATATTAGGCACAACTTTGGAAGAAATGTTGATTGTCATTTATTTTCATTAATTTGTTAATTAATTCATTCATTTACACATTAGGTACCTACTATGTGCCAGCCTTAGACAGCTTACTATGTACCAGGTACTACTCTTGGTACTAAGGATATAAGGACAAAAGCAAACCATATCTGCCTTTATAAGTGTCTTATATTTTATTGGGAAGAGATGACTAGGGTGGAGGATAGACCAAGAGGAACACAGATTAGGAAATACAAACTCTATGGAAAGTAATTAGGGAGTTATAGGAGTCACATTGACTGGGAGTTGGGGCAAGTGGAGGAGTTTACCCTAAGACCAAGACTTGAAGAAACAAAGAGATTCTAATAATGACTAGTAGTTATATTGCAGCTACTATGTATCAGGCACTTTACAAAAAATAACTCGTCTGATTGGGTGCTATATTTATTTCCATTTTATACAGCAGGAAACTGATGTTAAATGACTTGTGCAGAATCACACAGCAAGAGAGTGTCTAAGGTTAGATTTGAACTCAGGTCTTCCTGTGTTTTATATATTTATAAAACTTTATAATTAACTATTTACAAATTTATAGACTGCACTGCCTCGCTGATTCTATGATGTGAAAGTGAAGAAAGCCTGAGGAAATCCTGTGACTATTTTTTTTTTTTGCTTTCTTTCTTTTCCTTTTTTTTTTCTTAAATCTTACCCATCTTTTTTCTTTGGGCAGGTAGGTGGCAGTGAAGTCAGCAAGTTCATGTCTGGCCTCAGACACTTGCTAGCTATATGACCCTGAGCAAGTCACTTAACTGTGTTTGCCTCAGTTTCTTCATATGTAAAATGAACTAGAGAGGAAAATGGGAAGCCACTCCAGTATCTTTGCCAAGGAAACCCCCAGTGGGATCACAAAGAACCAGATATGACTGAACAAGAACCTCTATCTTTTCTTTTCTTCCAGAAATACTTTTCAAAGCATTGAAATTGATGGATCGTGGTCATCAGGTCTCTATTAACTTCATGTTGATGGGAAGCACAGTACCCATAGAGGGGGCTCATTTTATTGCTGGACAGTTCTATTCATTAGAAAATTCTTCCTTATGGTGCTCTGACACTTGTTTCCTTGTTATTTATACCCACAGATTGTAGCTCTACTCTCTGGAGGAACACAAAGTCTGTCATCTTTTCTTCAAGTCTGGAGCAATGGAAAAGAGCACCCAGACTGGGAAGGAAGAGACCTTGCTTCTAGTCCTAGCTCTTAGGCAAAATAACAATGTCACCTTGAGCAAAGTCACTGCATTTTTCTGAGATTCAATTTCCTGATCTTTTAAATGAGTGGGATTGGGCTAGATGATCGCTTAACATCTTTGCGTCTGTAACATTCTAGGATACTAAAGAAGCTTATACTGAAGTTCCTATACATTATACAGATGAGATAGGGCTGATCTTGGGAATGTTTAAGATCTAAAGTAAAGGAGGTCAGTTAGCCAACTAGTACTTATTATGTGAATACTGTATTACTAGGTACTATACTAAGCATTGGGGAAAGTACAAAAAAAAACCAGCAAAAGAAAACAAACCTAAACAAAAATGGTCCTTAACCTCAAAGAATTTACATCTTGATAGGGGAGATCATATGTACAGAAGTAGGTAGTTATAAGACACAGAGTAGATGGAAGACAATCTTACAAGGGTTGCTAGTAGTTGGGGGGGACCACGAAAGACTTCTTGAGGAAGGTGGCATTTAATCTGAAAATAAGGAATTCTAATGAGATGGAGATGAGAGGGGAGACTATTTCAGTCATGGGAGCCAGCCAATGAAAATGTGAAGTCATAAGGGAGAGTACATGAGTACAGTAAGTAGAAAATTCTAACTGGATCTCTTTCTTGGCTAAACTCCTTGAGAAGACCATATACAATTAATCCCTCTACTTTGTCATCTCTCGCTCTCTTCTTAACTCTTGGCAATCTGGCTTCTGAAATCATCATTGCACTGATAGTGTTCTCTCCAAAGTTGCTAGATTGCTCCATTGCCAAACCTAATGGCCTTTTCTCAGTCCTCATTGTTCTTGACTTCCCCACAGACTTTGACACTATTGATGACTTCTTTCTTCTTAATACTCTACCTTCTAAAATTTCATGACCCTAATTTCTCCTGCTTCTCTACTTAGCCTTCTTATGACTCTTTCTCAGTTGCTTTTGCTAGATTTTTATCCAAATCATGCCCACTAAACACAGGTCCTCTAAGGCTCTGTCCTAGACACTTTTCTCCCTCTATACCATTTCTCTTGATGATTGTATCAGCTATTATAGATTCAGTTATGATCTTTAGGCTATTAATTCTCAGATCCACTTATTCAGCCCAGTCATACTATTCCAAGAACTATTTTTACATCTTGAACTGCAGACATCTTAAACCCAACTAGTATAAATTGAAACTGATGATCTCCCACTCCCCCAAGTCCTCCCCTCTTCCTAGCTTTTTTTTCATTACTATTAAGGACACCATTATCTTCCTTGTTATTCAGACTCACAAAACTGGGTTTCATTTTTTATTCCTCACCCCTGCCAATATCCAACCTGTTGCCAACTATCATCAGTTTTACCTTTCTTACACCTCTCACATATGTTTTCTTCTCTCTTCTGACATTTCTACTACCTTGGTGTAGGGCCTCATCCCTTCACACTTAGACTATTGAAATAGTCCATTGATTGGTCTTCTTGCCTCATCTTTCCCCACTCTAGTCCATTATCCACTCAACTGTCAAACTGATCTTTGTAAAATACAAATCTATTCATGTCTATCCCACCCCATGCTAACCCAGCCCATCCCTTGTTCAATAAACTCGAGTGGCTGCCTATTACTTCCAGGATCAAAAATATAAAATCCTCTGCTTGACACTCAAAGCCCTTCACATTGCCCTAGTTCATTGCTTACATCTCTGGTTCAAATCTTTCTTGGGTATGTCTCTCAGACATAATGGTTGGTCATTTGACTCCTTAACTCTTACCTAACTTCACCTGGGATCTAGTAAGAAGGCATTAAAGAATCTGCAGAGCTTAGGATGTCTAGGATAGATAATATATATGCAACTCTGTTTCTTTGTTACTCCTTTGTTCTACCCAGTAGTTCACTTCCACTTGCTATATCTCTTCACTAAAAAGAAGCATGGTCAATAAACCATCTGAATTTCTCCATTGGCTTATTTATGGAGTTCTGTAAAGAAGAATTTAGCATGCTATCTAGAACATGGCAGGAATTCAATTAATTTTTTTTTATTGAATGAATGAATGATGCATTAGATTTAACGACAGAACACCTAGATTTGGATTTTGACTGTGAAATTGACTTCTTATGCAGCTTTGAGAAAATCACTGTATTTCTCTGGCCCAGGGTTTCTTCTCCTATAAAATGAGGGGATTGAATTAGATGATCTTTATTTACACTCTAGCTCTAAAGTTACAATCTCACAAACCTATGAAACAAGTTCTGAGTTTAATTTTAGAAAAATAATTTTAGAAAAAAATAGATTTAATTCTTGTGAACTGATTGATTGACACTATATTCTCCTAGTCAAACAAATACATCAATAACCTACTACACTGGGAATTGATTTTTTAAAAATAGTTACCTATTTTACTATTCTTCTTTCTCCCACACTGGCCTCTCCTATGAAAAGATAAAACCACCCATTTCCTTTAGTTAGAACAAGAGATGACAATTTAGTTTGTAAAAAAATACAAATTTATTACTCTAATTTTCTGTCATTTCATGATATTGCCTGCTTAATTTTTGTTATCTTGATTCTGAGTTCTGTTTTCTTGGGAACAGCTGGCTTCTATTAATTCTCTTTTGCCCATTATCACCATGCCTGTAATCAAGGTCACCCATTTCCCTGTGCCCATTTGGGTGCCCTCTAATTTACATTTGTGTCATGGTTAATTATCATTTTAAAACTGATTGATTTTTATGACTACCATTAATTTAGCTAATGGAAATACTCTAAAAATTTCAAGAAGCCAGTGTCTCTTGCATGATTGAAATTGTCCCTTTGGAAGAAGCTGAAATAAGCTGCTTCTAGAGAATGAATAATTTTAAAATATTATTTCAATGTCTATGCCAACTCACCTAAAACACATATTTAGTGGAACTTGGGGAAAAATCTCCTTAAGTTTGAAATATCCCCTATTGAATACAGGATTGTAGATGTGATTTCTATAAAGTCCCTATGACATATTTTACCCAAATATATTGTTTAAATATCCTGACATAAATGAAAATAAATCATTTTTATATGGAATTAATATTTTCCAAATAAATCACATTTTAACATGGTTCTATTGTTTGATTGAAAGCATTAAAAATGATTCACACAATTACAGTGAGGAAGGAGGATTTGCAGGTAAAGTTGTACTCAAAATATCAGAGTAGGTGGGCAAAAAAAAAAAGTCTCCTTTTCAAATTCACAGAAAGGGGATGAGTGGTCTGTTAAAGGAATAGGAAGCTAAAAAAGGCTATTTGCCATGCACTCTCTGGCAGGAGAGGATACTCTATCAGATCAGTAGAGACAAAGGCAGAATGAGTTTTCTCCCACTGAGCATCCCAACCACTCATTAGAAGACAAAGCCCAGCGTCATTGCTATGGGGACCCATGTTCAATTACAAGTATATCAGCACCATCTCTGCTTCTTAATTCCTCTAGCACAATCCTTGTGAAAGGAGATTGCCTGGGAAAAAAAATTAATGTGCTTACTGACTTTGTAATAGTAAACAGATTAACAGACTTTCAAAATGAATCCGGATGGCCTCAGGTAACAGTCATGTCTGATGCTATTAGTTTATTTTCTTCTCTGACTTGTTTGTTTATAATTCATGCCAGAAATTTGGCTGGAAAACCTTCCTAGACATAGAACTTCAGGCTGTTTTGTTTTGTTTTTTAATTTTACAACCTACTCAGGATTGATACTGATGAGATGAGTAGAAGAGAGAATTTCCTAGAGACACAGAATTTGCATTTATCTTAAGATAGTGAAATGTAAACAAAGACCGTACTTCAAGTTTAGGTTACTTTGCTTACATAGGTGCACAACTTTCAGAGAACCATTCAGATTACAACTTCAGATTGACTCAATAGGCTGACCCATCATCATTTGTTGTGAGATCTTGGGAGACTTGGAAATCTAAGCTGTCCTGGTTTCATCTTTGTGCAGACAGAGCTCAGATGTTTAGCTCAAACAAAAGAGGCAAGGAAAATGAGCCATATCTTCATACATTTATAGAATTAATACTGAAAGGAATCTCTGAGATTGTCTAGTTCAATCTCTTCATTTTAAAGATAGGTAAACTGAGTGAGCCCAGGATTATAAAATGACTCACCTGATAGAATTTAAGATCTTTGAAGGCTTTTGTATTTGGATCCACAATATCTAGTTTAATAAATATTTATTTAATTGAATTGTCCAAAGTTACATGATGGTGTAAATAATTCTATAATTAAAGAAGATCCAGTGCCTAAGCTGGAAAAAAAGGGTTTACATCATGTAAGGGACATTCAAATAATACCAAAAATCACCTTTACTGGCCTTTCACCATGCCTTAAAACTTACATTAATTTAATGAAAGTTTGTCCAATATGTACTTTGTACAAGATACGACACCAGAGCGTGAGGACATGATGGCTTCGGCCCTCCACAAGCTTACTGAGGAGACGTAAGTATCTATCCCTCTCCTACAGGGTTAGTAAGGAAAACACTTTGCCAAACTTAGAGCATCATATAAATGGGAGAGATGGAAAGGATGATAAAGATGGCAATATGGACAAATTAATCACTCTTCTTTTTAAAGCACAGACTTTTCCAGAGAACTTTTGTAATATTGTTATATCATAGTATGCATTAGAACACTGGATTCAGAATCAAGAAGAACTGGATTCATATATTATCTCTCATAGAAATTGTATGTGTGTCCCCAGACAAGTCACTTTTACTTGTTACCCTTAGACAACTCTCTGATACTATAAATTTCAGGGCTGGTGTACTGGCAAAGGTTATCTCATCAACAGGAGCTCCTGGTCCAGTCAAATTTCTCCCTGTCTTCTTTAAAAACAAAAAGAAAAAAGGAACCTACCTTTGGTCAACATATGTCCGTTTTGCACACAACCTTAAAAAACAAATAAGTAAAACCTTAAGTCTCTTTTTTCAAAGTGACTTAAAAGATGCTTGGCATGTGTTGAACTATTTCTTCCATTTAGAAATCCCCTCTAATGGAGGTTCTTTGTTGTCTTACTCCCTCTACTTTTTAGGATGGTAGAGTGAGTAAGACAACAAAGAGAAGAAAGGATAAAAAGACTGAATTACACCTTTTGTTTTCAATTCTTTGCTTAACGGCATATCCTTTTAGGTTCAACACTGGGTCATCTTCATAGTATTAATAGCTTTATTTATTCTTACAGCTATCTCCGGTTAAGTACAAACCTTGGATTTGATCTTCTTTCCCTCTACCTCACTTCCTGCATCCAATCAATTGGAAAGTCCAGTCCCATTGATGACAATCCCTTCATCCAATCGCCACTGTGACCACCACCTCTTATTTGGACTTCTCTAATAATTTGCCAACTGTTCTGTTTGCCTTTATTCTCTTCTCTCTTTAATATTTCCTATATATTTCTGATGGATTAATCATTAGAACAACTTTGATTGGCCTGGTAAGTAAACTTCCCAAGGCTACCTTATTGATCTCTTCCTCTTCCTATTGATACCCTATACACTGATCCTTGGCATATACTTTTGCAGATGTTTAGAGGGAGGGTCTAATTCTGAACCTTCACAATATTTTTTTCTGGTTTATCTATTACATACTAATCAATTTGAATTGTATAGTATTACTTTGTATTGTATTTATATACTATATTGTAATGTATTTATGTATATACATACTTTCTTTCCAAAAATAGACAGGACAGGTCCTGTGTGCTTTATGTTGTACCACTATGTCTCTCAGCACTATCACAGAGACTTCTTGGAACATTCTTTGAACCAAATGAATAAGTTTACAAAATCAAAGTTTTGAGTTGGAAAGGAACTTAGAAGTTATCTGCTCCAAATTGTACACAATCAAGAGTTCCTCTGCCATGTTATTGACAACTGGTCATACATTCTTTCCTTTAAGAACTCTAGTAAAAAGGAACCCATTATCTCTCATACTTATGAGTAGCAGTAAAGACAGAAATAATTATTGAATCAAATATATTGTGTGTACAACCTCCAATAATGTCCTACTCTTTTGTCTCATCTTAACAAAGGGGCTCACAGGGTTCTAGGAAGGCTGTGCTATTATAGCAGTGGACGTCAAACTCAGGAGAATGCCAAGAACCACATTAAAGTGCAAATGGGAAATGTTTAACAAAGGATTCAGAACAAATTTGGCATGCCCCGTTATAAGAAATTTATGAATGTTAACTTTTTATTAGCTAGAATCCATCTTTACATTGTTATCTGGGCAATTTGGAATCAAAAGTATTAGTTTACTTTGGCAAGTGACATCATTCCATTTTGTACAAGGTTGTTTCCATGTGAAATGGAACATTTAGTTTTCACCAAAGTTTATTTAAGCGTAGAGAGAATCTGGTACTTTCATAATAAAATGCTTTGACTGTCTGAAAAATAACCTACAGAATATGAATGAGGGGTAAAACTAACATAAGACCAACAGTATGATACATAAAAACTTACAGGAAATATATATATATATATATATATATATATATATATAAAATATACATAAATAGAATATATATAGGATATATAATAAATATAATGCATACATGATATATATTATAAATATAATGTAGAAACATATACTTGCTTTTCTTTTCATGACATGTCTATTCAAAGAAACTTAAAATTATTAGGCACCAACTAGCTCAAATGAAATATGATTGTTTTGTTCTATTTCAACATCTTTGCCTAAAACCAACATTGAGTTGGAACATACACATGAACATAAATTCTTCCATGAATTTTTCATGTTTTTCTTCACTCCCAGATTCCAGCTAGGTGTGTGATTAGATATGTTGAAATCCATGAGCAAAACCCTTCTGGAGATATTTTCCTCCTGATTGGAAGAAAACTTATGAGAAAAGCTATTCACTGTTCTTGCACAATTTTGCAAGCAGAAGATTGGATTGGTCTTAAAAAAACTGTATCTTTTTAAAATTCTCCCATTACTTACTTATACTGCAAAGAGATATTACTATACTTTATTTTGTCTCTTTGGAAAACTACTATGTGACGTTTTTATGGGTAAAAGTTTCTCTACCTATAATAAAAATGCATCAAAACCATTCAATCTGTTATGTAGAAGCTTGAGTCAATAGTTGATAGAGACATAAATTTCTTCCCCTTTTCACTTATCTCCAAAAGTCAATCTGCTAAAGCAAGAAATATATCATACTAACAAATGAAATGGTTGAGAAGCTGCTTCAGGCTGTCTGGGGAGTCACTCTGTGTGATTTGGGGCAATTTTCCTCTCTTTATTTTAGTTCAACGTTCAAAGCTGACTGGCTCTTGGTCAGTCTTCTAATCAATCAGTTATTTCATCATGGAAATTACTGCTAGGCTAAGGTCAGACCTATACATTGCAAATATTCTAGTGAGCTGAGCTAAATAAATAACTAAACAAAATGATCAGCTCCTCACTAGCCCATATACCAGCCTGTGTTAGGTCACCTTGAAGATCACATGGTCCACACGGATACAGCTTTAACAGGATTGATAAATGGGCAAAATGTCTGCTCTATTCAGTGTGACCCTCTCTCTCCCATGCTCATCACAATCTCTCACATTTGTAGCTTAATATTCAATCAACAAACGTATTTAGTGCTCCATTGTGCCAAGCACTGTGATACAAGGACAGAAAATGAAACAATCCCTATTTGTAAGCATTATTGTCTAGTCTATTCACTTACATTTCAGTTCATATTTTATCATCTCACTCAGCACAGAATTCTACTTAAATTTTTGATTGGGTTTAGTGGGGGAAACCATCAACCCATACAGGTATGGACTTATGAATATTAAGTGGAGGGGATAAATTATTTTCATTGCTTGTCTTTTGCTCTTGAAGAGGACATTAGGAAGTACAAGTGAGTTGGATTTAATTGACGCAGGGCTATGCAAAGTCACCAGTCTCACTTTTTCCTCTGGAACTATGTGGGTAAGTGGTAAGATAGAGATCAGGAAGACTAGAGATGGCCCAGGATGCAATGGGCTGAGATGATGAATAAATTTAAAGGAATGCATTTGGTAGATATGGTGCCTGAAGAACTATGGACCGATGTTTGTAATATTATACAAGAGACAGAAACAACAACATTCCAAAGAAAAAGAACAAGAAAGAAAACTTATTATCTGATCAGGCTTTACAAATAAATAGCTGAGAAAAGAAGAAAAATCAAAAGTAAAAGAGAAATGGAAAGATATACCCAAATGAATGCAGAAATCCAGAGAATAGCAAGGAGAGAAAAGAAGTTTTTCTTAAATGGGAAACGCAAAGAAATTGAAGAAAACAATAGAACTAGAAAGACAAGAGATCTCTTCAAGAAAACTAGAGATATCAAGGGAACATTTCATGCAAAAATGAGTATGATAAAATACAAAAATGGAGGGACTTAACAGAAGTAGAAGAAGTAGAAAGAATACATAAAAGAATTATACAAGAGAGATTTTAACATCACCAATAATCATGAGGGTGTGGTGACTGGTCTCAAATCAGACATCCAGGAGTATTGTCAAGTGGACCTTAGGAAGCATTGGGAGCAATAAGGTTAGTAGAAGAGACAAAAATCCAGCTGAGCTATAGAAAATCCTTAGAAAAGTTTCTGTTAAAGTGCTGCACTCAATTTGGCAATGAATTGGGAAAACTCAATAGTGACCACTGGATTGAAAAAAGATCAGTTTATATTTCCATCCTAAAGGGAAATGATAGCTTTTTGTGGTGGCAAAGAATTGGAAATAAGGGAGATGTCCATCAGGTGGGGAATGGCTGAACAAGATGTGGTATAAGGATGTAATAGAATAATATTGTGCAGTAAGAAACGATGAGCAGGCAGACTTCAGAGAAAACTGGCAAGACTTATATGAACTGATACTGAGTAAATGAATAGAATTAAGAGAACATGGTACACAGTAACAGCAACACTGTGCAATGACCGACTTTGACAGACTTAGCTCTTCTCAGCAATGCAAGGATCTAAGACAATTCCAAAAAACTCATGATGGAAAATGTTATCCACATTCAGAGAAAGAACTATGAAGCCTGAATGCACATGGAAGCAGACTATTTGCTTTCCTTTTCTGTTATTTTGTTTCTTCTTTCTCATGGTTCCTCCAGTTAATTTTAATTCTTCTTTACATCATGACTAATGTAAAAATATGTTTAATTTGAATGTATAAGTAGAGTCATCCGATTGCACACCATCTTGGGTAGGGGCAAGGAAGGGGGAAAATTTAAAGCTCAAAATCTTATGGAAGTTAATGTTGAAAGTTAAAAATAACTGAATAAATAAATAAATACACTCATGTACACACACAAACACACATGGGCAGTGTCAGGGAATATTCCCTGAATCATTGATCACTGAACAATTGCACTCATTCCACATGCCAGCAAAGTTATGCTTAAGATTCTGTCAGATTCAGCAATATCTGAACAGTGAATTACCAGAACAGGTTGATTTTTGAAAAGGCAGTGGAATTGGAGACCAAATTTCAACATTCACTGGATTATGGAGAAGGCAAGGGAGTTCTGGAAAAAAAAACATCTACTTCCATTTCTTCAACTACAATAAAGCCTTTGACTATGTTGATCACAACAAAATGTGACAAGTCCTCAAACAGAGGGGAGTACCAGGTCATCTTGCTTGTCTACTGAAGAACCTTTATGTAGGCCAAGAAGCAACAGTTAGAACCAAACACAGAACAACTGATTGGTTTAAGATTGAAAAAAGAGTATAACAAGGTTGTATATTGTCACTTTATTTAACTTATGTGCAGAATGAATCATGTTAAATGCTAAGCTGGATGAATCAAAATCTGAAATTAAAGTTGTATGGAGAAATATCTGCAATCTCAGATATACAGTTGAAACAAATCTAATGAAAGAAAGTGAAGAGAAGTTAATCCTGATGGAACAAGAAAGTGCAAAAACTGACTTCCAGTTTAACATAAAAAACTCCAAACCACTAAAATTTTGACAACTGACCCCATCACTTCCTGACAAATGGAGGGAGAAGAAATGGAAGAAATGTTAAATTTTATAATTTTGGACTCAAAGATCACTGCAGATGTTGACTATAGACATGAAATTAAAAGATGCTTGTTCTGTGGAAGGAAAGTTATGACAAATCTGGGCAATATAGTAAAAAGCAAAGACATTACTTTGCAAACAAAGGTCCATATGGTCAAAGATATGTTTTTTCACAACAGTAATTGTATGACTGTGAGAATTGGATTGTAAAGAAGATTGACTACCGTAGAATTGATGTTCCTGAATTGTGGCGTTAGAGAAGACTTTTGAGAATTCCTTGGACAGCAAGAAGATTAAATCAGTCAATACTTAAAGATGCTGATTTGGGCTATGAATGAAGCTGAAACTTAAATACTTTGGCCACATAATGAAAAGAGTCATGGGAAAAGATCCTGATGTTGGAAAAGATTGAAAGCCAAAGGAAAATGGGGTGGCAGAGGAGATGGATAGATAATGTCATGGAGACAATGAGCCTGAACTTGGACAAATTTTGGGAGATCATAGAAGGGCCTGATGTGTTATCATCTATGGAACGACTGAACAGCAAGAAGAAGCATAGATAACTCTTGGTATAGGTATCCCCTTCCTTTACACAGACTGGCAACTCATCAATTATTTCCAGCCTTGTTGAGTTTACTGGACCAGTGAAAGGTTAATTTTCTTTTCCATGGATAGATACTTGTATGTGTCAAAAGTACAACATGAATACAGGCCTTCTCAACTCTAAGTCCAGCCTCTATCGACTATATTATATTGCCTCTTTTAGTAGATATGTAATGAATGGTTGTGGAACAAGTACATGAATGAATGGATAGATGGATGAATCACTATAGAAGCAAAGAAGATGGTACTGTATCTCAGTTGTTTCTAATAAAAATTCAACCACATTAAATTTTAGGGATTTTTCAGCATGGAACAGTGGATAGAAACAATGCTGGCTTGAAACCAGAAAGACCTGGATTCAAGTCCTCCTCTGATATATATTGCTGTATAGTCCTGGGCATATTCAATTTCTCATTGCTCTAGGTAAGTTTCTTAAGTTCTCTATATCACTAAATTTACTAGTCCAGTCTCTATCTCTATTTCTTTTCAACAACAGGCTATACTTTACACTCCTTCCAAGTTAAACCCATTAAATATGATTTTGTTAATCCACATAGAATTAGCATAATCACTAAATATTTTTCTTTAATGCTAAATCATCCAGATTGTATACATTGTCTGAATTGAAGAGATAAATGTCCACTCTTTACTTATTAGTGACAAAATTTCATACCTTTACTAGTATATCCAGTCTAGTTAATGGAATATGTCTTTCCACCATCCTTCTATGTTCCTCTGCAATTGGCATTGCCTTTATTGTTTGTTTTAATTTGTACAAGTTATTGCAATATAACTTGTTCTATACCATAGGGTGAGGACAGTTACTATGCCCCAGGAAGGAGGAGAAAATAAGCATTGGGGGAAGTACAGGAAAGGACTCTAGGTTCTCCCACACCCCCAGGTCACTGAGGACACATATGAGAACACTAAGTTCATTCCTAACTGTATAGTCAGTAGATGCCATAAGATGGTTGACTCAGGGAACTTTTACTCCCTAAAAAACAAACCGCAGTGAGGTGAAAGTACTTGGACGATAAATATACAAATGAAAAACAAATTTTTGGCAGAAATCCAGCTTCAAGAAAGTCAAATGAATATAGTTAAAAGAGGAGATGGAGAAGATCCAAGGTGTGACAGCTGCCAGATCAGAACATTTCACTGACTCTTTCTCCACTTGGCAGCAGCAACTGTACCAGGGTGAGTGGTCATTCCCTTCCCTTTCCCTCTTCTGCTTAATGTGCTGTGAGTTGGCTCCAACATGAAATACAAAATATTTTATCCAATCTAAAGGTTTTGATACTAAATTGGCTTTACAGCAAACCTTGAAATTTATTTAGTGATCAAAATCACAGCTAAGTGACCAGGGACATAGTCGATGTTCTTTTAAAAAAAAACCTGACTCAGTGAAGAATTTATTTCAAGTCTGTATCTTACTTTTGGAAGAGTGTTAAATATTTAAATCATAGATGTAGTTAGAAAGACTACAGATACATTATTGAGCCCTCCCATACTCCTTTCCTTCCTTCCTTCCTTCCATTATTTCTTCCCTCCTTCCTTCCTCTCTTTTTCCCTTCCTTCTTCCTTCATGCATTCCCTCCCTTCTTTTCTTCTCTCCCTTTTCTTTCTTCCTTCCCTCCATTTTATCTTTCTTCCTTTATTTTTCTTTCTTTCCTTCCTTTCTACCTTCTTTTCTTCCTTTGGACTTCTTTTCATTTCCTTCCTTCCTCTCTTCCTTCCTTCCAACCTACAATCAATGTCATGTTAGAAAGAGTCCCCAGTCACCTCCTGAAAGAAATTCTTAAAAAACAATCAATCCTTAACTAAAATCCAGAACTTTCAGTTCAAAGAAAAAACACAGCATAAACACAGTACAGTGAAAAGGAGACAATTCAATTATCAAAGAACTAGTATAAGTATAACACTAGACTATGTTGCAACTATCAGAAAGAAAATATTGGTATATGACATTCCAAATGGCAAAAGATAACAGCTTACAATCAAGAACAACTTACCCTGAAAAACTGAGTATAGACAAAGAAATAAATACAAATCAAAATAATTTTGAGGTTCCATTTTATATTCTTCAAATTGGAAAAGGTATTTGTTGTTTTTTTTTTAAAGGAGAAAGGTAATTGTTGGAGAGTGTGTAATAAGACAAACTGACCAGCTTTGTAAGTGTAGTAATAAATTACCCCAGTCATTCTGGAAAGCAATTCCAAATTGTATCACCCCCAACCTGTCTCTAAAATATGCATACCCCTATTTTAAAAGAAATCAAAGAAAGAGAAAGAAATATCTATATGTTTAAAAAATCCTTACCGCAATACTTTTTTGTTATGGCAAAGACATGGAAACAAACTTGGTGCCCGTAAACTGAGAAGTACCTGAAGAAACTGTGGTAATATGAAAGTGAATATCATTGAATTACATTAAATGGAAAAGAAAAGAGAGACATTCAAGGATACCTGGAAAGATTTACATGTATCAACAAAGAATGAAGTGAATTATGAAAACAATTTATACAGTAACTACAGTACTATATGGAAAAATGACTTTGTAAGACTTGAGACCTTTTAACAATTTGTTGAAAATATAGGAATTCAGAAGACTGATGATGGCTTTATTTCTTACTTCTTGGCAGAGAGATGAAGGACTACAGGCATGGAATGACATACATTTTACATTACCTGATGACATTAATATATCAGTTTGGTTTTCGGAGCTGTAAGTAGTTGCAACAAAGGATTATTTTTTGGGGGGAAAGTTATGTTGGGGGAGTAGGACAAAGTGATATTATTGTAAAAATATTTTTAAAGATGATCTAAAATAATAATACCAAATGATAATCTAAAATAATACTAATAAATTATCTAAACTTTTAAAGATACTTAAACAAGAATCGAAAGAAGTTTGGACTTCATAGACGATCTGGATAATCATGACACCATTATGATAAATTGAATATTGGGATAGAGATTGGACCTATGATTTCATCAATATAAGGAATTCTTGGATCAGTAAATTCCCCCAAGGTCGCCCTTCTCTATAATTTAATCTTGAACATTGAGCGGCTAATTGAATTGCTCAAATTGAAGAAAAAGAGAAAGGACCCATATGTACAACAATATGTATAGCAGCTCTTTTGGTGGTAGAAAAGAATTGGAAATTTGGGGGATGCTCATGTTGGGAAATGGCTGAACAAGTTGTGATATATGATTATAATGGAAAGCTATTGTGCTGTAAGAAAAGATGAGCAGGATGATTTCACAAAAGCCTGGGAAGACTTCTGTGAATGGATGCTAAGTGAAGTAAGAAGAACCAGGAGATAGCTCTTCACCGTAGCAGCAATACTGTAATATGATCAACTGTGAAAGACTTAACAACTCTGATCAATACAATAGTTCAAAACAATTCCAAAGTACTAATAAAGAAAACATTCTATCCACATCCAGAGACAGAAAAGATGAACTATGAGTGCAAGTTTGAGGTATAATTTTTTCACTTTATTTTTCAGACTTCTCTTTTAAGCAACATAGATAATGTGGAACTTTGTTTTGTATGATTTCACATATATATTCATATTACTTGCCTTCTCAATGTGTGAGGGAGAAGCAGAAAGGAGGGAGAAAATTTGGAACTGAAAATTTAAAAATACATATTAAAAATACATAAACCTTATGGATTTTTTTTAATTGTCTTTCTCAGGGTTCCAGAGATACGATTTGAAAATGTCTTTCTGCCTCTATCCATTTTGCCACATAAAACCAACTTGTACACATTAAAAGTTCAGATTCATATGTGATACTTTCTGTTCTTAGTAAATGGAAATATTTATGTTTTCAATCAAACAACAAACATTTATTAAACATTCATATTTGTGAAAGTCATAGTTAAAAATAAAAATAAAATAAAATAATGGTCACTTAGGCATATCTCCTTCACTCTATTCTCATGAAGTTGATTTTTATTGTTAAGTTTTTAATCCTAAAGGAGTGGGAATGACTTTTGATTGAAATAAGAAATGAATACAATAAAGGAGAGAGCAAAGCTTTTGTCAACCAAAAACTCTACCATGAGTAAGTTTCTTAAAGAAAAAAAGCATATTTTACATAACTAGAAAGCTAGATTTCAGAAGTGATTAAAAAGAGAATGAAATAAAGAAAGGAGAAATAAATTCACAATTCTTGGAAAGGGGCACTACATATGAATGTTGTTCAAATGCAAAAGATTAATTGGAAAGGATGGAAAGAGGCATGGAAGCAAAAGAAGAATTCTGAACCATGATTGTATCTGACTTGGGAGAGGGTAAAGCAAAAAGATTATAAAATATAATAAATAAATATAAATAAGTAAAAACAAACAGACAAATAAAGAATTTAGAGAAAAGAATAATTAGAGTAAATGTAATATATCCAACTAGATGGCACAGTGGATAGAATGTCAAGGCTGGAATCTGAAAGACTCATCTTGCTGAATTCAAATCTGGCCTCAGACACTTGCTAATTGCATAACCCTGGGCAAGTCACTTAACCCTGTTGGCCCCAGATGAGGTGGAGAGGAAAATCGCAAATCACTCCTGAATCTTTGGCAAAAACAAAACAGAACAAAATAAAAAACTGAAGTGGGGTTGCCACTGAAAAATAACTGAACAACAAGCTTAAGAAACTTAAAATAGGGAAGGGAAGCAGCAGAGTAGGGGTATTGTTTGTGTGAGAGGATGAAGATCAAATTGATATAAGTAAAGTTAAGTGCATGAAACAAATACTGAATTAAAAAAAGAGAAATAAAATCAACACAAATTAAATGAAGAAAAACACAGATCTTTTAATTATAAACTTGAATATGAATGGATTGAACTTTTCAATAAATTAATGCAACAATAAAAATTCCTTATAAAAGGAAGAAATTAGAAACCTATATTTTGCTTAATATGTTATGCTACTTTTTTCCCTTACCACTTACTCTTTTTCTTTTGAATAAAGTATAACCTTTCAGAACCATATTCTAGTTTTTGGTTTCTTTCTATCAAGACTCAGAAATATCTGTGAAATCATATTTGGATCCACATCCAGGATTGCTTCACCTTGTTTCTTACCTAGTTCTGTTTCGGATCTTTTTTTTGGTTGCTTGCTTGCTTTCTTTTTTTTTTAAATTTTATTTTTCATTTTAAACACAGTTTATAACAGATAAAACAATTCAAATTTTTGGTCAAGTGATACTTCTTTCTAAAGCATTTACAATATGGACCATAAAAGAATTTTTTTTTAACATTAACCAACTGACACCCAAATAATATTCATGTTGCTAACTCCAAAAGCCCTTGACCTCTTGACCTTGTTTCCACAGCATTACTAGGAATTAAAGGACCCTGACTTATTGTTGTTGGTCTAAAGTCCTAAGCCTAATAGCTTAATTTTAGACTTAACCTCAGATGTTCCCCTACCAATAATCTATAATTTAATAGATCTGGTATTAAGCTTACAAACCTTTTGACTGTAGGCAATTGCTGCCAAGAGTAGGGACATTGAAGGGATACAATATCTCCCCAACTTCATGTCAATTCCAGGCAAGATTAGATTGTTCATTTGCATTCAGTCAGGCTTTCAGGTCACTCTGGGCTAGAAATCTCCTCTATTCCATTGTTCTGTAGCTTCTGCTGCTCTAGAATTTGTGGGGAGTTCTTCTTTACAGGTATTTTATGGGCTGTGGGGTAAGAACAAGTGTATGTGCATCTTTCTACTCCACCATCTTGGCTCAGCCCTCAACCTTGGTTGTTCTCTTGAAATTTTTCTTCTTTGAGTTTCTCTGTGTTTCTGCATATATATGTATACATACATAGGAGTATACAATAAGCCTATATGGATATATGCACATGCATGTGTATATATGTGTTTGTATATGCAGATATGTATTGTGTACATATATGGTTATGCTCCTATACATAACTATATGCTTATAAACACTAACAGAGATATCACAAAGAGTTACTGCATTGTATGAGGAAAAATAGCAGTATAGACACTGGAAAGTTCCTAGTAAATAAATTTTTAAAAAGTGTCCCATGACATAGAAATGCAGCTAGGTGGCTCAGTGGATAGAGTAATAATCCTAGGGTCAAGAAGACCCATTTTTCTGAATTCAAATCTAGCCTCAAAAACTTACTAGCTATGTGACCTCGGAAAAGTCATTTAACCCTGTTTGTCTCAGTTTCCTCATCTTTAAAATGATGTGGAGCAGGAAATGGCAAGCCACTCTAGAATTTTGCCAAGAAATCTCAAATGGGGTCATGAAGAGTAGGATGTGATTGAAAAGACTGGACAACAAAACACAGGTGCAGATGAAACGCAAGATAAAGAGATGCTAGATCTCTTTCTCTATCTCTGTCTCTGTCTGTCTGTCTCTCTCTCTCTTTCTCTCTCTCTCTCTCAAGTTTGATTCATAGGGTATCATCAAGTTTGTTGGGACAAAACCCATAACTGACTACATAGGTAGTGTTCTTTACCTTTCCTCTTCAGTTTTAAACTCTGAAATTTGCAAGACTCCAAGCAAATGCATTTTCATCAGCCTTTGTTAGATGTACTTCATCTCTAATTAGCATTAAAATGTCATTCTGACATTTTAAACTACAATCCAGATATTCTCAGACACTAGTTTTTATTTTTACTGTCTATCTACTTTTCACATCTACATTTCTCCTCTTCATTCCTTGTTTTCAACATGTGAAATTGAAGTTAACTCCACCTGACTCCCCAGGTAGAGTCCCCAGAGAGAGTCAACTAGATGCAGAAGTGGATAGAGTGCCATGCCTGGAGTCAGAAAGCCCTGAGTTCAAATTCAGCCTCAAACTCAGTCTCTGACTGTATGACCTGGACAAATCACTTAACCACTCCTTGCCTCAGTTTTCTTAATTGTAAGATTAGTATAATATAGTACTTTTGCTGTAGAGTCGTTATAAGGATCAAATACAGTAACATTTGTAAAGTGCTTAGCCCAGGTCCTCCTTCTCTTCTTTCTTTCTTTCCTTCTCTTCTTCTTTCCCTATTTTCCCTAGATCTTCAGTTTCTTGTTAAAACTTTGTCATCTTTAGCAATTCTTTCAAAATGTCATTTTGTTTTAATTGGGTCTATGCAATGAAATGTGTTTTGGTTAATAATTCATTATGACTCTAAATCTTGGGAAGTTTTCTACCTTGTCTTACACAGGTATCCAAAGAAGACAAAAGACTTAACCATTAGTTTGATTAATACTTGCCTCAGTACTCCTCAAAAGGGAGATGCTATCATAAAGTAGCATTTTTGAACATACAACATCATTTTTCAGAAACTACAGCTCTCATCTTTAGCCCAAGTCTTAGATCTGTTTCTCTCAGTGATCACTGATCTTTCTTCCCTGTCTCTTCAGTGTAAAATTCCTCTACCTCTAATCTCCTGGCACAGATTGGGTTCCCCTTTGCCATCACATCCTCTCTTTCTCTGTCTCTCTGTCTCTATCTCTCTGTCTCTGTCTCTCTCGTTGTTTGTCTGTCTGTCTCTCTCTCTCTCCTTCTTGATAGAACTGTTTCCCTTTCCTTTAAAGCATGGAAAGTGGAGAAGCACTCCCTGAGCTTCTTTACCTTTTCTCTTACAATCTCATGAATAGATAACAGTCTCTTGGTAATGAAAAAAACCCTACAAACATAATGTGCTCAATTCAGGTCAAGGAAAAATCCTATCTGCTCTTTAAACATACTCTAAGTGAAATGATGAGCCCTCGTCTAGTGGTTTCCCCTAAGAACTCCTGTGGCAAACTGTTTTTGGGGAGGTAGAGTCTTCACCTTTGGAGTTGTCATTCTTTTCTCTTGGCACCTTCATGCCTTGACATCCAACCTCCTTTCCTTTTTTTTCCTTTTCCATCCAACCATCTGACCTCCTTTCCTTTTGCTCACTCATCTCTTACTTGACTCCCTTTCTCTCATACTTCTGCTGTATCAACTCTTTTCTCTTGTTCCTTTTACTTTGTCACTTGCTCTCCCTTCAGTAGAAATCTTTCACCTCCTGCTTTGGTTCCTCTTCCCTTTCAATATCAAGTCCTTCTGCTTGACTCCTTCTCTAATCCCACTGCAACTCAATTCTTGATCTTCTACTTTTCACCATCTCCTCTTTCATCCTTACCTCCTTAAATTACTCTCAAATATTTGAAAGTTTTCCTTCTTCCAATTTAGTCTTTTGCCTTCTTCTTATAGCAAATCTCCTTCATAATTCCTCCTACTTATAGACTTGCTCCTCTTGCTTTTTCTCTAGTCTCTCCTTTTCCAATCTCATTTGTTTCAATATTTCAGTTGCCACCTTTGATCAATTTATTTCCAAATACATCTATATCCACCTAAATGATATCTATGTATATACACATACCTATGGAAATGTGTGTGTGAGAGAGACAGAGACAGAGAGAGACAGAGAAAGAGATAGAGACAGAGAGAGACAGAGAGAGACACTACTTATGTTAAATTACAGTCCTAGACTACATGGCTTTTCATATCTTTCCTAGCTCTAAGTCTGTGATCCAAAATTATGGCCACTGTCTTTTACTTTAAACTTGATTTGAAGGTTTCACTATCTTCTCAGTTTATCTTACCAACCTGTCTTACTTTGTCTCATACCATCATATTTTAGCACCAATCTTCTCTTCCTAGCTTTTTCTGGATGTCACTGGAAAGACATTGAAATTGGGAGAGCAAGCAATAGCCTTAATGAATAAAGTAGCATCTCTTTTTTTCTAGCACAAAGACAAATTGAGATACAAGGGCAGGGAACTATGAAAGCTCATATCAAATAATCTCAATCTTATTTGGAAATTATAAGGCAAAGTGATTTGCTATGGATGAATATAGGAGGTAGAGGTTTGATTGGGGGTGAGACAAAAGAGGGAAAACGTTTAGAATTGTGTCCCTAAGGAGTAACATAGAGATAAGATATAAGAATAAGATATAGGGTAAGAGTGAAAGGATTGAGTAGCAAGAAGGGCCCAGCTGAGGTTGTATATCATAAAATGAAACTATCTCAATTTCACGACTTTGTCCTGTGATGCTGAAGAAGAATGAGAGATGAGAAATTGAAAAATAGGGAAGAATCAAATAACGTGTGTTTCCAGGAGATGGTGATTTCTTTATAGGTAATGCCCAATTGTTACAGCAATATGGAGTGGGAGCTAGGTGTCTCAGGCTAGCATGCCAATAAGATAGTGACGACATTGGTATAGAAAAACTAGTTTTCTAAGAGGTGGGATCTGAACTCAGTTCATTCTAATTCCAGGTTCAGTATGCCATGTTCTGCCTCCTTAATTATTAATTAGTTCAGCATTGAAATGATGGATTATGGAGTGTTTTCAATTTAAGTCTGTAAACAAGATCAAGACTGGGCATAGAGGAAAATGAAGCCAGACTGGGGAAGATAGATTGGAAAAAGTGTTGGCTCAAGGAAACACAGGTCAAAATAAGGGTAAGGGAACCAGAGCAGTGGTGGTATACTCCATCAGCAGAACTTTAGTGATAGAAAAGTAGGAAAGTTGGAAAAAGAAATAGAATGACTTTCACTATCTAAGAAGTCTAATTTACCCCCACTTTCATGACTTTGCTTCAGATTTGGAACTTGAAGGGATGTTTGTGGTAAAACTCAATCCCTTCATGAGACGGTTGAGAAAACTGGATCCTCAGAGAGAAGAAGTGACTTGCCCAGGGTGATACAGTTAATATATATGTATAAGACAGGATTCAAACACAGGTCTTCTTGACTTCAAGTTTAGCACTCTATGTACCATATCCCATGGCCTCCTTGAGTCACTGATACTATAATCAGGCCTTGAGTCCCCCCAGCTCACTCCCAACAAGTTCACCCCCATTATAGACTATTATACTATGCATTTAGAAACCCACTACTCTGAAGATATGAAAGTCTATCACTTAGGTTTTCTACTTTTGTTACCCTTGTCTCTGCTTTGATATATTTTGGTTATTAAAAGCTGTATTAGAAATTCTTGAGCTCAGCACTTGAATGTGAAGGGCAAAAGGATCTCCTCTCTCTACTCTGATTTTGGCTGTTTATTAACATACATACACACACACACACACACACACACACACACACACACACCCCACCCCCCATTTGATCTTGATGATATTATGAGCTCTTAAGGAAGTTTCTGTCAAAAAATTCTTAGACTTTTTTTCTAAGACTTTTGCCTTTTAGATCTCTTTACATTACAATTCTGATGTCAGTATATATATTTTTTACTTTATTGGGCTATTACTCTTACAGCTATATAGTAAAGACAGTGTACCATACTGGTTAAAGAGTTGGCCTTGGATTTAGAAAGACCTGATTTCAGGTCCCACCTCTGACACATACAACACTGTGTGATCCTGGGTAAGTCAAATAGCATATTAGTGCCTCAAACAACTATTTTAGACAAATTACAGATAAATTGTTGGTCTGCATTGGTAGAAAGACTCTTCAATCTTCACACCACCATGAATTTTGATTAATCAACAAATCATTAAAATGTTGGTGATAGGGGAAGAAGTTCCATCTATCTTATTGGCTATAATACAGAAAGACAAATCATATTTTATTAGGGATATGGGAAACTTGTTAGCTTTCTCTCCCCGAATGAGATTATATGCCTCTGCAGCACAGGGATCATGCACACTTCCATATTCCTCTAAGTGAACTTATAAAAAACAATAGATAGCGTTTATATAGCAATCTATGGTTTACAAAACTCTTTACACTCAAAACTCTGTGGGGGGGGGGGGTATTACCACTCTGAGAGACATAGTGGTTTAATACATATTTGTTTTACTGAAATGGACAGAGCAACTCTTTCTTCCACTGTGTACATTAATATTATTTTGTTTCTTGGACTTGGTCTGCCTGCTTTTCTTTAATGTTCAGGAATAGGTCTATTGAGATGAAGAACTTATTTATGAAAGTGCCAAAGAGAGTCTCTTCCAAATATGTTTATTTTTTTTTCCATTCTCATTTTTATGTTACTGGTATAATGGAATGAGTTTTTGATTTTGAGTCAAAGAATATGGGTTCAAATCCTGACTCTTGCTGCCTTAGGTTAGGCACTTAACTCTACTTTGGACCTCAAATACCCCTTTGAAAAAAATAAGAATGTTGGGCTAGATGTTCTTACAAGTCTTTTCCAGTTACTGGTTCATCTCCTGGGAGAGAGGAGAGTATGCTTACTGTGGAATCACAGGACACAGATTTGAATCTGGGTTTTAGAGACTGAATACTACATGCAGTTAACCTCCATGTGCCTCATTTCCTTGTCTATAAAATGAAGGGTGATTTGACTAGATTGCTTCTTCAGTGCTTTCTAGCTCTAGACTTATGTTCATGTGAATTTGTTTAGAATTTGAGACAAACTTGTCTGGAAGTTCTTTTTTTTTTGCTGGATTTTCTCTTTCAGCTCCTCTCTTCCAACCTACAAACCTTCAAAAGATAGGAAATAAAGAAGAAAATGATCCCAGTTCCTGTGGCAATGGGTCTATTCATTTGATGTTTCTTTTAACACATCAATAGATAAGTGGGGGCCATCTCCAGTTCTGATCTCTATCTGACCACTGGACCGAGATGACTCTGGAGGAGCAAGCAAGGCTGGTGACTTTGCAGAGCCCTCCTAACCTAAATCCAATTCACTTGCAGGTCATGAAATCACCTTCCTGATGTCGTGGTACTCTTTGAGAATGAAGGACAAACAAGAAATTATTCAGTGTAACAGAAAGGATACAAATGTCCATCTCTTAACTTTTTAACTTTTCTATTCCTTTCAAAAGAATAACTTTTTCTAAAAGAATTCTGATTAATGTTGCACATCCCCTTCTCTGCCTTCTCTAACTTATCTATCCTTATGCCGTTAGATCTGGTAAGGTCTCATTAATTTAGCTTAGGGATTTAATCAGAGATGTGCAGCCTTCATATGCACCAAGAAAACTGAACAAGGGGCAAGGTTCCTTAGTGTTTAGATTACTATAGACTTGTAGTCAGGGAACAGGTTCCAACTACCTCAGAAACTTACAAGTTGTGTGAACATGAACAATTTTCACTTATCTAAAAGATTCACTGTCCCCATTTGGAAATCATAACAATACCCATCTTAAAAGATTGAGGCAAGAGGTATCTCTCAGACTTTAACATACTACATAAAATAAGCTCTTGCTACTAATGAATGCAGTTGTTTGGGTATGCATTTATTTTAAGTCACAAATCAGTTCTTCTTAATTTGAGAAGTCGTTATGCAAATTGAAATTCTGTTGCAGAACAGGATGTCAAATAACCTGGTCCTTCCCAGGAAGAATTGTTCTTCAGTAGCAAGTGCCTCTTTTTTTTTTTTTTTTTTGCTTGTGACAAAGTATAAATGGGCATTCTACAGTCCCCACAACTTCCCTCTACAGTGATTCCCATCAATGTATAATTAAAAGTGGATTTCCTTTTCCTTGTTTGGTTGGGGATAGGGGGAGGGGCTGGCAAACCTGAGGGATGGAAAGTGAACAAAGAGAACTTTCTTCCAGAGTCTTCCTGAAAACAGTTTATCAGTTACAATTCTTAGGGGTCGAATAGCTGGGCCATTCTAAAGAAGTTCTGGGAAAAAAAGAGGGAGAGAAAGTCAAGCGGGGGTCTCAGAAAAAAAAAATTCAGACTGCATGCCAACTAAGGGGAAGAAAGAAAAAGGCAGGAAAAACCCCTCTCTTTTGTTGGAAAAGGAACTAATGAAGCTGCTGTTAGAACTGGCCACAATGACCCAACAGGGCTGTGCACCCACACCCATTGTGAACCCGCCAGTCACTCCTAGGAATGGGAAAAGGAAACACTGTGGATGAAAGGAGCTGGCTGGAGCTGATGCTTTCCCAGTTTCACTTGGGGAATCTAGTTGCTGGCATCGATCTTTCTGTGCCAACTACCTCAAGTTAGATTAAAACATGTGAGATTGTCTACTTCTATCTTTCAGAAAAGATGGACTGGTGGGGGGTAAAGTCCCATTGTCATTATAAATTGCTAATTAAATAATTATCAATTAGATGGGCAGACAGAACTAATTCCGATGCATTCCTTAGAGAGCTGTCAGTAAAGAAAAACAGTAATTTTGATTTTTTCCCCCTACACTCTTCTTGCCTTGAGGCTCTAAATAGAGATGATATATGGTATGCCTACACTGCTTTCTTCTCAACACATACTGTATATTAATGCATAAAGAAAAATATAGAAATTGAGAAGTATATTGAAATTTTAGAGTTGTTTTTCCATATAAGTGGCCTTAATTCTGCCATGATAATTGGATACCAGGTCATTTTCCAAAAGGATAGAGCAACCTATTTTTTCAAACTAGATTAAACAAAATAGTTTTCTAAAATGTTAATTTTACATCTGATATGCAAAATTATCCCTAAAGCATTCTTCATATTAGAGAAAAAGTATAGCTAAATTTAGAATCTAAAGTTTAGAATTTTGTGATCAAATATTCTAGAACAGGTACACACTTGGTTATTGAGGACATAATCCCTGAGTGATCTTTGCTTTTAAAAATACATTGGCAGACAATTAGAAGAACATTTTTTTTGTCAAATTTTTGATGATTTAAGATTAAACAGAATTCCAAAGGAAACTTTTGTAATGAACTTGAGGGGTTCCGAATCAAAAAAGAAACTTTCTGATTCAGGTAACTTTGTGATAAATATTTGTTGAATTGTATTGAATTTGCTTGAGTTGAGTTGAATTGAGTAAGTGGAGTTGAACTGAATTGATTCAAAGGAGATCTTTCTTGGTAGGTAGCTGTCAGATTCCCAGATTCATCCCATGATGAAGCATGCTTGTGCTTGCCTCAGAGTTTGCAGAAGCCCAAGTACTAACCTGAAATAAGTAGGACATGTTATTAAGAAAGATGTAAATGGAATTCCAAAGCCAATCACATTAAAATATGAATAGGCATCATGGCAATCAGTCCCTCTGTAGATTGGTTCTGTCTTTTGTCAATTTTTTTGAAGCTCTAAAATCTCATTGTTGCCTTGTTAACATTCAATTCTATTCATTAAGTATTTGTTAAGTGCCTACTATGTGCCAGATACTGTGAGGTGACTAAATTTTAGAAAATCTTGCAGCATGGCATATGAGATTGAGTATTAAATAAAATAAATTATTAATAAATACTAAAGACCTTGCTTATATCTATCAGGACTTATCAATCAGTTCAGGTAAGTAAAGAACTCCAAAACTGTTAAGTTCTATAAAAAAGAAGAAAAAAGTGATGTGTATGTGTGTGTGTGTTTGTGTGTGTTACCAGAAATTTGCTAGATACTTTCTATAATGAAAATGATGTTAGGATTTTAAAGTTTAACTTTTGAATCACTTCTTTTTGTATGCCATGTCACGCTTGATGATAAAATTGAACTAGAATTCATTATCATATAGTGCTAATTATGTTGCAGCATAATAATATTGTCCCTTCCAGTGTTCCCATACTCCTTACCATTAGAGTTTGCTTTGGAGAACATAGAATCAATTGGTATCTCAGAAACTTTAGGGAGGTTCATCATGGACCTGGTCCTTAATTTGATTTACTTTAAGGAATACTTAATGGTTAAAGGTCCTCACTGTGTTGTATTATTGAATTCTTGTTCATGACTCAGGATTGATCCACTTCTGCCTTTCAGCAGGGAGTAGATTTCCAGTGTGGCACAGCATGATTTTAAATCAATAAGGTTAATAGATGTGGAGGCCACACAGTTAGAGGTGATATGGCTGGCATTTCTGATGCCAATGAGGAAAATTTCTGATGATGAGATGTCATTTTTATGCTGGCAACAATGTCTCCCAGATTATGTACAGCATATATTTGGTTAGTAGACTATAGGAAAATGCTCCTTTAATCTGAATTAGCTTTAAAGAAATTATTTCAAATTTTCATGGGCTTATTTTTCCTCCAAATTACCAGCCTTTATGATTTCTGAAATGCCAACAGCTCTCTTACTGTAGACAAATGACAATACTCAGTGTGGACTTTCATTGTACATTTAAAAATGCTCAACAGGTCTTATAATCCCATGGAATGTTAGTTCCCTTGAAAAGGAAATACTTTCTCTCAAAAAAATTCCATTTTTAAAATTTAAAATGTGCCAACTAGACTTTGGGTTTACAAATTCTGAAATCAGAAAGAAGTAAAAAGTCAAATCAAGTACAAACATATTTGTTAAAGGAATGTCATTTTGTTCTTGTTGCACTCTAATTTGCTAAGACTGTTTTCTTAGATAGGAAACCTGCTAATAATCCTTTCTTGAACTCAATAGAAGAGATAAATCCAGGCAATCTACAATGAGCAAAACCAACTGAAGCCACTGTTAACAGTAATAATGTTTCTTTCCTTCCTCCCTTCCTTCCTTCCTTCCTTCCTTCCTTCCTTCCTTCCTTCCTTCCTTCCTTCCTTCCTGCCTTCCTTCTGTCCTTCCTTCCCTCCTTCTTTCCTTCCTTTCTTCTTTCCTCTCTTCCTTCCTTCTTTCTTCCCTTCCTTTCTTTCTTCCTTCCTCCTTTCCTTCATTTCTTCTTTCCTTTACAAAATTAACCTATGTTTGGAGATTTTATACATCTATAAAAAGATAAAAGGGTCCATCATTTCAATATGATACATTTTAGCCACTATCTAAATTAAAGAAAGTATGAGCCATTATATAATTCACTGAATGATCTGTTTAATCTCTTCCTCTTGTAGTCACTTACCTTGCAAAAGAAAAATAAAAAAGAATGAAAAACAGTTCCCAAAAATAAGAAAGTAAAAAACTTTACAGAAAATTTCTTTGTTGGCTATGTATCATCCTGCTCCCACACACCATATGCTTTTAGTTTATGCTGACTCTACTCTACTTTTAGAGATAAATTGATTATTAATTCCCTTGGAAACATCAGCTAATAACTATTGCACTGTTTAGACAAATTTTGACCAGAAGAAACAGAATAGGCATTAGAGAAGTGATTCAGCAGCAGATTGAATTATGGTATTCTTTCAGTCCTGACATGCTCATAAACATGTTAAACTGCAGAACATATTAGGTTAACTTGAAATTTCTTAAGGATTGTAGAGGCTAGAATTTTTTTTTTTTTGATGCACTGGAAGGACCTCTGTTAATTGAGTTGTAATCAGCTAGTATTGCTCATTAGCCATTTCTTTTATCAGCATGATGAGGCCATTCATAATGACGGTGAGGATAGTGATGGTGAGGATGATGATGGTGGTGGTGGTGGTGATGATGGTTCAGTTTGCCCACAGAAAGAAGAGAAATGTGTTCCAATAATGTGATGATAACTTCTTTGCAGGGTAAATAAACCCAGGTTTACATAATGTGACCACTACAAGAACCAGACCAAATGTACGATTAGGATGAGGTTTAGGAAAAGATTCCTCCTAGCACACAAACAGAGATTACTTTTCCCTAATCTGCCTCGTCCATTTTTAGCCAAGTCTCCCTTTAAATTAAAGATATTTATTCAAAGGGAAATATCTAAAATTGCCATAATAAAATTAAAGTTTAAAACAATCCACATTATTTTTACCTAGTTTTCCCTCAGGAAAGCAGTCCGTTTGCCAGTTAGACATTCAAAAAAGTCATGTCTAATTTGAATAAATTAACATATTTTGTGTCAAAAATTAATTCTGAGGCAGGAACAAAAAAAAAAGTAAAGAGCCATTTAAGTTGTGTATTTTACAGGAAAAAAAAAACCCAGCATTGTCAGGGTCCGTGACAACTTTGCTAATTTGATGGTCTTTGATGTTAATTTAGGGTTGGCTTTAATTTCAAAACATATTTTTCACTTAATAAGGGAAACAAAAGAAACTTTCTCCTCGCGTCCCCAGTTTGTGATCTCAGAATGTTTTGGCTCCTCCGATGTGAGAACGTGATTGTTTTTATTTCCAAGAAGAGATAATAACATGGGAGAAATAAAAAAGAGTCAAGGCAGCTTGCCTAGCACCGGAAGTTCACAGCCAGAGACTTAATTTCTCACACAATGTACTGTGCAATGGGCCCATTAACATAGATGAATGGGCTCTTTAAAGGTTTTTTTTTCTTCTTCCAGATATTCAGCTGCTGCTGAATGGTGATATGTTAATAAGGTACTCACTTGCCTATTCTTCAGGTAGTCTGGCTTTCTCTACCTAGGTAATCTCCATATAGGGAAAGCTATTAGGGGGCTGTATTTTATACCACACCTTCAATTATATTAACACCTGCACCGATAATCCACGCAAGGTAAACTAGTGGGGGGCCTGTGGCCCTAGTCCACCCCTTTTTTCCCCTCAAAGTCACATCTGAGTTGTTTTTTTTTTAAGGGGAAAAAATAGTAAAGTCACTTTTATTACACATCAGTGGGAGCATTCTGAAAAAGCTTTCATGCCTAGGAAATTGTTATTTCTTCAAACAACTGACAACCTGCAGAGGAAACCCTAATGGAAATCCAGCTCCTGCATTGTTATGCATTGCCCTCATGTAGATACAGGGGGGTGGATTAAGTTGCTTCCAAAGGGTCTATTGTGTTCAGCATTAATTTGCAGGGCTCTGGATATTGGAGTTTGAAGGTTTTACAACCTTAGTGTTTACTTAGATGTTCTCCATTGCAGTTTTGTTTATTTGCCTCTATTGGCTCTTATTTCCCAGGAAATGTTACATTTATCTTTATTAACAGCAAATCTGGTGCTATGAGTCAGAAGGAAAGAAATAATTACAAACTCTCTCCCATTTATTAATTTTAGAGTCTTAGAGTCTGTCCTTCAGGTCATTATTTTTTTTTAAACTGTTAGTTCGGTGAAATATTACTCAAATAAATCTCTTTCTCAAGGAAATGCTTCCACCATCCAGTTAAGCAACAACATGACAATATATTTTGAAATGAGTGTTGAATTATATTCTTCTGAAATGTTGTAAATTTAGATGAAATTAATATAATTTTCCCTTGTTGACTTCAATATACTAGGATTACAAAGATATGATTCTAAGCAAAAAGAAATATATTTATTGATTCAAGATAAGGAAATTTACTAAACAAACGGTCAGTCCTTTCAAATTTTTTAAAAAATAATGATGTCAAATTATGAGGGTCATATCTTAAATGTCAGTTACCACCTTCCTTTCTTGAAATTGTCTATTTTTCTAAGTGGACTTTTTATTTTAATACATTAAATCTTGTGTATAGTACTTTACTTTCAGACAATCTGAGGAATTCTAATCTTTCTGTCAAGAAAGAATAAACTTTCATCTAAGAAAGTTTATTTGTTTGGCTTCTTTTTCATTGGATCTTGATAGGTGATAGCTAAACATGCATTAAAATACATTACAAATTCAATCAAACTACATCCTCCAAAAAGTGTTCAATGGAACTAACTCTTATCTTAATTTGAATTTAGAGGCTCAATTGAATAAAGTACATTATGCTTGAACAATTTCAATTCCTCCTCTCTAGCAAGCTTTGTTTGAGAAAGGAAACCAACAACAGGCTACAGGTTAGACTCCAATGTAAGTAAATTATTTTTGTTTGGAAAAAATTCCTGTTTGCTTTGAGCACTTGGTCCATATTTTGGACATCTCCTCACAAATATTTTAAAATATAAGGACCCTTGAAAGTGACTTTGGTGATATTGTAGGTTATAGGCATTTGATATAGAGGAAGAGGTCTGGATTAAATCAAATGCTCCAGTTCTAATTTCTGGTTATGCTTACTAGCTGGATGAACTTGGGTACGTCATGTTTTCCTCCTGGAGAGTAAATTTACCTATTTATTAAAAAAAAAAAACCAAAGAAACAAAAAACAGTGCTTCAGATAAGATCTCAAAAGTTCCTCCCAACCCTAAAATTTTACAAATCTGTCCTATGGCATTGATTGGACTGTTACTGGTTTCAAAAGGTACTTCTAAGTCAGGATAAATTCCTAAACAAAACCATTATTCTCGTATACCTGGATAACATTTGCAAACTCTGAATCATGGGACTTTATGCCGATGGAGAAATATTCATGCTACTTATAACTAACTTTGGATAATTTCTGTCTATTAATTAGGTTCTCTTTTTTTGGACAACAAAGAAAACTCAATATTTGGAAAACACACAATTGATAGCACACAATTAGGAAGGTCCTGATCTCTCCTGAGACATCTCATTTCACTGTGGAGCAGTTCTAATTGTGACAAATTTTTCTTAACGTCAAGGCTGGATTTGATTCCTTAAGACTTTCATCTACTATTCAACATTCTGCCCTTGGGTTCCAAGCCGAATAAGAAAAATGTTACTTTTCTTTTTTCCAAAGCCACTTTGAATATTTATTCTTTAGAAATTCACAATATTGACATAATGGATTGTGGCCCAATGGATAAATTGACATGGTGAGTTTATGCAGCAGGCTTTTTTTCAGCTGCAGGTTTTTTGGTGCACCAGACTTCTTTTCGGCTTCAGATTTCTTCTCCACTGGCTTCTTGGCCACTGGAGGTTTCTTTTCTGCTGGTTTCTTCTGCCCTGGAACTTTCTTGGCTCCTGCAGCCTTCTTATTACCCACAAGCTCCTTCTTCTCCTTCTCCTCTGCTGCTTTCTTTGCTTCCATGATCTTCTTTAGTGCAGCAGCTCTTTTACTTTCTCTGATTCTCCGGTTCTTGGCCTAGTGCAGAATTGTATTCCGGCGCATTGTCTTGGCATACGGGCTCAGTTTCAACATGATTCTCAAGTTCTTCAATGGGTTCTTCTTGAGTACTCGTCTATGAATCTTTTTGCATGGTGCACGGAGGGCCCTGCGGATCTCTGGGCTTTTCAAAATCCTGGTAAGGTCTGTGTTGGTCATCTTGTGCATGGGAAGATTGTAGTGACTCTTCAGAATAGCAGGCCTTCGCCATGTACCATGCAGGTCATCCAACTTGCGGAAAACACTTTCAGTCCAATACAGAAACGCCCCACATGCCCACCAGGAGCAAGTCTCAAAAGATTCAGTTTACTCACATTAAGTAGAGTGATACCAGGAATGTTTCTGAAGGCCTTGATAATGCCATTGTCTTCATGCTAGATGATACAAGGTCCCCGACGCTGGATTCGACGATGGTTTCTCATTTTACCCTTACTAGCTCTCATATGCTGAGAGCCATAGATCTTTTTGATGTCATTCCATGCCTTCAGTTCCTTAAGCAGCAAAACTGCTTCCTTGGTCTTCTTATACCCCTTGACTTTATCTTCAACCACTAGAGGAAGTTCTGGGACTTCTTCAATTCGATGACCTTTTGACATGATCAGTGCCGGAGGGCAGAGGCTGCCAGTGCAGAACAGATGGCATGATGTTTTTGTGTTTTATTCACTCTTCCATGCCAATGGCGCCAAGTCTTGGTAGGAGCAAACAGGCAACCACCTCGGCACATATTTCCAAAAGCACCCTGGCCAGAGCGGTGAGTACTCCCCACCCCGAACACTAGGAATTTGAGCAACAGCTCTGCCAGTGCCCCAAGACTCAGCACTGGGTTGATGACCTGCTAATTCACTGACAGCATAAGGTTGCCAGTTATTTTTTCTTCAGTTGGTATGAACAAAATTCACAATATCTGGACGAATAGGAACCTTAAAGACAGCAGGAAAGGTAACATTTTTGCCAGATACTTCCCCCTTTTTCGGAGTACACAGATATCAAGGGATGTACACAAGCCGAGGCGGGTACCGGAGAGTAAGAGCCACGCTCCTTTCCGCCTGATGGCTCCCGCAGGAAAAGGGAAAATGCTACTTGCACATGACTTCAAATACAACATTGACAACAAAGTCTTGTTCGTTGAGAACAAAACTTCAAAAGTGAAATAAATTGGGAAAAAAGTTTTATGAAATCATCCAACAGAGGAAAGAATCAAAAAAGGGAGTGGCCATCCCCTCCCTCCGATGTCTGTAAATTACACACTATATAGAATTCAAAGAACCAGTTGGTTAGCACAAAGATACTTGAGATGTATAAGGAGAGAAAACTCACGTTCCTTACATTGATCTTTGGATATAACTAGGTTTCTTGTCAGCATAATCTAATCCTGAGTTAATCATTTACAAAATCTGGTATCTAAAGGAACAGATCTGTTTTCTCAACCACACAG
>CM053771.1:509347591-509430448 GCA_028658325.1 Potorous gilbertii
GATTACACACACACACATATACACACACATGTACAGGCATGCATGCACACACATACGCACATGCACGCACACACAGAGACAGAAAGCACAGAGTGAATTGAATAGGATGAGATCATATCTTAAAAGAAATCAAGGTAAACGGTGAGAGAGAAATGTAGTGGGAGGAGAGAGGGTGAAATAGAATGGGGTAAACTATCTCTCATAGAAGAGGCAAGCAGGAGACTTTTTAGTGGAGGGAAAAAGAGGAGAGCTGAGAAAAAAAAAACCATGAAGTTTACTCTAATCACCGCCGACTAAAGAAGGAATAAAATGCAAACTCATTTTGGTATGAAAACCTATCTTACAATACAGGAAAGTGGGGGAGAAGGAGATAAGCAGGGTGGGGGAGATGATGGAAGGGAGGGCAATGGGAGGAGGGAACAACTAGAAGTCAATACTCTTGGGGAGGGACAGGATCAAAAGAGAGAATAGCAACAGTGGGGGGGCAGGATAGGATGGAGGGAAAAATAGTTGGTCTTACACAAGACGACTATTATGGAAGTCATTTGCAAAACTACACAGATATGGTCTATATTGAATTGTCTGCCCTCCCAAAGGGAATGGGGTGGGAAAGGAGGGATGGGGAAAAGCTGGAACTCAAAGTTTTAGGAACATTTGTTGAATATTGTTCTTGCTACTAGGAAATAAGAAATACAGGTAATGGGGAATAGAAAATTATCTGGCCCACAGGACAAAAGAGAAGAGGGGGTAAGGGAAGGGAGGAATGAAAGAAGAGAGGGCAGATTGGTGATATGGGTAATTAGAATGCTCAGTGTATTGGGGTGGGAGGAGGGGACAAATGGGGAGAAAATTTTGGAACCCAAAATCTTGTGAAAATGAATGTAAAAAATTAAATAAATTAATTTGTAAAAAAACAATCTGACCTCTATCACTTACTATCTGTTTGACCCTGGGGAAATCACTTAACCCTGTTGGTTCAGTTTTCTTATCTGCAAAATGAGCTGGAGAAGGAAATGGCAAACCACTCCAGTATCTTTGCTAAGAAAACCCCAAATTGGGTCCAAAGAGTCAGACACAACTGAACAACAAAAATGATTTGGAACAATTCACAACCTTTTTGAGTCTCAATTTCCTCATCTGTAAAATTATGGGATTAGACTAGAGTTCTGTGAGTTCCTTCCAACCTTCCAACCAATCTATACTATGTCATATTTGTCAATGAAAATCTTTACAATGGCAGATGTTGACTGTTCAGATTCAGTCACTTTGCTTTTTCCTTTTTTCCTCCCCTGATTATCCTGTGTTACTTGAAGGGTAATTCTTCAACAATGAGAACAAAATGAAAAACTGAGGAAAAAGGGATACTAGGGAGAAAATGCAAAAAAAAAAAATCCATTTTCCTGGAAATAGACTAACAGGTGAGACATGACAGAGAAAGATGGATAAACCAATTTATAACAAATGAGACCTTGGGAAATGAGACAGACATTAAGAAACATACACACATACATATATATATATATATATATATATATATATATATATATATATATATATATATATATATATATATATGAAGACAGAGTGCTAAAAAAGAAATGACCTAGGTTTTTAAAGCATAGGAGAAATTTTCCCAAACACTTGAAAACTAAAGATAGTTATTAAAGGAAAAGGAAATGTGAATCTACCAAACTGCTGAATAAAAGGAGGTAGTAAAGGAGGTAGTTAGTGATAGCAAGTGAACCTATCTCAATAAAAAGATAGGGAGAGCCAATGACTTCATTTTCTCCAGCATGATCCATTTTCCTCTTATTGATTATCAGATTTTCCCTATGTTTGAGGTAAATGCTCTTGAATGTAAAAAAGGTGGCCAAAACGTGAAAGGGACTACTTTCCAAAAACTGGAGAAAGATAAAACTCTAGTTGATACAAAACCAATAGTCGCACACTATATTCTCCAATTAATGGGAAATTCCTGGAAGGCATTATCTCTGTATTATCTGTGTATCTCCTGTACCTGGGACAGTGCCCTGACCTTATATAATATATGTATCTTGGATTACATTAGACTGGAGAAAGATTCTGTATGTAAAACTGCACAGAGAGATAAGAAAAGGAGAGAGAGGGAAGAATGTTACAAAAAATAATAAAAGCAGAAGAAAGAGAATTGGGTAGTAAAAGAAAACATTATTTCAAACATGTAACATTAATTACATCGTTCATAGAGATAATTTAGCATATCCCCTGAGAGGGACATCAAGGCATCCTGTATAGAGAGCCAGCCATAAATCCAGATAGAAGTTATGGATTAGAATCATACCTGTGCCATATTTTGACTGTGGGACCTAGACATATCCCTTAATCTGTCAGTGGTCCAGGCAATTAATTCTCTAAGACTGTAACTGAGAGAGCATATGCTGATCCGAATTAGGAAGAATTTCCTTACCAGGTTATACACCAGTGAAATCACAGGTCTAGTCCCTACTCTATGAAAACCTTTGCCCAAAACAGTTACCAATAAAAAGGGTTTGAATGCATTGATAGAAGCAAACATATATTATGTTATTTTTGTTATTGTTTTAATCATTTTCAGTTGTATCTGATTCTTTGTGACCCCTTTTGGGGTTTTCTTGGCAAAGAGACTGCAAAGGTTTGCCATCTCTTTCTCCAGTTCATCTTGCAGATGAGGAAACTAAAGCAAACAGGGTTAAATGACTTGCTCAGGGTCAGCTATCTAGAAAGTGTCTGAGGTTAGATTTGAACTCAGGAGGATACGTCTTCATGACTCCAGGCTCAGCATGTTATTCCCTTCACCATCGAGTGGTCCCAAATGTATATTATATCTGTACATAATAGACATGAGCATCATCCAAGCTAAATCTTATCAGCCTAAGGAGCTCCCAAATTTCCTCCATCTCCAAGCTAAATGATGGCAACTCGTCTGGAAGTTAGATAGTTGTCCTGGTCACTGAGAGGTTTAATGACTTGGCTATAAATACACACACATAGACATGTGTGCATGTGTGTATGTACACATTAATGAAATAATACTTGTAAAGTACTTTGCATAGTATCTAGAACAGATGCTTTAAAAATAGTAGCTATTGAATATATACATATATACACACACACATTCATGTATACATAGATAGATAGATAGACAGATACACATATACACCCAGGGGTGTATATTTACACCTACATCTTCATCTGTATCTATAGTTATATCTACATCATCTGTCTCTAAATCTATAATCTTTCTCAATGAACCATGATTCACATCCAAACTGATCATTTCTCTCTTTATTTCCCTTAAAAAAATAGCTCCTGGTTCCCTTTTGAAACCTATTTGAGCTGCTCCTAAATTGCTCATGATTTTGAGTAAGTGGTCCCAATTTGAAAATACTTTCCAAAAGGTTATTCCCTAATTATCCAGTCCCTTCACTTGCAAAGGCTGACAGCATCACAGCCTGTGAAAGTTCCAAAGATGCTGATAGAAAAAAAAAGAAGCATAACCATGTCTATATCAAGCTTCTCAAAAGTCTATGTCATTAAGCCTGTAGCATTTCTGTCCTGGTCCTGAAGCAGGAAATTTAAGATTGCAGTGCTAAGTATGCCTTAGGGAACCAAGGAGAATATTAGAATTTGCTACTATAAATAGCTCTCGACTCCCCCAAACACTCCCAACCTCTGCTCTCCACTCCCTCCTTTCTTTCTTTATCTCACAAGAGAACCTGAGCCACAAAGTGCTAGGCACTGATAATGCTCTAAGACCTCAGTTCTACATCCAAGTGATAAATTTCTTTCTGGCCCTCTTGGTGCCCAGTCATGTTCAGCTGGATAGGAGCTCTAGCCTCAAGCTATTTACACCATGATCAGGCTAGTAATTAGCAAAATGTTTAATATAATATAGAAGCAATTAGGAGGTGATAACATGCAATTAAGATGTGTTTTCAGATTAAAGATTTTATAGTGCTCTCTTTCTTGAAAAGATAAAGTGCCTATCTCAAAATGTCAAACTGCAGTGATTTAATCTGAATTATTTTCAATTAATATGCATGTATTCTTGCGATGTGTTCACCGTTGTTATTGACATTGATAAATTAAGCTCATCCCAGCTGAATTTATCCTTGAGTCGCTCTATATTTCCTGAATGTCAGCTCTTTATTCCTATTTTTTTTTCCTCTGCCTACAAGCTGTGCATGATCTAACTCTAAGTCCCTTGATTCATTCCTGGGATTACAGCGATGTGTCAGTCTGAGTGGTACAATAATCTGAAAGACCATTGTTATAAATAGAGTGTTAGAATATAATTGTTTGTCATGTCATTTCTCCCTTGCAATCCCCCTGAGTCCTGTTGAAGTAATTTAGACAGCTAAGATGACAAGAGTCTTGAGACTCTACTTATAGAGTTGTCCAACGACTCTTAAGCCTACTCTGCCTTTTGAGACCATCTTGTCTGCAAAGGATGCAAAGCGAACAGCAAATGAGTTTTGACTACAGAGTAGATTTAATGCCTGAGTTTGCACAGGCTTCCCTTAGCATGAGGGCCTGAGCATCCGGCCCCCTGACTCATCAGTGTCCTTGTTGAGACAGTGGTCATTAAATAGCTTTTACAATTAATTAGGAACTGTCTCAGGCACAACAACTATTAAGGATAACTTAATGGAATTGAAAGAGCAAAGACTAGGCACTTCAATTTGCAGTGCCAGTGTAAGGAGCAACGGATTAGGAATAGGGAGATTTAGTCTAAAGTATCAGGTCTTTTCTTGACTGGGAAATTGTAGGCAAGTCATTATTCAGTTCAGTTCAATTAAATAAGCATTTAATAAGTCCCTACTATGTGCCAGGCACCATGTTATGCTATAGGTAATAGCATATAGGTATAGAGGCAAAATCAAAATGATCTCTTTCAAAGGTGTGGAAACAACAAGCAAGAAAATATAAGCACCATTTTTTTTTTGGCAGAGAGACTACTAAGAAGTGAGGGGAGTGGTGGGAAGAATCAGAAAAGACCTCCTATAGGAGTAATCGCTACTTTAACTGACCATTAAAGGGAGCTGGGGGTTCCAAGAGGTGGAAGAAAGAAGCACATTCCAGTCACACAGGACACCCTGTTCAAGTCAAGGAGCTGGATGATGAAATAGTGTGTGTGGGCAGTAGACCAGTTAAACTGGATAGTAATGTGTAAGAGAGAGTAATATTTAATCAGTGTAGAAAGAAAAAAAATGAAAGATAGCGACGGGGTTTATATGATTTTTCCACATGTAATTTGTGTTTTATCTGAGAGGCAATAGGGAACCACTGATGATTCTTGAAAAGAAGGAGTGATTAGTGACAAGAACAGTGCTTAAGCATGCAATGATGGTGGCTGAGTACCATATGGGTCAGAACGGAAAGAGACCAAAGGCAGAGAGATCAGTTAAAAGAATATAGGAATATATCAGACAAGAAGTCATGAAGGTCAGATTTTGTCTCTGCCACAGCTCTTACATTTGTAAAATGGAGCAGTAGAGCTAACGGCAACAATAAGTGTTGCTCATGGGAATGCTGTCAAGATCAAGGTAGGATATCATACTTGCCAAGAGAACTATTTAAAGAAACATAAAATAGAAAGATTCAAGTGCATACGGGTTATGAAAGTGTGCTCATTAGGAGAAAAACTGCTGAATTTTTCCATGTGCTATAATGTAATTCATTAGTAACACTTTTTTTCTCTCTCTTCCTTATTCAGTTCTCATATTAGTATGTGGCTGCTAACACTGTCTAATGTGAGATCACTGTGTAAGAAGTTTTTGCCATTTACACATCTCTGCAAATGTGAGTGTATCTTGTTTTTTGATCAATATTTCTTTGTGGTTGAATTCTTGAAATCTTTTCTGAAACCCATTTTATTTGACCACTTGTTTGCACAATACTAAATATACTAAGAGTTTTGAATTGTCAAGGACCCTAGAGGCCATCTAATTTAGCCTGTCTCTAAAAGGAATCCCTACTATAACATCTTAGATAAATGGGCATAATAATCTTTATTCCCTCTAGCTTCCAAAAAGATTTACAAGGGTTTACAGATTAATGTGCAGCGTAACAGCTGAAGGTCAGTTGCTATTCCAGAGCATTCATACATAAAAGAGGTTATGGGATACTTCAAGGAGCCATTTAGTCATCATTTGAAAAGATGTAGTAACTGAAGTAGACTGAAAAATAGTCAAACCAAGAGAATGATATGCATGTGACTTAATGTAAATTCAGAGAAAATAAGGGCATGTGCACTCTGATTGAAGACAGGAACATTGGTTCCAGAGGACAGTTGAGGAAATACACCTTCGTCTTTCCAGTAGAGAGTGTAGAGCTCCATGGGTACTGAAGGTAGCATCTACTATGAAACTCAGTTGCTGTGTAGATTGGCATTACTTAGTTGCTTTTCTTTGTGATAAGATAGGGTTCTATGAAGGGCATCTGGGAAACGATGACTGTGTAAAAAACAAAAGATGTTAATAAAATGTTCAAAAATGATTAAAAATTTCAATAAAAGATGTCATTTATTTCCTATCCCAAGTCTTAAAACACTGAGGACCATGCTAAAAAAAAATCAGATGAAAAAATGCAAATACATTTATCTGTCTTGGAGGTGATATATGCAAATTTGCTGGAGGGAGACCAGGCATTTGGACTGTGATGTACTTGGTGCTCAATTAGAAAAGGACCGTGAGTGTGAGCATGATCTCCATTCAACCGGACTGCTAGCTGGCACCTCCTAGCATCCTACCTCCAGGGTCACCTCCTACAAAATGCTTTTTACCTATGTTCCAGATGTCTGTTTCCTCCCATTTGCATTATTATTGTATAACTTTGTATTTGCTTATCTAAGTACATGTTGTAGTTCTTTGCAAGAATCAAGGTCCTTGAAGGAAGGAAAATGTTCATTTGTTCTTTATTTTTTTCAGGGTCTAGAAGATCTTGCACAAAAGTGTTAGTAAATGTTTCCTGAACTGAAATGAATTGTGTGTTCTTTTAAGAAGAATGGGGGAGGAGGAGCACATGTCCTCATATTTATTTTGCATGAAGTCAGGTGAACACATTCTATTGTGTATTTGAAAGCTTTCTCTAACCCTGTTTACTAGTTAGAGTACTAAATTCTCAAATGCCCTTATAATGGTAGCTAAATCCTCCCAATTTACATGTACAAGTATTGTTAGGAGTCAGCTACACTAGTAAACAACATTTATGCAGGAGTGTTTTTTTGTACATTCCGGATTTTTTTTACTTTTTCAAAGTTTGTTTTCATTATCTTACCCTGCTTATAAAAAAAAAGAAAAAGAAAATGAAAACTATGAGGCACATCAAACATGATTGCCTCCATTATAAAATTGAAACTAATGCTTCCCAAGAACAAATTAATAACTTATTCTAATTTCCCTTCTGAGGCCACTTCTCCACTTCTCTCTTTAGGATTCTAAAACCAATACTTAGAAACTATTGGTTTCTAAGACTGTTGTTCACAAGCCCCCATCAGTGTGCTTCATAATTAATGCCACTAGCATTAATTAGCTTTTTTTAAAGGCATATATGTGTAGCAAAAATTGATGTTACAAATTTCTCCCACCCCTGCAGCTGGACACACACTTTCCCCCTGCCCACACAAGATCTCTGTGGAAAATGAACTTGAACTTCAAGTATGATGGTGAGGAATTATGTGAGCAGCAACATAGTAAAGGCCAAACTCACCCCTCCTTTGGCCCCATTGTGGAATCCTCATGAAGTCCCTTTTAGTGGAGTTTTCTCCTGAGAAGAATTAGTGTATTTCAAGAACCAATTATGAACACAACTCAAAGAATATTCTCTGAAACTGGTCATCCTTGGAGGACTGTTTTTCCACATCTCTCTGTAGATTCTTCCTCTGTTGTCCAGCAGTACCACTCTGTCAGTCACTTCTGCCACCACCTCTGGTGAACTCAGCTCTTAGTACCAACTACTCAGTCACTCATGGCAGGAAGGATGCTTTTAAAGTTCCAAATGTTAGTTTGGAAGCAGGCATGGAACATTTGTATCTAAGAAAGCACAGATCTGGACATTCTGTAAGGACTGGATTCTAGTCCTCCCTTTATCTTATATTTATATAGTCTGTTAGATTGGAGACAGACTTGGTAATTGGAACTATAATGTTTTGAATGAAGCCTTTTGTTATTTTCACTATTTGTCAATTAACCAATCAACTGTTGTTGTTGTTCACTCCTTTCAGTTGTATCTGACTCTTTATGATCCCATTTGGGATTTTCTTGGCAAAAATATTTTGCCATTTTCTTCTTCAGTTTATTTTGCAGGTGAGGAAACTGAGAAAGTGACTTACCCAAGGGTCACAGAGCTAGTAAGTATCCAAGTCGGACTTCAAACTCAAGATAAATCTTTCTGACTCCCAGCTTGGCAATCTATCTATTTTGCTGTCCAGCTACTCCAACCAATCAATAAGCGTTATTAAATGACTACAATGTACCAGACACTGCGTAGGTTAGATGCTGTTATGTGTGTGTGTGTGTATGTGTGTGTATTCTCAAGGAACTGGCATTTTAGATTCTAGTGATACTATGCTGTCACTGCTATTTTCTTTATATTTTCTACCTTGGATGATAATGGGATGAATGGAATATAAACTTTTTTGAGGACATGGTTTATCTTGGGCCTTTTTGTTTGTTTTTGTTTTTGTCTATCTTCCTTTTCACAGCCCCAGGGCATGGCTTACAGTAAATATTTAATAAACAGTAGATATTTAATAAATGCTTGTTTAAAATTCATTCCCCCCCAAATAAATGGTCACAGACATGAATAAACAGTTATAAAAGAATTGTAAACCATTAAAAATGTGAAAGAATGGTCCAAATCACTAATTACAACAAAACTTGCCAAACTCAAAACAACTTTGAATTGAAAAATTAGATGAAAAAAAGAGGGAAATAGTTAATATTGAAGTATTTGCAGAAAGAGAGGCAAGTGACTTTCTTTTTGTGACTTTGTGAATTACTTTAAAGGTTTGAAAAGGAATTTGGAATTTTGTAAAGAAATTGACTAACATCTCTGTACCTTTTCACTCCAAGATAGCAGAACTAGGCATGTTCCCCAATGAGATCACTGGTGAAAAGAAAGTCCCTGTATGCCCCCAAATATTTATAGCATCATATTTGTGATAGCAAAGAATTAGAAACAGTCTATAGTCACATACTGTAGAAGGGAGAAAAAAATTATGGTACTTTAACATATGAAAGATTACTATAGAAATGACAAACAGGATCAATACAGAGAAACATGAAAGGATATGAACTAAAATAGAGTGGAGGGAGTGGCATCAAATACATATGTATATAAACCAAGATTTGTATACATATAAACATGCACACACACACACACACACACAATGACTGCAACCATAGCATGAAAAGTGACCACAAATATAAGGTGAATGTTGCAAAATGACAAAATATCAGGTATAGCCCCAAAAGATAAATATAAGAAGGCATCTCCTCACACTCTTTGAAAAAGTGAAGGTGGGGAAAGGTCAGAGGATATGGAATATTACCTATATTGTCAGATTTTTTACAATAAATTTTGATTTTCTTCTCCCTCTTTTTTTTCTTTTTCCCTAAAAAATGTTATTTGGTATGACACTGAGAGGCAGTAGAAGTAGAGATATGAATGGAAATTTAGTAGATATAAAAAAACAAAGATGTTAATTTAAATTTATTCTAAAAATACATATTTATTGAGTTGTATCGGAAAGATAGTTTCTTCTTCTTTTCACATTATCATCACCATACATAGAAATAGATTTGAATATATGTAAGCCTTGAATTTTACTTGTGGGTGGTTTAATATTGTCTTTTTAACAAGTCAGGCCAATAGTAGAGAAAGTTCTAAAGAGTACTAACAAAGTTAATTTTGTAGAGGGTTTTTTAAAAAGATACTTCACTTACCCTAAATGAAAAATTTCCCCCAATTAGGCACATATAACATTTTAATGAGCCCCTATTATTTTTTTTTGTATCTCCACAGGAAGATAAGCAAAAATTATTTGACTACCAGTAGGCATTTTGTGCATGGATATCAGATCATGAGAAAGTTTCATCCACAAATGAGGGCATATAAAAACTGGCTAACTCACTCAATGAGGGATTCTTTAAACTTTGGTTTTCACTGCTTTAAACTCATGAAACAAACTCCATTCACTATTTTTAGGTCTCTGAAGGGCAAAACTTTTGTTTTCTTAAATTGCCTTATCATGAATAATCTTGAACTAATTTAAATTGTTATATAATCAAGGAGGAATACTCCACCTAGGAAAGAACAATTTCTTACAACCCCATCCAGCTCCACTCTCCCATTTTAGAAAATTAGCAATCAATGGTGATCTTTAAATATGAGTATTTATTAATTTCAAATAAAGTATTAAACTTAGCGTTCTCTCTGTTTTCTGTATTTGGGAAACTGAATGAGAATTTTATTTTCAAGCAAAATCAAAAAGCATTTGTGATAACACAAAGTGCTTTGGCACTGCACTAGGGATGCAATGAAAGGGGAAAAAGGGTGCTCATAGTCAAATTAGGGAGACAACATGCAATCAACTGTACAAAAAATTATATACAGGGTAAATGGAGGATAATCTCATATAGAAGGCACTAGGATTGGGAAAGACTTTATGTAGAAAGTAGAATTTTGACTGAGACCGGAAAGAGGTCAGGGATGAGGAGGGAGAGAATAAGAGACATTCAGTGAAAATGTTTGGAGTCAGGAGATGATGTGTCCTTCATGAAGAAGAATATGAAACACAGTGTCACTGAAGTAAAGAAGACTAGTATGGTCAGAAGGGGTCAAGTTATGAAAAGTTTTAAATCCAAATAGAGGACTTTATATTTCATTCTGGAGATAATAGGGATTCACTGGAGTTTATTGAATAGAAGGGTGACTTGGTCAAACATGTGCTTTAGGAAGATCAGTTTGGTACCTGAAGGCAGAATAGACCAGAGTGGGAGGCTGGGAGACCAACCAGAAGGCTTTTGTAATAATTCAAGTGAGTTAAGAGGGTTTGCACCAGAGTAGTGGCAATGTCAGAGGAGAAAAGAATAACGCACAAGAGATGTTGGGAAAGTAGAATTAATGGAATTTGGCAACAGAATGAGTATCTGTGAAAGAGTGAGGAGTCAGGGATAACATCGATGTTGTGGACCTCTGCAGAAATAGGAGAATTAAGAGGTGATTTGGGTCGAAGGATAATGAATTCAGTTTTGGATGTATTGAGTTTGAGGTGTCTATTAAGACACGTAATTTAAGATGCCCCAAAGCCCGTAGAGGTTAGAAGAAAGTGGAGGGTTGATCAAGTAGATCTGAAATTCCTCCACATAGAGGAGATAATTGAATCCACAGGACATGATGAGATCACCGAGTGAGATTGCCAAAGAAAATAGTATTGTTTTCTAATGTTCAAGTAAGTCTATAGAAACTTTTAAATGATTATACATGTGTGGTGCTTGTCCATGGAAAAGATATTTGTAAAATGTGTCTATTTCTCTCTTGTATTTAATAACGAATATTAGGACTAAGTTTTTCTCCTTTTTTACTTCCTCATCCAAAAACCAACCAGGATGGGAAATCTCTCTTAAAGATTTACCCAGGGCAACATATAATCAGACAGTAAAAGAAATTCTAAGTTTTGACTACTGAGTATATTTCTGCTCGTTGTGCTTGCTCAGACAAGTCTGGGAAAGTATTCATTCTCCCTTTGTCAGACAGGTGATATAGAAATTACTAACTCTGTTTGACCAAGATTTGAGTGATCACATACCCAAGACCCTCCCTGTAACATAACCCACTCTTTTGTAATCTTCATTTTCTCATTAATTGTTAACTAATCAGAGTTGTTTGATTCCATCAGGAACACCTACTTTTTGAAGGGCATATAAACTGTGAGCCCACCACCATGAGGGGTCTTTGGTTTAAGAGAGAGATGGTCAAAATGACCATCCTTTTATTAAAATATTGGCATTATTAATAAATGATTGTCACCTAGAAATTATGACTCTCCAATCTTTTTAAGACCTATATATTTAAACTCTCCCATCAATAGGTAGCAGATGTGAAATAGAACTCTCCAGCATTTACCAAAGTGAAATTAAAAGGGAAGCAGAGTCAATGATTCCAAATTTCCTAGGGTAGAGCCTTTTGTTTATCATGGACACTTTCAGTCACCTGATGAAGTCCGGATGCCTTCTCTGAATAAATTTTTGTTTGTTTGTTTTTCTGTAGCCATTGGGAGCTTTACTGACACAAAAGCAGTGGACCTGAGATTTAGCAAGGAGCTAAACAAAGGGCCCTGATATAGAAGACTTATATAGTATGATTTTAGGGTTTCTTATGGGGGTTAGAGATTTAGAGACAAGATAAGTCTTGCAAGATAAGGGCACAGGATGAGGACAATGAATGACACAAGATAAGGGAGACAAAATAATTCCATGACCCAGGATGGCAAGGAAGACAAGGAATTTTAGGGTCCAGGATAAGGGGAAGGTTAGGGGCATTTCAAGATAAGGGGACACTTTAGGGTGCCTGGAAAAGAGAAACTCAACCCTTAATGCACCTTTGTATCAAGAGACTTTAGGTTGCCTTTAGAGGATAAACCAGGGAAAGGGCAACTCAACCTTTAGGGCACTTTTGTATCCACATCATTTCTCCACTCAATCATTTCTCCACTAGGTTTGGGGGGGGGGGAGGGTCGAAGGTCATTGTCTTCGGTAGCTACTTTCTGTTGAATAGGGGCAAAGAGTCCATTTCAGGGGTCAGGAATAGGTTGAGGAGGGGTGGTCAGCTTGGGAGTGCAGAATGTGGTGTCAGTTGAGTCCAGGGTGGAAAGAGGCAAGTCACTTGGGGATATCAAGGGAAAGGGTTGGTATCCTAAAAGTTACTGAGGGTTAGAAGACACAAAGAAAATCAGGAGGTTAAACAAGCAAGTAAAATTATCAATAATGGGGTCAGAATAGTGGAAAGAAGGGAGAGAAACCACAACCCCATGGAGGAGATAGGAGGAGGTAACAGCCTCAAATGGATGTCTTGCATCCAAGAGGCTGCCTGTAATATCCTTTGAGTGCTCAAAGGATAAATTCCACGCAGGGTCTTCAAGGAATGGGGGGAGAGTTATGGGGGAGTAAGTTAGTATCTGGGGAACGATAGTGACACACCCAGCCATCATGTATTCTGTCCAGAAGAGCTCCCCATTTTAATTAAGGCATTAGACTCACAGCCCTGGGGAAGCAGTCCTAACCATAGGCACAGAGTGGAAATCAGAAATCTGTGGACTAGGAACAAGGGAATTGGTTCAAAGTAGTTCCCAGAACACTTCACAGCTAGAAAGCACACAGGACAATTCCCAAGGTGAGGGGCTTCAATACATAATCTTCTCTGATCACTTTTCTGGCTAGTCACACCCTGCCTCTTGCTTACTCCTATACCTTATCACTCTTGTTTACTTCACCACCCACCCAAATGTTTTTTGGAGAGGGACAAGGAACTGTCCCTGCCTAAGTCAGGGTGGGGAGAAGAGTAAAATGAGACTGAAGCAGTATCCAGAGGATTGAGAGAGTGTGGAACAGGTGTTCTTGTTGCATGACCATCTGGAGGTGGATAGTCGATAGTCTAGGAGACAAATCTTCCAGTCTTGGCCGGAAAGGAGCTGTAGTTACTTCTGAATAATGTTTTCTTTTAAATGTTTAAATAAAATACATAAGATTACAAAAGAAATCAAATATATTGAAATATAGTTATCAAAATATTACACATTCCAAAATCATGGATCCCTAAAATTCTATCCATGTACCTCTTGGGGCTTCAAGGACCCCAGGTTAAGAACATGCCCTGAAGTTTGGCTGAATTCTGTGATCAGTCACAAAAAAAGTTTTAAAGGTCTGATTTTTAAATAATATTCTTAACTTAGTTTATTTTATAAATATTTTTTCATTATAATCTAATATATTAAACATTTACATAATGCTTCAAGATCTGCAAAATCTTTACATGATCACACTCAATTATAGCCACTTTTAATTGAGTACTTTACATCTTTGGCCTCCCCAAACTTACTTATTTGTCCTAGAGGCAGCTAGATGGCACAGTGGATAAAGGACGGGTCCTGGAGTTAAAATTTGACCTGACCCTTACTAGACATATGATTCTGAGCAAGTTACTTGAATTCTGTCTGCCTCAATTTCCTCATTTATAAAAAATAAGCATAATAAAATTGGCCTCTCAGGGTTACTGTGAGGATCAAATTAGATAGTATCTTTGAAGCACTTTGGAAACCTTAATGTGCTATATAAATGTTAATTATTTTTTGTTTACTATAATCTAGGCAAAGAAAAAGGTTTATGATGACCTGAAAGGCTCCAGAATTTTTGAGAATAGGGTTGATGTCTTTATTAATTGCTAAATCTAGGAATTTCTTTAAGCCTTCCTACTCCAAACTCACTCTTCCTTTTTAGTACATGTTAAATATTTTCACAGTCATATTTGTTGAGTAGGATAGAGTTTATTATATGGGTGATCTTCTAACCACATGTCTTAAAGTGATGGGTGATCACCTAAGCCTTCATTCCCACTTGATGTTATTGACCAGACTTGGGGTCATCCATGTAGATAGCTCCAAGTGAGGAACTTCCTCTATCAAGGAAGATGAGCAATTCTTGGTCTTACAGAGCTGTTAGTGGTACTTAGAGATTAAATAACTGGCCTAGAATTCCATAGTTAGTACATGTCAAAAGTGGGACTTAAACCTTTATCTTCTTGTCTCTGAGGACAGCTCATAGCCCATTACATTATGTTGTCCTGATGTTAATTTCTTTTTAGTATTTTAGAATCTTGCATTTTCACAAGTTGAATTAATTACTGGGTGGGAGAATAAATATAATCTCTGACTTGTTTATGGTCTATTCTTTATGGTCTGCATTTAAATCTTTAAAGTGGGAACTTTTGTGTTAATTTAAAACTTTTTATGCAAAACTTGCTTTATTGCCTTTAAAACCAGCTTGTCATGTGTGACTCTAAAGAAATCACTGCTGAGACTTGTAGGAAGATAAGAAACTTCCAGGAAGTAGGCTCAGGAAAGTTGATAGCAAAACCCATCTCTTATTTAGCACCTCAAAAATAGTAAGGAATGCCTCAAAGAAGATAAAGGAAGAAACAAAACGAATATGAGTGACAGAAACAGACAAACAGACACACAAAGAGAGATAGAGAGAGATAGAGATGAAGATAGAGACAGAGAAAGGTAAAAAAGAGGGAGACAAAGATAGAGAAACAAAGAAAGGGAGGGAGGAAGAGAGAAAAGAGAAGATGAGAAGAGAAGAGAAAAAAGAAGAAGGGAAGGGAAGGGCACAGAAGGGAAGAGAAGAGAAGAGTCTCTAACAAAGAACCTCAGAAAGGAAAAGAAGGAAATGAATGGCATTATGAAGTTCCTTTTCCAATGCCCAGACCACCTTTCTATTCACGATCCCATGATGTTTTGCACTAGTAATGAAAAATAATGCAAAAGAATCTAATAAATATTAACAAAGAGGCTAGAAAAATATCCATTATTACTAGCAATACAATAACAACTTAATCAGAAAACTAAAATGTAATACATGATATTAACAAGCAAAGTATTTAAAATAGCATGCTTTGACGGATGTAGAAAAAGTCTTTTTTACAAAATGTAGCATCTACTTATACTGAAAGGCATTGTTACAAAAGGGCTTTACTTTAACATGATATAAGCTTTTCTTTAACAAACACCATCTTAAAAACAAAGGAACTTCTAGAATTATTCACAATCAAGAAATATTAGAAACTTTTCCATTGAAGTCAGGGATAAAATAGTGATCTGTAGTGTCTCTACTACTAACTAATACAGTGCTAGAATGTTAGCTATAGCAATGACAAGCAAAAAAAATTAGAAGCATAACTAAATAAGGCAAATATGAAATAAAATTATTTTTATTTGGGGATGACATGGCAGTTACACTGAGGCATTCAGTGGAAAAGAAGAATCAAAATAATAGCCAGTAAAGTAAAACTATGAAAATTAACCTTCCATGTACCTTTAACAAACCCAGGAGAAAGCAATAGAAAAATTATATTAAAAATTAATAAAAACTAAATAACGTAATTGAGAGGTAACCTGCCATTACAACTTAATTTTTAATAACTAGTATAAAGGGAAATCAGCCTACTAGAGACCAATATTTATTCAGTTTTGAGATGACCACATGTGTATGTAACAAGATAAAGAATAAACAATGAAATAACTAGGATATAAGGTTCAATGTATGCCCCAAGGAAAAATAAATGTTTGTAAACCAGCAAGCAAAGCATTTTAGAGGTCAAATAATATAGGCATAAATAGGGCAAATATAAATAGCAATTTAGAAAGGCAACTAATGGAAAAAAAAGATTAACATTTTATTTTGAACGAACGTTACTGGGAAACAAACAGCCAATCTACCTTTTACTTCAAGACTTGACTCCAATGTTACTTCCTTTGGAAAGGCTTTCTTGATATCCTGTAGGTTTTACTGTCTAGTCCATACTCAAATTATTTTGCTACTTATTTATGAACCTGCTATTTATCTTGAGAAGATTATAAGCTCCTTAAGGACAGGGTCTATTTTTCATTTTATCTTTGCATCCCTTGCACTTTGCACATTTAATAGACAGTTGCTGCATGCTTTTTTGAATTGAACCCAATTGAAATAGAAGAGAAAGAAGCTCAACAAAGAAAAAAAGGAATATAAATTCTCAGTTGAATCTATTTCAGAGTAAGAAATATCCAAGAGATAAATAAAAGAAATGGGTAAAAACAGCATTAGAACTCTTTGAAGGAAAGATATTTAAGTGCTTTGTTCTCTATGATAACTTTATCTGGAAAAAAGAATTCAAATCATAAATTTCCTTTTATTCCCACATGGTATGGAAATGAAACGTTATGGTTCTTTCATCAATCTAGTTTGTAAAAAGATACTGTGAATTTCCTTTTTAAAAATAGTGTATATTTAACAGATAATCATTCAAAGATGTTTTAATCATTGATGATTCAGAAGATTCTTCATCATTTCCTTTGACTTTACTCCACTGTACATGTGGAAGGAGATAAATTAATGATATCAAGAATTCTCTTATAATAGTGGATAACACACCTTGTACAAATAATGGAATCATGTTTGTGAAATCTGAGGGTAAATAAGATGCTTAGTTTCACAGAATAGCTATGACCCTGGCCATTTGTATTTTCAGTGTCAGTCAGTAAAGAGAAGCATTGAAACATGTATTGTCATTCATGGTCAAATTAGAGACAAAAAAAATATTTGGTAATTTCAGTTTTCTGTGGTTTAAGAAAAATTGCAATTTTCAGATCCACATTTTTTGAGGAACTCTATAAAATTGAGATAGAAGTGCAGCCATGATTTTGTTCAGTTAGGGAGTTCTCAGTTAGGAGAATCTCTCTTCCAGCGTGGGACAGCATCTTTCATGTAACATCAAGTTTTAGAGTTTCTTGGGTACACTGAGATATTAAATGGGTCACACAGCCATTATGAGTCAAAAGCAGGATTTGAACGCAGTTCTTTCTATCTCCAAGGTCTGTTTTCTATTCCTTACGTAATACTGAGAAGAGATACTATGGCAAATTGGATAGAAACAATATTTCAGTTAAATATGGTTCTAAGAAACCTATATAGATGTGACTCGAGAGCTAAGCAGCTGCTGGAGAGAGGGGAAGATTAGAGACCATGTTGTCAGAATTGCAGATCGGCAGATCTGCTTCAAAAATCACATTAAATAAGCTAATTTAAAAAGCTAAATCAAGAGATCAAAATTGAGCAATAAATAATGTACCTCACCAAAGATTTCAAAATTAAAACTTAACTGTATTTTTTTTCTGATGTGGTAAAATAGGACAGCCTACTCTTTTGATTGCTTTAATCATAGCAATGAAATGTGACTTTTAAATGTGAAAATCATTTAATGAATTAAGTATACAGGAGTAGAGGAGGCTTGTGTGTTTCTTTAACCACAATAATGTAAAATGCAAATGCATTCTTTTAAAGCAATTTTTCTGCTCTTGTCTAAGAAGTATCCAGTAAAATATGTAACAAGATATTTCACAGAAGTATGACCACACGAGTCTTAGACTTCATTGAGAAACTTGATTGAGAGGGATTCAGAGAAGATGTTACAAGAGGTCCAGCTGTCTTTCCCCTCGCTAATTCAGGATCATTTTCAATCCTCATATCCAATGGTTACAAAGTTCTCAAGTCTCACATTCTTCATTTAATAAAGCCCATAACCATTACCAAAGGTACATAGTTATTTCAAGGAAGTCCAAAGTCCAAAGTCATGATTTTTGCCACTAAAATGTTCATTTCTTTTCCAAATCCCTTTGTAATCAGGTGATAGAACATTTCATACTATAAACTAAATATGTAAACAACCTTTCCATGAAGTAATATCTGTGGCATTTTAAAGATTTCATTCAATTGAAGAGTAACTGTTAATATTAATAAATAAAAATATTCTTATTTTCTTTTGTTGCTCATTTTTTCTTCTAAAGCTTGTGTTCATAAGCATACCTTAGCTTAGAGTGATTTAAAACAGTGAAATGTTCTAGTCCATTGATAACTAAGTGAAGAATCCATAATATAGCCTTTTAAAAATCTTCCTGATCAGACTTAATTCTGTTGGGTGACATAAAGGATCCATTTACATTTCTAACACTTTAAAGAAAATTGAAAGAAGACTTTTAACAACTGTGCAGTTTAGTTACAACATTTACTATTAAAGGGTTGATTTTATTTCAGAGATAACTCACTTGTTAATGACTAAAGAAAAAATTACCCTTAGCAGCCTTTACTCCAACCAGCACTGTACCTAGCCATATGCTTGTATTTAGGAGATGGGGGACCTCCACATTACAATATGTAGACTACCCAACTAATTTTGAAAAATCTGATCTTAAAACCTAATTCAAGGGGAAAACCTCTCAACTCAACAAAAGGAATTATTGCCGGAGATTAAACGGCTTGATGCTGTCCATTGTTCTAGCCGTTGTCAGAAGGGAATATTAATTGAGATGTGCCTTGGATTACAGTGGGTATTCCACAGTGGTTCACATGTTTCCTGGTGGTCTTTCCAACAGGAATAACACAAATGAGTGAAATAAGATGGATCATTTGGAACCTCAGTGGTTAGGCCATTGTTCCACTCCTCACAAAAGGTAATGCTTGGTTGATTTGCTTTATTTCTGGGCTGTTCTGATTTTTTTTTCCCTGTGTACCCTAATCTCTACTACTTCCTCTGTGAGTCATCAGCAGCTGGACCCAGGGAGACCACGGGAATTGGCTCTTGGTAAAGAGCTTTAATGGTGTGATTACTCAAGTTCATTTCTTTGTGAGCCTGGTTAAGAATCACGAGTCAGGAGAATACAGAAAAGGGTTATTTTGCATTTTTCTTCTTTAAAAGAACTTCAAATCATTCTGACCTATTTCTGCTTTCATGCTTATACATTACATATCATTGTGTATTTCTGCATAAATGTGTATACATTTGTATGTATTTTGTAGGAAGAAAATACCAACTGAAATGTGACAGTAAGAATGTTTTCCATTGTTAGGCAGTGTAATCTAATTGCTTTAATTAGAATTTGTTTTGCTTATAGAATGCCTTATTTCCCCCCCTCCCTTTTAAAGTCCAAAAGAGATGCTTAATTACTCACTTTTCACACCTCATCCCCTGGACTTGATGAGATTTTACTCCTTTAAATTTGCTAACCTCCTCCTCCTCTTCATCCCTTGAATCAACATTGGCCACACATTCTTGTTTTTTGACCAGGCTGAGTCTTAGTTGTTTTCTATTTCATTTGAACCAAAATACTGCAGCATGGAGCCTTGCAACAAGGGGAAAAGCAGAGCTAGAGCTGGAGACTGGCACCAGTAATTCTAATTTTTAGAAAAGAGTGCCAAGTGGTGGGCTACTTTACAAATTTCAGAGGGAAGAACTTATTTCTGAGGGCATAGGGAAAATCTGATTTGGTAGAGATTTCTTTTTGCTGTTTCAATTCAAATAAGTTATCATTAACATGAAATAGCATGAAATATTTGTTATAGGGAGGTGAACTGGGACTCAGGAAGACCTAGCTTCAAACTTCACATCTGACTCATCCTAGCAACTTTCTAAGATGCAGAGAAAGCTCTAACCTATGATGACTAAGGAAGTTAATTACTAGGAATTCCCTACTCTGATGAAATTATAGCTTCTCTCTATACCCTCATTTTTTAAAGAGTACTCTCCACTTAATGTGCACCTCCCTCTGATAAAGTCCATGACTTTTTTTAGGAATAGTGGATGATAGCCAATATCTGATGGATAGACTACAAAAAGGGAGTGTGGTCACTTTAACTAGTAAGTAAATTAGACATTTGCTTACTAGTATTTGTAAGTAAAGACTTACACATTTAATATTACTGGGACTCCTACCCTATACAAGATCATTAAGCACAATAGGCAAAGTCTGATTGTGGTGCTCACTTAGGATTTACCTCTGTACTTTTTGTGTTACCTTTCCTTGTGATGGCCATTCAAACATTTTCCCGGACCACCCTCTCCAGAGAGAGCCCCATGCTCTGGACTTAAGAGAAATAATGCGGTATGATGAATAGAATGGTTGATTGGGAGATGTGGCTTCAAATCCTATTTGAAATCACTGGGATTCATAGATCTGTGACTATGAATAGTCTTTGGACCTCAGCTTTCTCATCTACAAAATGTAGATGATACCATTTATGGTACCTATCTCCATGAAGCTGCTGTAAACTCTTTGCAAGGGCTGCTATAAAAGTAATCTCCTTCTTACCACATCAGAATTGTCTCAATAAGTCATACAATAGTTGGATGCAAAATCAGGTCTTTTGTTCCTGATGTCAAGGCTCTTTTAACTCGAGATGTGGGTGATATTCTTTTCTTCAGCAGGCATTTTTATAATGGAAGTCTGGATTCTGGGTTGCTCTTGTTTCCAAGGGTCTGGTGCTTCCTGGGATCCTTAAACATATTGTCTCACTATCAGGCTTGGTCCTAGAACTCTTCAAGTGAGGGCTCCTGGTGAAAATAATCCAAAGTAGAGTGTTGCAAATTAACTTTCTTTCTTCCTTCTATAAGTCCAACTTCAGAACTTCTCAAACTCAGAGTTGCTGGAAAGGGAACCCTGAGACTGGAGCTTCTCTATTTCTAGAAGCTGGATTCATAACTACTAGAAAAACCTTGATATTTTCTAATTTTCCTCTTCTATCCAGGAATCTGATGGTCAGGAACTCTCTTCTCAAGCTCATGAAACCACTATGTGCCTCTGCCTCAAGGCATCCATTAGTGACTCCAAGGAAGAGGACATACATGTGTAATTCCTTCCCAACCCTTGACACTCTAGGACTCAAGTCTGATCTTGGCTCTGGAAAAAAGGAAAGAGAATTAGGAGGGCAATTCTGCCAGGAACCCCAATTTTATAAGCCACTGCAAAGCAGCATGTCTAAACCCACAAAAGGCTAAGCCACGTATTTCATCCTCAATTGATCCCCAACAACCTAAGTCAATCAATTTACTCCCAGTGGAATACGTTCAACAATTGGGCTCCAAACAAAAACTCAACACTTGTAAACTTATTAAGTTGACCACCCACCTTGGGATTGACAATGCAAAAAATTCACATCAGAATATTTGTTCATTGCGACAGATTTAGAAACTGTCACCTATCACTAAATTAGAGAGTCCTAATTCATGAGAACAGTCAAAACTGGACAAAGATACAAAGAATTTGGTGGGAATTGGTAGCAAAGTGGCCTCAATGAGTATTTTGATCATTGCTTTTTAGCATCTGTCTTATTACAAGCATAATTTTGAAAACATATATAGTTTAAGAGAAAAAGATCTTGAAAGAGTATTCATGGAAAACTATCTTGCATGTTATGATACCTATATTCATAGCACACTTAGAATATTTATAAGACAAAAATGAAATTTTGACTCTTTTAATCAGTGAAGAGAACTTAAATAAGAAAGAGGTCTGAGGTAAAGATGAGGTAAAGTAAATATAAGTTAAGTATTTATAATGAAAGAGAAGTGTTTCTTTAGAGTCCTGGAAGACATACATTAGAAAAGAAAGGGATACCCCTGAAACTCCTGACTTACAGCAGACAAGTCATGCCACAAAGGACCATGAGGTCTAGAACCAAAAGGAACCTTGGAAGTCATCTTGTGCAACTCTTTCATTTCACAGATGAAGCAACTGAGTTAATGAAAAGGAAAGTACTTTCTAGTCACAGAAATAAGTTTCATAACAAGGATTTAACCCAAGGACTCTGATACCCTATTCAATATTTTCATCTATTATGCACAGAATTTTCTGGAATTGTAGGAGCTGTCTTTAACACTCATCCATATTACCTCTCACATAAGAAAGAGAACAGCTTGGGACACAGTATACATGTAAGTCTTCGAATACATGTAAGTCTTAATAGCAATAAATAGGCCAAAATAGAAGTGGGCAATTTTATTTTTCTGTAAAGGCAATATAGTACATATTTTAAAATATTTACCTTATATATTCAAATTTGCCTCTTGGCTGATGCAAGTTTCATAAACCAAAAGGCAAATTTGAAGATATTATATAAGTATTTTTAAAACAAGAGAGAAAACAAATTTCCAGAAATCTTTTTGACAGAATTCAGGATATACTAATTACAAGGGGGTATTTTTTGGTAATGTAGCTATACTAATGGAAAAAAATGGTATTTTTGGAGGGGATTATATTTTGTTCAATTGAGGTTCAATCTCCATCATCAAAACTGACTGCCAATGGTCATCTGTTGATGCTAATCTGTAATGAGTCTTTGCATATTTCATCTTTGAAAATGTATTTTCACGCAGATAGTTACTGCCAAATACCAGTATCAATCTATGAACATATGATTTTAATGGAACATGTATATTACTTGGAAGGCACTTATAGAACCTTTTTAGATTCTTCTCATTTTTTTGCCTTTTTGCATGTCATTACATTGCAGATTAATAATTTGAAATGAAAAGTTATGTGGAAGCTTTTCCATTGCACAGTTAAATGGATTTTGAAATATGAAAATTTCCTTTGCACTTGCTGCTAGAACTGTAGTTTGAGCTCAGAAAATATACATACTTCAAATCTGTGTGGGAATGCAGGTCTTAGTTCTTATTTTAATTTTTGATATCACAATAAGTATATAAACTTGCTTGATATTACTTATGATTAAACAGCATTAGTTGCCATTTAATAGACTTTACTGAGGTGTAAGTTTTGTATAAAAATTTTATTTTACCCTGTAATTTTAGGTTGAATTCATTAAGAAACATTATCAAGTCTGAATCAGAAGTTAATTTCCAAAATCATTCAGTGTTTCATGATAGTGATTGAGGAGGTTTTTAATAAGAAAAATATCAGTCTTGGCCATGAACTAAAAAAATGACCACATTTTTTTTCTAGTTTTGACATGATATATATGTAACTGGTAAAGCAAAATGTTGTAGGAGGTGTTATTACACGGCAGTAAAAATGCTGTCAAATTATATCGTTTCACTGTGATTTGTAGTGCATTGCTTGGTAGTTCAAAATAATGAAAGCACAACAGATAGTCTCTGGTGTAACTATTCAACTTTGCTCATGTAGTGCAAAAGCAGCTGTAGAAATATGTAAATGAGGGCGTATAGCTGTGTTCCAATAAAACCTTATTTGTGGACACTGAAATTTGAGTTTAACATGATTCTCATATTACATAATGTAAAACTTCTTTTGATTTTTCCAACCATTAATAAAACAAAAACATTCTCACATCAGGGCCCATACAAAAACTGGTGTTTTGATCACAATAGGGTAAAGGCTCAAAACTACTGCTGATGTATGTGGCAAATTTTGCCGCGCTGTTACTAAGGCATATCTTTTACATGGTTTTGCATGGTTCATTTGCACAAAAAATTTCAAAACAAAGTAAACATTCCTGAAAATGATGCTTATGACTGAGAAATTGTGAAAGATCTGAGTATCTGGTGATAACGGTTTGTACAGTTATTGAAATTATACTATGGTCTTCACTTTGCCTCCTTCCCAATTATATTGCAAAGGTTACGTATGTTTTATACGGCTAAAACATTTAGATCATATGTCTATGCTTGAATAAAAATAATATGTTACAGGATAAGTTACAACATTTGACTTTATCAACAAGAATCCACCAATCAGGACTGAAGAAATTTGGCTATGTTCCCTAACAGCTTCACTGCCATCTGGTGGCTATGAGCTGAATTACAAATAGCTTTCAGAACCTTGGCCAGCCACAAAACGGGCATGCCTCGCCAATTCAACCTCTTTGAGAGAAGTAAATTCTATGGTAGAAAGATGTTGAATGATGAAAGAATTCTTTAAAAACGCTGAATATCAAGATTTCTTCACTTGAATGTGCTAATGTTTATCTTGGATCAGCCCTTTGATTAAGCCAAACCCGTTGTTGCTACAAAATCTTACAAGTCTTGCCTTTTCAGAGTCAAAAGGAAGGATAAGGGGAAAGGGAAGACTGGTTTTACATTTTCTTTCTCAGGTGGATGAGAAATGTTATTTCTTCTTTATTTGAGAGAAGAGGTAAAATCCTGCTTTTCTTCATGTCTCTGATTAAAAACAGAGAAACAAAGGAGTTGATGAACAACATGGCCCCACCAACATTTTCTCTGCAATTCCTTCCATCTCCATTTTCAAGGCAGGAAAGATTATGAGAATATATTTACTAAAAATCCTCTTATGGCTAGAAAAATTGATTTAAACGTGTATTTTATTTTCCTCAAGTCCTGATATCTCTTTGATGAAATATCTCCTCTGATGAAATATCTCCTCAAATTATTCAAAAAAATCATTTGTACCATATTTCAGTCACAGAATTTCTTTCTTGCTTTCTTTTCTCTTTTTTCTTATTAAAAAATATTCCTTCTTGGCAGTTGTTCTGTCTGCAGACACAGTATGAGGGTTCATAATCTAACATTCTGAAAAGGTCCAGTTCCAGGCATAAACCTTTTGAGTTACCAAAATTCACACATCCCATAAGACCTCCTTCCAAAAACTAGGCCTTGGAGAAGCCTATATTGTGACATCATGAATCTTTTGTATTTGGACATACTGAGAGTTCTCAAAAGAAACCCATCCTACATCCTATAAATACTGATACAGTTCTTGCTTTGTCATCTTGAAATGAAGTGCCATTCATGACCTAAATTATATATATACATATATTTCTCCCCCAACATTTTTGATCTACATTAACATCTGGGACTCATCACGTATTTTTGGCTGCTTGAACTTGATGAAGCAATGATGTCATTGTTCAGTGCTTCAACAAACACAGTTTCTGTTTAATCTAATGAATAAGAACATAGTACAAATTAATTTTAAGATCAGAGATAATATAAAAATGAACATAAGAGATTTTAGTGAAGTGGAGAGGGATTGATTAAGAGGGATAGAGACCATGGAACTTGTATCTGGGAATTGTGTGAGCTTAGGAGGTTGCATCTTTTGATATCTTTTACATTTTATATAAGCTTAAGTTAACACTTTGGAGAAGAAAATATCCCTAGTGATTTTATTTAGATCTAAAACAAATGAAAAATATTCTACTCTGACTGGATTGATTTTGCTGTGGATTTTACTGAGAAACTTAGGACAAATTAAATGAATTTTCCTGCTTTCTGAGAAGTGAATGAACATTGATGGGCAAGGGTGATGAGTTTACATTATAACATTTTCTTGGCTTCTAATTTTCTAGTTTGTCTAACTGAAAATCAATTAGAAGTTTTAAGAACATAAGCATGTGACTTGAGAGGATTCACAAAAACCCATTAACTTGGATTTTCAGCTTAGAATATAGTATCATTAAAAAACAAACTGAAGAATTAGTTGAAATAAACATCCATGACTAATTCATAGTCATAGATTATAGAAACTTCAAGGTTCCAAACCTGAAAACTATCTGTTGGGAAGACATTTACTTGAAGTGGGTAAGAGAAACTTAAAAAGAAAATAACTCTCCTAGTTTATCAAAACTGATCTTGATGTTCAGAATCAGAAATCAGGGCGGGGGAACGGGATTACCCTTCAGCAAAATGAAGGAATTTTTAATTGTCAATTGCATGTATGTACATGTATATGTACATAAAGATACATACATATATATACACACATATAACATTCCCAAAAGTCTTAGTGCCATTTTATTTTTGCTTTTGTAGTTCATAACTACACTGTGATTTTTGGCATACCTTGTATGTGACTTGCCCACAGTCACACAAGCAAGGGGTCACACAGGCAGAGCTTGAACACAGGTCTTCCTAGTTTTGAGACAAGATCTCTGTATACTATTCGATGGTGCCCATCATATTAGTCATTTATTGTGGTTGTTATTACACTGCTATGATAAATTACAAATATGAGAATTTCAGGAGAGAAAAGAAGCATGAGAACATATATGAGATAAACAGAGTAAAGCAAGCAAGCATGTGAAAAACAGTCGTCCTATGCCTACAACAACATAAATGAAAAGAACTTCGAAATGAGGCTGAGCATCTTTGCGGTAGCAAAGATCTGGATATGGCAGGGTTGTTCATTATTTGAGGAATGGATGAATAAGTTGTGGTATACAATTGTGATGGAATACTACTGTGCTGTGAGAAATGATGAATTTGAAAATTTTACAAAAGAGAGATAGACTTGCATGAAATAATGAAGAGCAAAATGTGCAGAACCAAGAGAGCGAAGTATACAGTAACAGCAATATTGTTTATGTAAATCATTTAGATGATTATAAATACCCAAATTAACTATAAAATGTCTATAAAGGAAGATATCTACATCCAGAGAAAGAACTGACAAATAGTAGTATGTGTAGAAGGTATAATATGTTTAGAAGGATCCCACTTACATAGATTGAGTTATCTCATCTGTAAAATGGAGATGAGTAATTAACATGTCTCACCAAAATGTAATTGTCAGATGAGCTAATATGTCAATCTCCTTGAAAACCTTAGTGTTGATGTTATCATGATCACAATGAAAGTTATTATGTGATATTGTTATTAATAACTTGCTCTTAATTTATTATCAATAACTTAATGGATTAGTTGAGATCATACAAGTAGCAAATGTCAGAATTCAAACTGAGGTCATCTGTCTATAAAGTCCTTTTCACTATGAAGCCTATGTACTATTCTGGGAGAAAATACATACCAAACCTTTTTTAAAATGGTGGTAACATCTGCATGAAACAAGCTTCTTGCATTATTACCGTATATTTATGCAACTGATTGATATTGAACAGTATAAATTTCTTTATAATTGTACCTCATATAAAATAGAATTATGGTTACGTATAGGGAAAGACTTTACAAAGGGTGTTGCCAGTCTCCTCATTTAGTGGATAAGGAAACTGAGGCCCATAGAGGTTAAATGACTTTTCTAATATCACATATGGTGGTAGAATCAGAATGAAAACTCAGGTTTTTAAGTACCAACCCACTGCTCTTTTCAAAATCCATTTTAAGAAAGTTAGTTGAATGAAAGAATGATTACATTAAAATTATTCATATATCTTCAGTTTATAATACAATTATATAAGCCCAAATCTAACCATCTCATAAAATATTTGATCAGCTCATATTTTCATCAGGTTGCACAGCTTGTAATATCTAGATGCTAAAATAAATAAAACTCATCATCCTTTTTTTCCTCTTGACCTCTACAAACTGTTATCAGCTTGAGGTGTATATGTTCATCACTATATGAAATCCTAGAAAATGGGCTCAGAGTCTCTGAAAGCATGACTGTGATTTATTTCATTTCCAAGAAGTCTTATTTACATGTAGTGAAAAATGTATGAAATGCACTTTCTGAGAAATAGCAAAATTACATTTCCAATAGGCACTAAAATCAAATTTCCTTTTCGTTTTTTTAAACTCTGTTTCTTAGTTGATCATGAGTAGTATGGAATTGGTGACTGGGGAGACTGAATTTATAGAATCATTTGTATTTTCATCACTACCAAAGAAAAAGTTCAACTTGCAATTGGAGGGATTGACTGAGAAGGAATTGTGGAAGTTCAAGTTAGATAGTTCTGTTAGCTTGTAGGCTCAGTGCTTTGGGGGATCAACAAATACAAAACTCATCAGAGTTCTTGAGTATTATACCCTAGGGTAATAACCATGATCACAAGCCATTCAATGATTTCACATAGACTGATGACCTGGTATGACAGCTTTGGGTCTCAAATCACTTGGACCAGCTATAAATTGAACTGGTGACATAGACTTGACTTCTATATTTTGTTCTGACTGAATATATCCCTAGCCAGTTTTGTCAGGCACCTCTAGTTTCCTTCCTCAAAAGAAAAGAGTTATTACTATGTTTAATTCAAATCAGACCAGTATTTATGAAGCCTGACCCTGTGCCAGAGAGGGTGCTAGATTACTAGGATGTAAAGATACAAATGACAAGGAACCTGATCATAAGAAGCTTGTATTGTAATGAAAAATAGTGTGCAGAACAACATAAAATCCTCTATACTCTGATATTCTTCAGATGAGTTCACCCAAGTAACACATAAAACACTGGCAAAATGACATTACTAAAAAGTGTCGTTGATTTTTAGTAAAACTTTAGTAAAAAGTTAAACAGTATGATAATTATTTTACATATTATATATCTCATATGATATTTTATACTATAAAATTATGCGTGTGTAAATAGATATAGATGGTGAATTCCCAAGCCTTCAGCTCTCTTTGATGGAACTGTAGTTTTGTCTGCATCAGTAAGATCCAGCTACTTTCATATTAAGTGCTTCTTTTTGTAAAAACCATCAGTGTAACTGTTCTATAGAATAGCTGAGGCTACGGAGAACTGCTTCACTTCATTTATCTTGTGTGACTCAAATTTTCAAGAAATTATGGCCATTTTAGTCAGCATACGATTGACAAAAACAAGAAAATCTGTTTTATCCTGCTTACTCTATGATTTAGGTAAGTTATGGGAAATTAGACCCTGAGATGTGTGGTCCAATTCTGCTATAATATATTTAGAGGAAACCTGAAATGGGAGAGACACACACACAGGAAAGGAGGGAGAGAAAGCAGAATTCAGAGGTCCTCTAGGGTTCTTTCTAATTCAAAATATATCATTCTATAATGGAATAACTCAAAAATTTGTAGTTTCACCAATCTAATCCAATGAACATTTATTAAGTGCCTACTCTATGTTTGGCATTATGGTAGGTGCTGGGTATACAAAGAAAAAGTGAAATATCATTTGCCCTGAAGGAGGTTACATGCTATCAAACAAAAAATATGTACATATAGAAGATGACATAATCTATTCAAAATTAATTAAAGCAAACAGAATGAAAAAAGATCATCACAGCTAAGGGATTAAGAAAGTCTTCTTAAGCAAACTGTTCACTTTTTTTATTCTGGTCTTCTTGTACAAAATGACTAATACAGAAATATACATAATTGCAAATGTATAACCTATATCTGATTGCTTACCATCTCAGATTGGGGGAATGGGAAAGCGAGAGAGAGGGATAGAATTTGGAACTCAAAACTTTAAAAATCTTTAAAAATTGAAAGAAAAAAAGAAAGAATTCATGAAAAATGGCATAAGAGCTGACATTTGAAGAAACCTAGGGATCTGAGGTAGGCAAGGTTGCAGCGAGGTGCACAGTGCATAAGAGTCCCGGGGTTAGAGTGAGGAACACTCATCTTCATGAGTTCAGATCTGGTCTCATGCTTATTAACTATGTGACCCAGGGCAAGTCACTTAACCTTGTTTGTCTCAGGTTCCTTATCTGTAAAAACAGCTGGAGAAGGAAAAGGCCAACTACTCCAGGATCTTTGCCAAGAAAACACCAAACAGGGTCACAAGGACTCAGACACAAAAGAGGAGCAAAAAAGAGACCCTAAGAGACAAAAGAGCTGGACTCTTTTAAACTGCACAGTTATTGTCTTTCTAATGACAGTCTAATGTTTTGCAGAATTCCTCTGGTCAGTCTATTTGAAGGCAGTGGAATGAATACCGTCTCAGTAGTTGAAAGGACCTATATTCCAACCTGGGCTTTGAGGCTTAACTATTGCTGATATGGGGTGAGTCTGTTCAGTTTCTTGTGTGTCCATTTCCTCATCTTTAAACTGACTGAACTTGAACGGAAAATCTTTGAGGTTCTTTCCAACTCTCAATCTAAACTCAACAATCCTAAGTATGGTAAGACATTCATTTGAGTCGAAAGGAAGACACAGGCAAGTTTTTTGAAGGCCCCTCCCAAAGCTGAACAAATACTGAAAGATAACAGTGGGAAATTGTTTCCCTTACTAATTGTGACCAAATGTATGCTTCCCTATCAAAAGATTCTCAGGAGTAGACTGTAGGCTTCTCTAAGCAAACAATTGCTCTCTTCTTTTTACTGAAGATGAACACAGATCCTAGAAAAATATATCATGGGGATGGACCCACCCAGAAGTTAAAATAGAGGTCCATAATGAATTTGTACAAGTCCTGTGTTTCTATTCCATTAATATATTTACATCTGCCCTTAATAAGATCTTGGCAAATGTCTGATCAAAAAGAAACATTCTTTAAAAAAAAGAAAACAGTACACTTCAAAACAGGGACAAAATGTGTTCTTGATTATAGTTTTCTTCTTTTTTTGCCTCCTGACATTCAAGGGTACAAGATTTAAGGAATTTATATCACCTTATATCATGATTTTCCAAAGAAAATAAAAACTCTTAAATTCTTGACAGGGCTCTCATCTATTGTGATAACTTCTCTGATAGCACTGAAACTCAGGCAAGCATGTAAAATAATAGAGAATATTTTCTGCTGAGAGATAAGGGAGAATGCATTAAAACCCAGCTGCTAAGAATATATATTTTTAACTTCAAGTCACTAGGTAGGTGACAGAGCCCATAGTAAAGTTGGAATATCCAAAATAGATGTTTCTTGATCAATGCTTTTCTCTTTAGAGTTACAAAATTTATTTAGGGGCTTCTGACTAAATCACAACTTCAGAAAGCCAATCATTTAGTGGAAAGATCACACTGTATGTGGTTTCAAATCCTAGCTCTGCAACTACAAGCTCCCAACTTTCTCTGAATCTGTTTTTTCTTCTATAATGTGGGAGAAATGGAATACACAATTTTTAAATTGACAGCTGGTCAAAATGCTATCATCTGATTTTTTGATGTAGGTTACAGAATAGATTTAGTATCTAGATTTAGATCTGGAAGAGACTCAGTAATTATATTTTACAGATAAAGAAATAGAGCCCCAGAGCAGGTAAGGCACTTGACCCAGGTCACATAAATTGGAAGAGACTGAACTACACTTCAAACCCTCTTATCCTGACTTCAGCGTCGACATCCTTACAACTGTGCAATTTGGTTTTGATTTTGAGACAGGGTTTCCCTATCTTTCCCAGACTGAAGGGATGAAGTTGACTCAGATGCCAGTTTCATTAATGATGGGAATTAACCCTCTTTACCTCATCTGCTCCTTACATAGGTATCCTGTTCTCCAGGGCTCACCACCACAGTGCCAGACTTAGTGAGGACCCTCCATTGGCCACAGAACACCTGCAGCTTAGAACTCCCAAACCCAAGTGATCCACCATCCTTGACTTTTCTCAGTGTCAGAGTTTATAGGCTTTCAACACCATTCCCAATCACACTGGTTTTTTCCCTTTTTTATTATAAGCATCTTAAATTATAGTAGTGTAGTAAAATTCATAACATACTTAAAGCTACTAACCCTGAACTGAACTAGGTTTGAGGATTATCACTTTCAACTTGAGGTGGGAAAAATATCTTTGGGGCAGATTTTTGTTTTTTCTAACCTGACGTAGTAGAATTAGAATGGGGAAAAGCATGGAGAGCCATTGAAATGGTTCAGTAAGCAAATAATGGTTCTAGTAAGTCTATAGGAAATTTTAATTAACAGAAGAAAACTTTGTATTTTATTTGACCGTGGGATCATCATCTCTTCTTTTTTACACTTTTCAAGTCCACTTTAACATTATCATCTGTCAAATTGAATAACACTAATGCCCAGATTTAATTTATGTATAGAAAAGGGTATTTTCTATGGCTCATTTCTAGGAAGGGTTCAGATAGTAGTTGAAGCAACCTAACAAAGCAATACTGTGCCCACTTTACTCCTCGCCCTTATCAAGGTTAATGTCAGTTACTGTGGTCAAATCAATTGTGCATAGAAATAGATAGATATTAAATATTATATCACAGTCCTCACACTTTGCACTTCTAGGTATGATCTCTGATGGGAAAGGAGGAACAGGACAGGAATCTCAGAAGATTCAGAGTCAGATCATAGGAGGCGAATTGAGAGAAGGGACAAGGACATTCTTTGTCTTTGTCTTTCAGTCAATAAGCATCAGTTAAATGCCTAATATGTGCCAGGTACTGTGCTCACATGAAGGAGACACACACACATAAACATGCATGTACATATAAGCATATATGTCTATGTATCTCATAATATGTAAATAATTATGTTTATACAAGGTTTAACCAATGTAAATGGAAGGTAATTTTAGAGGGAAGTGACTAGAGAAAAGGGAGTTAGGGAAGTGGTGCTCAAGCAGAGTGTTGAACAAAGCCGGGAAGGCAGAAAACCGGATGAGGACAGAGAACATTCTAGACATGGTGGGAAGTCAGTACAAATGCATGGAGGGATGAAATAGAGTGCTGTGTATGAGGAAGGGCAAGTTGACCAGTATTAACAGGTCTTAGAGGGTATGGAGAAAAATAAGTTATAACACTGGAAAGATAGAACAGAGCTAGGTTGTAAAAGGGCTTTAAATGCCAAATTATACTTATTCCTAGAGGCAATTGGGAGCCACTCTGGTTAATATTGGGTATGGGGGGAGACAAGGTGACGTGGTCATACTTGCACTTTGGTAAAATCATGTCAGCATTTTAGCGAAGGATACATTCAGATTAGGAGAGACTTGAGGCAAGGCGACCAGTATGAAATCTATTTCAATAGTCCAGATGAAGAAAGGTGTTGAGGGCCTAGTTAAATGTTGCAGCTGGATGAGGCAAGAGAGGGAGACACCTATAAAAGGTATCATGAAGGTAAAAATAAGAGGATTTGAAAATACATTGGATATATGGGGTGAGCATAAGTAAATTCTTGAAAATGACCTAGAGCTTGTGAGCAAAGGTGCTGGCAGGCTAGTAATACACGATGATAACAAGGACGATGGGGAAAAACAGAGTGTTTGGGGGATGAGGAAGTGGAGATAAGCCATTGTTGAAATGTTGATTCTAAGATCATGATAGCACTTAGTACTTTAAGTTTGCAAAGTGTTTTTTGTTTTTTTTTTAATAAATATTATCTTACTTTGTCCTCATAACAACCTTGGAAGGTAGGAGCTGTGGTTATCCCTGTTTCAATAATGAGGAAATCAAGACTAATAGAGGTTAAGTTACTTGCCCAGGCATATATTACTTGCTCAGGCTATAGCCTGAGAACTACAGGACATCCAATTCAAGATGTCCAATAGGCAGTCGGTGATGCCAGACTGGAGTCTATGGAGGAGAGAGAGAAATCTCTCTATATCTACACACACACACACACACAGTGAGACAGTGAGAGAGAGAGAGAGACAGTGAGAGTGAGAGTGAGAGAGAGAGAGAGAGAGAGAGAGAGAGAGTGAGAGTAAGAGAGTGAGAGAGAGAGAGAGAGAGAGAGAGAGAGAGAACCTATGAGGGCTTATGAGGTTGCAGGTGAGATATTATAGAAGAGGGAAGAAGAAACAACCTTGGAGGATATCCACAATATGTTGTGATCTGGATGAAGATCCAGCAAAGACCATTGACAAAGAACTTGCAGACAGGTAGGAGGAGAACCAAGCCAGAGCAATGTCATGAAAATCTATAAAGGAAACAGCATCCAAAAAGAGAGAGTGATCAAGTGTCAAAAGCTACCAAGACATTAAGGGGAATGAGGACTGAGAAAAGCCTATTCAATTAAGAAATCACTGATCACATTGGAAACAGCAGTTTCAGTTGAATGAGAGTGGAAGCCAGATTACAGAGGGCTCAGGATTAGGAGCATAGGAAGTGGAAGTAGCTAGAGTTGACAACTTTCTCAAGGCATTTAACCCAGAGAAAGAACAGAAATGGGATGATAAATGCCCAAGATGGTAAGATGGAGTGAGGGTTTTTTAAAGGGAGTGGATGGATGGGTATGCTTGTAGACTTCAGGGAAGGAACCACTAGATAGTAAAAGATTTGATGTATAGAGTATGTGTGAGTGTGGGTGGGGAAGTGGAGGGTGGGGAGACAATCTTCTGGGCAAATTTAAGGATGAGAGGTTAAAGGGCATAGGTTGAGAAACTGTCATTGGCATAGAGTAGGGTCAGTTCTTCATGGAAGACATCTCCATTGGGATAAAAGATAGTATCTACTACTTTTGATCTATGTAAGAATAAAAGTGGTGAAACAGAAAGAACACTGATTCTGGAGTCAGAGGAAATGAGGGGCTCTAATCCCACCTTTTCTGCTTACTCACTCTGGGTCAGGTAACTTAACCTCATTTTTGTCAACTGCAAAATTGCAGGATTGATCTCGAATGCTTCCAAGATTTCTTCTAGCCCTAGGTCTATGAAAGCTCTTCAGTTGGTTATTAATGTATGGTAAACAAAAAGAGCAAAATATTTATTCCATACAAGTTATCATTTTGGTATTCCATGGTAAAATGTCATGACGTAAAACAGTTGCCATATCCTATCCATTTGGCCTCCATATCAGTTGTCAAATCCATTTTATCTCCACTTAATGCCATAGCCCGAAATCAGGTCCTTGATTTATTGACTCTTGCTTGGATTAGCTATTGTAACAATTTCCTAACTGATTTTCCTCCCTCTGATCACTTTCTTGTACAATCCAGCTTCCAAAATAAGCTTTTTGAGGTCTAGACCAGATCATGTCATCACTTCCTACACAAACATCTTTAGTAGCTCCTTATGTCCCCTAGGTAAAGTTCAGACTCTTTAACTTGATAATAAAGGCCCCTCATAATCTGTTGCCAAACTATCTTTATCTCCACATTCTGTCCCCTTCCTCCAAAGGTTTACATAAATGGTCCCTTGTATCTGGAATGAAACTCCTGATCCTCACCGTCTTTCAGAATCTGGAACTTCCTTCAAGGCTTAGCTCAGTTTTCATTTGAGATAGCCTCACTTCTTGTGGTCATTTGTCCTTCATTTTCAAAGAGGACCATGATATCAGGGAGGTGAAGCCATGACCTGCAGGTTCATTGGGTTTAAGGGAGAGAGGGCTGTGCAAAGTCACCAGCCTCACTTTCTCCTCCAGAGCCATCTGGGTCCAGTGGCCAGATAGAGATCAGAACAACTAGAGATAGCCCAGGTTGCAGGGATGGGGCCTTGGCCTTTTCAAACTAAGATCTTTAATAGGTCTCAGGTTGAGTGAGGCAACACCCCTTCAGTAATTAAGGCTTAATAAGAAGTGAGGCAGAGAATAGATTCTTTACCCAGTAAATAAAAATGATATTCAGTCTGGGAAGGGAAGACCCTCAAAATTTTTGACCAAAAGAGACACAATTGCCTAGCTCCTTACATGAAACATGGAGCTAGCTTCAGGAACCCCTGGCTTCCAAGTTTCCCTCAGATATTTTTAAGTGCAACCCAGGATTCAAGACTTGCATTTGCATAAGAAGAAAGGAAATAAACATTTATTAAATATCTACTGTGATTATTTCATTTGATCATCATAGCAACACTGGGAGGGTGCTTTTGTTATCGCAATTTTGCAGTTGGGGAAACTGAGGCAAACAGAATTAGTGATTTTTCTCAGAATCACAAAGCTAGCAAGAATTCAAGGAAGGGTCTCAACTGAGGTCTTCTTGCTCTGAGGCCCAACACTGTATTCACTGAACCGCTTAGCTGTCTTAATTCTTGGGGAAGAAGATATTTACTCCACCTGCTTAGGGTTGAGTCTATTAGTGCCTCTGTTAAGCCTCTAGCTGCTTGAGGGGTAGAATTGGTGTGAAAGAAGGAAGTGAAAAAGTAGGAGATAAGGCTATGAAAATCCCCCCCCCCGAAAAAATCTTTATTTTTAGTAGCTGCCCCTGTATCAAAAATAGTTTTCCCTCTTTTTCTTTTTTCTCAATCAGCATAATAGAAATACTTGATCATTCTAACAAGATCCCAATTGAGTTAAATGACTGGTCAATAACTTGACCACCATTTCTTTGAATAGTATTTGATGTTTATTTTTACCTTGCTTTGAAGAAGCTGGGCAAATACAAAGAAAGAAATGAACTCTTCCTTTCCTTGTGTAGCAAAAACAACAATCTCTCATTTGAGGTTTAAGGAGAAGCTGTAACTCCAGGTTACATTGTGTCAGATATTTACATGCTGATTTAATAATCTCCAGGGACCTTGATTTGCATCAAGTTAAAGTTCACAGCTAAATATTAAGCATCCACATTGTGCTTTGTAAATTACTTTATAATAACACTTTTATTTTCGTTGAAAGTTACGCACAGATTGACTTGTGTCAATTTGGTTTGGAGGGAAGATGAGATTGTTAAAAGATGCTCCATTATCAAAACTACAATATTTAATCTGCTTCGGGGTAATTTTTGTGTGGGAGGGCAGGAAGGCCCTATTTGTAGACCTGATAATAGTCACACATTATTAATTCATAACACTGTTCAAAATGGTGAGGCTAGTACCAAATCATTCTCAAAGTCTTCCATCAAAAAATGAGTATAGAAAGAAAACTGGATTTGTTTTTCCTTTAAATATAACTGTAGGAATATTTAATTGTAACCAACAGTTCCTAGTATTTAAATTAAGGGTTATTGGAAAAGGCGTAAAATGTTTAGCAATAGAACATAAATTACATTGCCTTTAGATTCAAAGGATTTCAGTGTGAGTTCAGCTGGGACACCACTTTGTTAGTTACCTTAGAGTAGTCACTGTACCTATCTAAGTAAGCTACAAAGTAAGGAAATTGGACTGGAAAACCTCTAAGGCAGTGGTGTCAAACACAAATAAGTCCTGCAGGCCACATATTGACTGTGTCTTAAAAGGTAATGTTATCTGCATTTTGTTGTATTTTGGTTTATTTTGTTAAATATTTCTCAATTACACTTTAATCTGGTTCTGGCTACACTGGGTAGTGTTATGGACCACATGCCCTAAGCTATGTGTTTAGCACTTCTGCTGGAAGGTTCCCCTCCTAAATTTCATAAGGTCATTCAGCATACCTTAAAGGTACCCATGGAGAACTAAATGCTATGAGCCAGGTTGAACATACCAATGCATCAATACCATTATGATTTTTCAGTCAATATGTTCAGTATTATTCCCTAGATAGACCAAAAAATAAAGAAAAAAGATTGGTTGAAAATATGAAAAGAGAAGGGAAAGGAATTGAAATAAACAGCCCAAGTACAAAATACTGGTAAAATAAGATTAACTTTTTAAAATTTCAGACCTGTGATTTCGCTAGCATGAGGCTCACCCAAACAGGACAACATCTCATCTGTAACTGCTAGTGTAACCTTAAGGTACTGGAATCAAGAGGACCTGAGCTTACATTCTAGTCCTGAAATGTGTGACCTCACTCACTAAAGCAAATGAAATAACATACCTGATCCTTATTTTTTTTTATCTGTAAACTTAGGTGGGAAGAAAGGAAGAGGGAGAGAAAGTATGTGCACTAGATGGCCCCTGATGTTCTTCCTAGGTTTAGATCTAAGATTTGGCCCAGGGTATTATTAACAGGTTAAATGACCTGCCAGTGGACACACAGCCAACAAGTCTTCTACACAGATAAGATAGCACAGTGGGTAGATTTGTGGGACTAGAGTTATGGAAACCAGAGTTCTGATTCAGAAATTTGATGGTTGCATCAACCTGGGCAAGTCATTTAATCCTGGCTTCAGTTTCCTCAACTGTAAAATGGGGATAATGGCCCCTGCCTTCCAAAGTTGTTATGAGAATCAAGAGAGACAGCATAGTATTTGCAAAGTCCTTGGCACAGTTCCTGACACTCAGTAGGTGCTTAATTGCATATTTCCTTTTCTTCTATACTGCCAAGGTCTAATATGCCAGTATGGTAAGCTGCTTCTCTGCAATGCTCGGAGGGAAACAGCTAACATTGACATGCTGCTTTAAGGTATCATGTCATTGGCTCCTCAAAACACTTTCTGTGAGGTAAGTGCTATTATTAAACCCCATTTTAAAGAGGAGTAAAGCGAGACTTGTCCAATGTCACTGGCAGGATGGTGAATGGAGGCAAGTCTTTTTGAGTACAAGTCCAGGTGTCTACATGCCTCTGCCAACTCCAAACATGAGGTCAAGTTCATAGAACCACCGCTTCAGACTGAGGAACACTCAAGACTCCCTAAGGGATCCTTGACAAAAGACAGAATCTCTGCTGGCTGAGGCCTGCTTTCCTGGCAGGACTTCCCCCTTTCTTCTCCCCCACTCCCCATTCTCTCTCACAAGCAGTGAAATCCCTTTATGAAGCTGGTGATGGACTGGAGGCTAACACCTGCCCTGGGTGCTTTGGCCTCTAAGCTGAGGAACTGTATTTCCGGATCTGGGCCATAATGCCCCCTGATAGAACAAGGGGTACACGCAAGGCCTGAATGGTACTTGTGAGCCTAACAAAGCCAGCATTAGCAGCTCTCTCCTCCCCCCTCCTTCTTCTCCCTGGTCATGAAGCATATTTTTGTTTCTGCCTAAGAAGAAGTGGAAACCCCGGAGCAGAAGGATCTCCGGGAGCCACCACATGGAGGCAGCCAGCCTGACCGTGGCCATCAGACTGAGACCCCAGCAGGCCCCATCCCCAGCTGGAGACAGTCCAGAAGAATCCCTGGGCTCCGAGGAAGGGGGGGAGTGGGGAACGAGCCGGAGAAGGAGTGAATGAGAGCTGCAGCAGACACTACACATAGGCTTAAGTGCCAAGCCCTGGGCGCATTGTGGAGGAGGATTAGTGCTAATGGACAGGGCCTCTCCCTACGCAACAACTGCCCGGTAAATCCCGATGAAATCTGCATGCAGCTGGGGATCCAGAGAGGACGACGTCCAACATTGGGTGCCAGACAGATACAGCTGTGTGTGCGAGACTCCTTATCTGGCTTCAGCGCAGGCCGGCCCACATGCCAGCCAATTCACTGGGGGCGGGACGGGGGGAGGAAGGGAATGGCGGGGGTGGGGGGGTGCTTGGCACAATGGATACAAAGAGAAAGAAAGCCCATTGGTAACAAGCTTTGGGGCTACTCAGTCTTCTCTCTCCCCCTCCCAATCTGTCTCTTTGCTCTTGGCCTCACTGTCTTTTCCTCCACCTACCTCTCGCTACTGTCTCTGTTTTTGCCTCCTCTGTCCTTGTCTCTTTTTTCTCTCTTGCTTTTTTTCTGCTTCTTTCTCTCCTTTCTCTTTGTCTCTGTCTTGGCTATTTCTGTATGGCTGCCTCTATATCTTTGTGTCTGTCTTCTCTACTCTCTCTGAATTTCTCCGTCTTTCCCTCCACTCCTCTTTATCTCTGTTACCGTCTTTCTGTCTCTCTTTTTGTCTCTAACAATTCTGTCTCTGCCTCTCTCTCTCTTCTTTGTGTACATTTATCTTCTCTGGCTAGCTCTCACTGTCTCGTTGTCTCTTTGTCTCTGCCTGTCTCTCATCTTTCTGTCTGCCTTACAGTATTTCTCTCTGTCCCTTTCTTTGTCTATTTCTATCTCTCTCTCCCTTTCCATCTCTCCTTTCCTCTTCTCTCTTTTCTCAACAGAACAGGGCACCGATGAGAGGCACTGATGGAACTTGTGACCCTGGTAGCAATGTGGGGTAGGTATCATGTCAGGGAGAGATAGAACTCTAAAGTATAATGAAAAGGTATCCTGTGATCTAAATGCACTCAATGGAGGAAAGCAGAGTACCTGGTTTCCCTCAATAGAGATTGACTGATTATGTGGACAGGCATGTCAGCAAATTTTTGCCAAACCAGGAAATAAGACAGGCAGAAAGATGCATCCAATTAATATAAATTTACTTTTAGCTTCATTAAGGTTTCAATATGATAATTGTAGGTAGAAAGAAGGTAAATAGCATTCTATACAAGGATCAGTCTTGAGGGTAGTGCATTTTCTTAACAGAGAAAGCAGCAAAATTATTTCTGATTTTTTTTTTGCTGGTTATATCAGGAACAAGTTTAACAAAGATCATCTTTATTAGAAGTCCCTTTGGTTTATTCTCGATTACTTTCTAAGATCTAGTATTTTCCTTCCCTTATTATTTCTTGCTGGCCATGTTTTTCCTCATTTTAAATTCTCCATTGAGACTGCTTACCAAGGAGATTATCCCCAAACTCTCACTTTTATAGGTTTAAAAAATAGTATATTCAATAAACCTATAACAAATATAATTTATAAGAAAAAAAGCCTAACATGCAGTGCAAGCTCTTTTAAGGGACACCCCCCCCACCTCCTGCTTGTATGTGCATAATGAGAGAAAAGTGTATCAGGAAGGGAATAGGCTTCTTTGGTCCCCAGATTGCTTGGCCTATTTAGCATTTTTTTTCTCAAAGTTGCAATTAGTATTAGCCTTAAGAAATGAATGAAAATTGATGATGAATGGAAAAAAAAAGTTAATAGATGTTAGTACTGTAATTAGCAAGGGTCTGATCCTGTAAGGAGAGGCTTGGCCATGGCAATCTTTGGAGGCCACCTGAATCTCCAGTCTTGGTGCCTAGAGCTTTACACGTCCTCTTCCAGCTGCCATGGGGACATGAGAGAATGATGCCTTCTCTGTCTCCTAGAGCATTGTGGGCATGGTCAGTCCTTTCCTCAAGAAAATGAGAGCTGTCAAGAAAAAATGGTTTAAATGAGCTATGGGAGCTGAGTAAATTTGGTCCAGATCATAGTGCTAGGGCTACCAAGACAGAAAATGGGGTTGTTAGAGGAGGAAGCAGCTAGAAAGATGAGTAGCTGAACCAATGAAGAGAATGTTTTTCAGAAAAGAATCACTTTTTGGGTGGCAAGGCAACTTTTCATCCAGGGGATCCAGTCAAAGTGAACAATCACATATTAAACCCTTACTATGTGAGAGGAACTTTACTAAGTGTTGGGGATATGAAAACGGGAAAAACTCTTCTTGCCTTCAAAGCCTTCCAAATAAAATGGGAAAGAAAACAAAAAACCCAACCAAACAAACATTTATGTGCTAGGCACAGAGCTGGTTAAGCACTTTACAAATCTCTTACTTGATCTTCACAACAAGCCTGAGAGGTAGATGTTATATTATACCCATTTTAGGGTTAGGGAAACTGAGGCAAATAGGGATTTAAGTGACATGCCCATGGTCACACAGCTAGTAAGTGTCTGAAGGTATGTTTGAACTCAGGTCTGCCTGGCTCAAAGCCCATCTCTCTCTCTCTCTCTCTCTCTCTCTCTCTCTCTCTCTCTCTCTCTCTCCATTGCACCCCCTGGTAATTCTCATAGACATGTCAGTAAAATCTTAACAAGTTAAGAAATTGGACAGGTAGAAAGATGGAGAAAATGTGCAAACACCTCTGTACAAATAAGATGTAAACAACATAAATTGGAGATGATCTCATATAGAAGGCACTAGCATTGAAGGGATTAGGGAATGTTTTGTTTTATTTTTTGCAGAAAGTAGGATTTAACTTTCACACTGCAGTAGAATTCCTAATTAACCCTTGGTCTGTAGGGGTCACACAGATGCTATAGAAACTTTAAATAAACAGATAAAAATGTAATAGCAGTAAAACTGCTCAGTTAGGAGTCAGGGAGTCCCCTAATTGGAGTCTGAATTCTCTTTTTCATCTAGCAATGGGTAGGACACTATTTCTCTGTGATTCAGTTTACTTATTTGTAAAAATTCCTCTTACAGATATACTTCAATTTATTTACTCATAGGATCATAAATTTAGAACTGAAAGGGATACTAGAGGCATCTAGTTCAACCTGCTTTTTATAAATGGAGAAACTGAGGTCTATCGAGATGAAGTATCTTGCCAAAGGTCTCATAGGTAATGTCAGAGGTAGGGTTTGAACCCAGATTCCCTAACTCCCTACAAACTTATATTAAGCACCTCATTAATGCTTAATAATTCATTTTACTTGGTGCCTGGGATATTAAGACAAAGTTAACAAAAGTCTCAGTCACCAAGGACTTTATATTAATAATAACTAGAACCTATACAGTGTTTTAAGACTTGCAAAGCACTCTTTTCATAGCATATGTACACACACACACACACACACGTATAATTTTATCTTCAAAAAAGTTTTGAGAGTTAAGTACTATTATACTCCGTGGTTCAGGCTTCCACTTAAATGAATTTCTATGGAGAGATTTGAATGCAGGTCCTGCACTGTATCTACTGAAGTACTTGGCTAACATTCTACAATCTACGCACAGAAAATTAATTAAGAAATTTGAAATGGATATGCTGCTAACAATTTTGGGTAATAAAGAAAGACTCCATTCAAAGTGTGATCTAAATTTATCCTTGAAGAGAGCTGAGCCCTCTAACAAGTAAAGCAGATGATGGAATGCATTTCAATCATGTGGGACAAAATGTGAAAAGGAACAGTAACAGGAGATACAGTGCCAAATTCAAGAAGCAGCACTAGTGCAGGTTGGTAAGAATGTAGAGTGTGTGACTAGAAGTAACATGAGCTAAGTCTGGAAAGATGAGCTGGAGCCACACAGGGAAGCTTTTCCAATATCAAGCTGAGAAGATTATATTTTTTTCTAGTAGCAATAGAAAGCTATTGAAGATTTTGTAGCAAAGGGAATAATGTGGCCAGACCTCACAGTTACATGGAAGATGGATTGGAGAAAGTAGATATTCAAAGCAGCAAATAGAATTGCATAATGGCTAGGGACTAGAGTTGGTATCCGTGATATCTTTCTCAAATAACAGTTCTGTGATCCTGGACAAGTCATTTTACCTCTCTCTGCTTTGATTTCCTCCTCTAAAAAATAAAACAGTTGGACTGGGAATAGTGACATAAACCTGTAAGCCCTACTATGGGAAGACTGAGGCTAGTGAATTGCTTGAGCTCAGGAGTTTTGATTTTTTTTCAGGAAAAGTCAATCATATATCTATACAAAATCTGGCAACAATATAACAAGCCCCTGGGAATGAGATAAGGTAATCCAGTTTGAAGGAAAAAAAAACATAAATGAATTGAACTTAGCCTCTAAGGTCCCTTCCAACTATCAGTCTATGATCCTATGACTAGTATTCTACATGAGAAATAATTAAGATCTTGAGGAGAATAGCCAAGATGGTAGAGTAAAGGCAGTGACTCTCCTAAGTTCTAACAAATTCCCCTCCAAATAACATTAAAACAATGCCTCAAAATGGATTCTGAAGTGGCAGAACCAACAAAAAAAAGGGTGAAACAATTTTCCAGCCCAAGACAATTTAGAAGTTCAGTAAGAAAGGTCTGGATCACTAGAATGATAGTCGAGTGCAGTTCATTGTAGGCCACAGCAGGGCAGGCACTTTCAGGCAAGCCAGCACCAGGCCTTGGAGATGACTGAATCATAGGATGTGGAAGTAATGGGAGCTCTCAACCCATAGATGGGGTTTGGGCAATTTGTCAGAAAAAAGATTACCGGGGACCCTTTGCTGGCACTGGTGTAGCACTCTGTTGTGTTTCCAATGATGTGTTTGTCCTTTGTGTCAAAGAAGACAAGGCCATCAGAGAAATGATGACATGACTTGCACTTGACTTTGTTTTGAGAGAGGGAGGGCTGTGCCTCATTTCTCCTTCAGAGCCATCTTAATCCAGTGATCAGATATTCATCAAGATGACTGGAGATGACTCAGGATGCACTGGGAGACCTTGAGCCCTTTAGGCCAAGATCTTTGCAGGTACTTACTTAGGGTGAAGCAGCACCCATTCATTGAATAGGTATGTTTAAGAAGTAGCCAGGGCATAGCCCATTTAATGAGGCCAAGTAAAAGAAAGACATCAGGCTGGAAGAGAAACAGCAACAGATACTATTGATAATCACCTTAAAGAAGGGTCCCCTTAGCCAGGGGCCCATTGATGTCCCCATTTTGGAGTGCATAAACAGGGCAAGAAGGAGCACTAGCAGGAGATGGGACCCTGGAAAAAGTTTGAGGACAAGAAAGAGTACTTGTGGTCACTCATAGATCAGAATTCAGACCAAGAGAGCAGTGACCACACTTTTCCTTAGATCATACCATTTTGGAAGAATTAAAAATTTAAGACCCCCAGAACTAGCTCTGAAAGCAGTAGTATGAAAAGCCTAAACCTTGAGGCAGTGTCCCTCTACTCCAGCAGCAAGGCCCAAGTTTAACATAAAGTTAAAAGTCAAGAAATAGGCTGAGTGGTCAAAAAGAGACAATTCATGTATTGTGGAGTCACCGTCAAGAAAACACAAGATTTAACATCTTCTACATTAAAGGATCAGAGGGCTTGGGGTATAATATTCTAGAGGGCAAAGGAGCTAGGACTATAACCAAGAATCACTTATCCAGCAAAGCGAGTACAATCCTTCAGGAGAAAAATAGATATTCAATGAAATAGAAAACATTCAAGAATTCCTGATGGAAACAGCAGAGCTGAATAGAACGTTTGACTTTCAAATATAAGACTCAAGAGAAGCATAAAAAGTAAACAGGCAAGATAAATCTTAGAAATTCAATAAAGTTAAAATATTTGCAATCCTACATAGGAAGATAATACATTTTTTTCTTAAGATTTATTATTACAGCAGTTAGAAAGAGTATACATGGACAGAGAACATGAGTGTAAGTTGACCATGATGGGATGATATCTAAAAAACATAAAATTAAGGGATGCAAAAATAAGATGCACTAGGAGAAAGGGGAGGTAGAAGTAGAAAGGGGTGAATTATCTCACATAAAAGAGACATGAAAGAACTGTTACAGTGGGGGGAGGTTAAAGAGGGTGGCAGGCAACACATAAACCTTACTCTCATCAGAATTGGGTCAAAGAGAGAGTAACATATACATTCAGTTGGGTATAGAAATCTATCTAATCATACAGGTAAGACAGAAGGAGAATAAGAGAAGGAAATATGTTTTGCATTATTGCACATGTATAATTTAGAAGTGATGGTAGATTAAGGGAGCTGGTGTTCAGAAGCAAAGTAGATGTTTGAAAAGGACCCAAGTGAAAAGAAAGAGAGAAGAATAAACAGGTGAAAAATACACAGTAATCATAAATGTGAACATAAATGGAATGGATTCACCCATAAAATGTGAGCAGGTAACAGAGAAGATTACATGACTTTGACATCAGTTTATCTGTCAGATATATGGCTAAGGGATGAATTTATGGCAAAATAAGATATAGAGACCATTACAGGATATAAAATAGATAGCTTTGATTACATTAAATAAAAAAGGGTTTTGTACAACCAAAACCAATGCATTTAAGATTAAAAGAAAAACAGAAATCTGAGGAGGAAAGAAGTTACAGCAATTTTTTTCTGAAAAAGGCCTTATTTCTCAAATATGTAGAGAAATAAGTCAAATTTAGTAGTAGTAGTGGTGGTGGTGATAGTAGTAGTAGTAGTAATAGTAGTAGTAGTTGTAGTAGTAATTGTATGGGAGGAAGAGATGACCAACAGTATCAAAAGTCTCAAGGGAGGTCAAGCAGAATGAAATGAGAAAAAGCCATTGACATTACAGTTAAGAATTTATTAGTATCATTAGAAAATTAAGTTCAGTCACGTGATTGAGGAAAATCATCAGACACTTTATAACTTGCTTTCCAGAATAAAAGTTTATTTTTCAAATTTTAATTCTAATTTGACCTGGAAAATGATTTCTCTATATTTACATTTTGTCAATCTTTAAAAAAAAAACAACTTTCCTGTGAGGTCAGCTTCTTCCTCATGCAAGTCAAGGAGGCATTATGGGCATAAACAACAATTTGACATTTTCTAAATTGTAGAAAATTATATTCCTTGAAAAAACAAAACCTGTTCAAAACCACTGCTCACAAGCCTCTACTGTGGTTCCTTTTTATTTTCTCAGGTCAATTAGAGAAGTATTAGTTGAAAGCAAAAGACTATACACACGTGTATATGTATGTATATAGTAGAAATAGTAGAAAATCCACCCACTCCCACATATCCTCAGGGGTATATACTCTTCCACAGATTCCCACAGCAAAATATATTCCCATTTTCCCATTATGAGTTCAATATCCTCTTTTGTTGTTTCTTTGTACCATGAAAGAGGGAACCAAACAGTCTCAGCATCTTCTGATTAGCCCTACTCCCACCCCAGTTCAGTCAAAGGGAAGATAACTCAGTCACCTGTGAAAGGAAGTGGAGAATTTTGATTCAGTTCTTAGAGTACACTAAAAATTGTACTATCAGAATGTCAAAGTATTAAAGCCAGTATTGCTGTTGCTTCTATCCTTTGTGATAATCTTGGCAGAATTTAGAGACCATAAGCTTTTCCTTCCAATTTCTTTTTCTTAGTTCTATCTTCAGAACCTCTGCTACTCAGAAATGGCTCTATGTTAAGCACTTAGCTCACAGCACTCTGGAATATGATTTTCAGGACCATCTACAGTTGTAACAGCTTTATGCCTCTAAAATTTGTGGGAGAATATAATCCAAAAAGTATATGCAGTCATCATATATGCAAATGCAATCAATCAATTAATCAATAAATAGCAGTGAATGAGTGCCTAATTCATTTCAGGTACTGAGCAAGAATATGGGAATACACTGGCAAAAACAAAACACTTGCTACCCTCAGTATATGGATCCATTATCGAATACCTTGTTGGCAGTCAGAAAGATTATTGAAAAAGAGAACCTAGGTAGATGAATGTTCATATTACATTATATATTCTCTTTGCATTATTTCTTCTTAGATTTTTGGTTTCAGTAGCTCACTTTTGTTTTTTCCTTTGTGTCTCTCTGTGTCTTAACAGACTTAAAATGATCATAAAGTAGAAGCCACCATAAAACAAAATAAAATCAATTTCCAAATGGTAAGACTGGAGTTCAAGACCTTCTCAGTAATTACTCTAGGATCTTTCAGGTTTCAGTCATATAGGAAGTAATGTTTGAAATTGCATTTTAATTCAATATGATCGCAAAGGAAAATAGATTTGATAACAATGAACCTGATTTTCTTGTCCCCAAATAGAAAGCAGGGATACTGGAAGACTTCTCAGGGAGATGTTCTGTGAGTCAATGTGGACAGGAAAGAATTCAACTTTCTATTCTATGTTGCTTCCTGAGTGCTATATCACCTTACATAATATGCAACAGAAATGAATGATACTAATAATTTGCAACCAAAATATGAGTAACATTGAATTTATGAATTCAGTAAAATTGTTGAAATAATCAACAATGAGTAGTAATAAATAATAATATGAAGCAAGAGTGGGAGAGATGAAGACAAACAATGGAGACTTTTAAACGGTAGCCTGAAGAATTAATATTTTATCTTAGAGGCGATAAGGAGCCAAGTTTGTTGTTTAGATTATTATTTAGCAGGGGTGTAGCTTGGCCACATTTAGAAAGCTTTTGATAGAGATATGGAAGATGGAGTAGAGAAGGGGAAAGATGGAAAGAGAGAGACAAAGTAGGAGACTGCTGTAACACTCTAAGTAAAAGTTGATGAGAGACAACTAGGGTACTCACAGTGTAAGCTGAAAGAAATGTGAGAAAATCTGTGAAGGCAGATTTGCTAAAATGTGACAATTGATGAGATATATGTTCTGAGGGACAGAGAAGAGTCAAAGGCTGAGAATTAGAACTAGGGGGACTGGAAGAATGGTGATACCCTCATCTTTTGGTACAATGGTGGAGCAGGCAATGAGTCTTATTTTGGACACATTGAGTTTGAGAGATCAATGAAATATTCAAGTAGGGATGGTCAGTCTCCATTCTGAGATGTGAGAAAGGAGTTCAGAAGGGAAATTAGTCATCTTGCTGAAGATGATGTTTGAACATACATGAAATGATGAGCTAACCAAAGGAGAGACTGTGGAGAGAAAAGGGAAGCAGTCCCAGGACACCCATGATGTCAACCAGAATCGCTAATTAACTATAGAAGTTGTTAAGATGAAGAAATGACAAGTTAGACTTCCCTTTGATCAGTAAGTATGAGCAAGGGTCAATACTGCTTCCACACATGGTATTCTAATTTAGCTGCTGAATGTAATAGACATCTAGATAATTTTTCTCGTTCTTCTGGCTCCAGTTTAGCTGAGCAAACATAAGCATATTTATCATATTGCATTTTTATATCTGTGTGCAGCATAACCTGAAAGGACCACTTATGCTTGAAATTGAAAACTGTTATATCTGAAAATTCACATAATGCTTAGACTTTGTTTCAAGTTGGTCTTTAGTTATGTATTTCAGAAATATATAGAAACATTGAACTCAGTGTGGCCGGTGGATAGAGTCCTACACAGTGAAAAAGAATTGGTTCCAAATCCTGCTGCTGGCACTCAGTTCACAGAAGCTTAGATTTCAAGCTGGAATGACTTTTTATAACCAAACCCCTAACTTGACAGATTAGAAAACTGAAGTCAAGAGAAGAAAAGTGACTTGCCTAAGGTCACACTGAAGATCACATTACTGGAATTCAAAACGGGGTCTTCTGATTCTAAATCCAACATTCACTCCAATTACTAAATCTATGATTTAAGGCCAATCAATTAACTTCTTTGGAATTGATTTTCTTCATCTATAAAATGAAACTGATATTGCCTGTAGACACATCTTCCAGGATTTATATTAGACTCAAATAAGATCATGTGCATCAAATACTTTGAAAACCTTTAAGTGCTTTGTAAATATCAGTTATGATCACCATCATCACTATTTGACACAGGCTAGAATGAATGAATGAATGAATGAAAAAAGCATTTATTAAGTGCTTACTATGTTCCAGACCTTGGGAAATGATTAAGAAACAAGAAAATCTCTGCCCTCAAGAAGATTATACTCTAATAAGAGAAAATAATACATACAGGAGAGTAGTAGCCAGAGAGAAATATTTTGATCTGGGAAGTCACAGGGTTGGAGGGTATAATCATAGTGCAAGAAATACCTGAATTTCTTAAGAATGGTAGTGCTGATTTGATTACAGTTCAACGCGCTAAGAGTCAAAGGCAGGTGGTGGGAGTGAAGTGGAGGGGGAGCAGGCCCATATCTGAGACTGCATATGATGAGTGTCTTATCTATTATATCATGGAGTATATCATGTAAAATCAAAATCAGAAGACAGAGTTGAAAGAAACTTTGACATTTAGTTCAACCTCTCTCAAAATAGGAAGATTGGTTGAAGTGTCTCAGAAGAACACAACTTTTTTTAAAGCAAATTTAACAAAAAGTAAATACCCAATATGTATTGTCTTTCAAAGCAGTAACTTTGGGAAGCCATGAATACACATATATTACATATATATAATTATTATATGCATATATGTCTCTATATACATGGATACAAACATTCCAACATTTCTTTCTGCAAAAAAAGGTCTTGGGTCTCCTTTTTAAAAAATACTTTCAGAACTCAAGACTCATTTTGATGAAAAGTTTCTTCTTCTCCATCAATATTCAAGGATCGGTTATGTAATTAGTGCAAGTACTCCTACCAACAGAGACTGCAAATCCTGTGTGACTTAATTTTTTTGTCTTTGAAAGTTACTGAAATAAAAGAAAGAAAGAAAAAGAAAGAAAAAAGAAAGAAGGAAAGGAAGAAAGGAAGGGAGGGAGAAAGGAAGGAAGAGAAAAAGAAAGGAAGAAAGAAGGAAGGAAAGAAAGAATGAAAGAAAGAAAGAAATCATCCCCAAGTCAATCTGGTGAAAAAGTCAAGTCAATAGACCCTGATTAAGCACCTACTATGTGCCAGACATTGCACTCTACACTGAAGAAACAAAGAAAGGCAAAAGTAATCCTTGCCTTTAAGGAGCTTGCCATCCTATGGAGAAGACAATGTATAAACTATGTGATGTGTATTACATAGTTGGATATACATGTATGTCACACATGTAGGATATATAATGTATGTGTGCATATACATATGTGATGTGTATGTATATAGGTATATATGTATACACATGTATATACGTGTATGTATGTGTGCATATATAATATGCACATGCGCACACACACACACACACACACATATATATATCCCATTAAATAAGATTGGAAAAACTTTCTTATAGAAGATGGGTTTTTAACTGAGTCTTGAAGGAAACCAGAGAATTAGGAGATATAAATAATGGGGGAGAGAATTCCAACCATGAGGAATAGCCAGTGAAAAATATGGAATTGAGAGATGAAGTGTCTCATGTAAGAAATAGTAAGAAGGTCAGTGTAACTGGATCATAGAATATGTGAAGGAAAGTAATGTGTAAGAAGACTGGAAAGATCAGAAGGAGACCATTTATGAAGAGTTTTAAAAAGCAAGAAGAGAATTTCATATTTATTATTGGAGGTAACAGGAAGCGACAAGAATTTATTGAATTGAGGAGGTGACATTGTCAGACCTGCTCTTTAAGAAGATAGTTTGGGTAGTAGAGTAGAGGCCAGACTGGAATGGGGAGAGATTTGAGTCAGGACAACCAGCCCCAAGGATATTCTAGTAGTCCAGGTATGAAGTGATGAGGACTTGTCAGTTTCAGAGTAGAAAAGAGGGTGGATAAGAGAGAAGTTACAAAGGTAGTATGCAAAGCACTTGGCAACAGATTGTATATCTGGATATTAAGGATGACAGTGAGGAGTCAAGGATGATACCTAGGTTGAAAGTCTGGGTAACTGAGAAGTTGACTCCTTGATAGTAACAAAGTAGTTAGAAGTGTGGATGGGGTTAAGGAGTGAGAGATAATCAGTTCAGTTATAGATGTATTGAGTTTGAAGTATCTATGGGAAATCCATTTTGCATAATCTAATTGGAGATTGGACATGCAAGGTTAGATGTTCAGAGAGAGAGAGAGAGATTAGAGATAGATAAATGGATCTGAAATTCATCTGCATAGATATGACTATTGAATTCATGAAAGCTGATGAGTTCATTGAGTAAAATAGAATAGAGGAAGAAGAGAAGGGGACCCAGAACACTACCTTAGGAGATACCAGTGGTTAGTGACTAACCTGGATGAAGATCCAGCAAGGGAATAATGGTCATAGTCCATCATTGGGCCCATATCTAAGTCCTATAGAATTTAATACCCCCTACCAGTGTTTCATTTCTGCTGACATAGATTTTCAGAATCTGTGGTGTCCTCCATTCTTTCATGGGACATTAGAGTATAAATCTTAATGATGTTCCATATTTATAGCAAATTACTATCCTTTGATGCTGCATTGGTCTTGGGGGAACAATTAAAGATATAATGAGCTATATCTGGTGAGTAAGATAGTTGATTTGATTTAGTGATCTCCAAATTTGTTTGATCTCATACCCCTATCAGAAAAAGAATCACGTTCCAACATATATATGTATGTATATATATTATATATACTTATTATAAATTGTATACATGTATTAATTTCTGTAGTAGTGACTGTGAATATTATAAACAAACACAAAATAGAAATTTAAAAGGATGAAGAAAATTAAAGCATATTTGACTATAGACAAGTAAGGAGAATGGAAGGGAATAAACATTTATACAGCACCCAGTATGTGCCAGACAAAGTGTTAAATATTTTGTAAATATTATCTCATTTAATCAGTAGAGTCAATAAGAGAACCACTAGGTTTTTTTAGCATGGTCATAACTATGCTATAGAAAAATAACTTTGGCATCTGTGTTGAAGATGGATTGGAGGAAAAAATAAGGTAGAGAAACCAATGAGATGTCCATTTTCTAGACGTACAGAAAAGTAAGAGGAATTGAACTTGTAGAGTAGCTGTGTGAGTAAAAAGAAGGGGAGAGATTGAAAGATAGGGAGATAGCACTAACAAAATCACATACCCTTTTTATATGTGGACACAGGGTGAAGGAAAGTCAAAATCAAATTACAATACCAATATTGTGAAATGGGGGCAACTTGGTTTCAAAAACAAAAGTAAACTTTGCAAGAAGGAAAGTTGAGGGGGGAGATAATGTAAGTACTTTTGTCCTCCAGATCACAATCCACCCACATCTACTCATGTTATATGACCCACAATGTGTTCTACCCAAAGTGAAATGAGGAGTGATTAGGCTCTTACCGGTCACCCCTCACTCCCACCCAAGAACAAATACTGCTGCCTCTAAACTTGGAGTCAGGAATACATGAGTTCAAATTGGACCACAGACTTTTACTAGTGGTGTGACCTTGGGCAAATCATTTCACCTAGGTTAGTTTGTGTTATCTCATCTGTAAAAAGAATGATTGTGTCCAATGGCCTCTAATGTTCCTTTACAATTTGAAATTGATGAACATGTAATTCTGCACCATGAGCTGATCTGGTGTAGATGAGTTGAGGATGGACCGAATTTTCCAAATATCCCCTGCAGAACTACTGTGAGTACCTGTCCTGAAGGGCTGACACTCAGTTCAGCATGTGGAAAGAGAAGAGATATAGATAAGGAGCTTGTACAGTACAGGGACAGAGTGGAAAGATGGAGTGGAGTAGGTGTGGTTATGTGGGAGACAACCTCCATAAATGATTATCACCATGAGGGTGGGAATCCGATCTGATCTCACTTATCTCGCCCCCCCCTCCACCAGATAATTGGTTTCATACTCCTTAGGATTAGGCCATTGCCTCTGTGGGGTCTGGGGACTTACTGATCTAACAGAATAATAGCGTGTTAAAAGTGAGATGTGTTATTATTCATAAACTGGATCTGAAGGTAGCTCCAAATGAGGGGCAGTAACCACTTTGAAGAACAATGTTAATTTGAATATATAAATTCTGGTATGTTTGTTAAATCCCTCTCATTTCTTTAGTCATACTTTATCAAAAATCTTATTGGAAAAGTGGTTGTTAAATTCTTATTTAGCCAATTTCCCCGCATATTTCCTATTCTCTATTTCAGCACACTTGAAATTCTTGCATTCTGAGTTTATTCATCTTTCAGAAGCGTTTGGCTGAGTCCCAGAAAGTAGTTTGTTTACACTGTAACACTTGTGAGTGATAAAATGATTCAGTAGATACACAAGAGTATTCAACTGTTCATTACTATAAGGCTAGCTAAGGAGAAGTAGCCAATATCATCTTATGAGTTCTGAGTCTAGGATCATGTGATCACAGTATTTCACCAATAAGACTTCATCAAGTTATACAAGATGGCTTGAAGACATAGCTACAAGTATAATTAATAATCCTTAAAACTTTTTTTCAGAGTTCAGGATAAGTTGTACTTTAAACATCATTTGAAGTTGGAAGCTTATCTCCAAAATGTATCATACAACTTAAGTAACTGGTAATAACTGAGAAAAAATAAGGCAAAAATTATCTTTGTCATTTGTCTTAATGAATCTTAATGGGATCAAGATCATGATATATAATCAGTCTCAATTTAAATGACATCTGTTGGGAAAGAAGCCTGGGGGGACATTTATGTGCTTAAATTAATTCCTCTCCATTTTCTTCTATCTTAGAGGAAAGAGATTTCTTTCCTTTTAGCTAACACCTGTATTCATCCTATCCTAACTCTCTTACAACCTTATTTCTTCAGCTGAAGTGTATGGGGTATTCACGAATCACTAACACCTCTGGTATAAGGGCTTGGTGAACTCTCTTCAGGGATTCTCATCCACCTTTGATGCCTACCTGGCATTTAAACTCTCACCTGTGGCTCCAAGAAGCTGTAGCATCTGCAGCAATCTGCAGCAATCTGCAATGGTAGTAAACTGTCCTTATAGATGGACTAAACCATTTTGAGAGGTACCAACAGACCTAAAATAATGGCAATAAATTAGGAAGGTATTCTACCCTAAGTATGTGAAAACTTCCCCCAGCAGATGAAAATAACTTCTTCCAATGCTATGGAGAACTTAGAGCTTGGTCAGACATTGAAGACACCAAGGTCATCCACCGCATCCATGGTCATTGCCAGTCATCTAGACTTTAGTTTTGCTGCTGGACTTCAATGACCCTAGAAAAGGGTGAAGCTGATGACTTTGTGCAGTAATGCCTCACCTAAATCCAATCCACTTGAGTCAATGTGATGTCATTAATCTTCTACAAAAATGAAGGATGTACAACAACTTCTTCAATTGTTCATTTAATAAACATATTCATGAAAGATGGTTAAAGATATGTTTTCATTTTCCTATCTCACCTCACCCCTTGCATATATAGAGTTTATTCTTTAATATCTTCAAAAATACATGCAAGAGGGGAAGAAGGAAGAGGAGGAAGAAGAAAAGGGGAAGGAAAAGAAGGAAGGAAGGAAGGAAGGAAGGAAGGAAGGAAGGAAGGAAGGAAGGATGGATGGATGGAAGGAAGAAGGAAGAAAGGAAGGAAGAAAGAGAAAGAAAGAAAAAGAAAGAAGAGGGGAAACATTGCAATTAACCTTACTGCCTGTTGAGTATAGCTTGTTAATTTCTTCTTTCTACCATCAAACTTTTAAAAAAGATATACGCATGACAGATTCCTGGAGAGGGCTGGAGTATAGTTCACAAAGTCTTCTCCTGGGATTAGTTTGTCTTGGTGAGTCACCCTGAACGTTGGTTGTCATGTGGACAAGGTAACCATGACACCAGTTTAGAGAATATTGTACTTCCCCATCCCTACTGGAGTCATATTTTATCAGCTTAAGAGCCAGAGACAAAAGAGTGTCATCTAGAAACTATCTCTTAGTTAATAGTTCTTCTGCTTAGGCAATGAATTACTGGGTTCTTTGTCATCACCTAGTTCCAGCCCTTAAATTAGATGTGGTTATAAGGTTCACCCAAGGTTCCACAGGATCTGGCACCCTGAAATGGCAACTGAGTATGCTCCAACATGTGTGTGTGTGTGTGTGTATGCTTGTGTAATATGTGAAGGGCACATATTAGAAATATAAAAGTATAGACTACCTTATAATAATATAGGAAAAAGATTTTACTTTTAAAGGAGAGGAACTCCTCTCCTTAGGAAGGATGAAGGGATGATAATGGGTGATCAAGTAAAGAAAAGCTGGCTAACTATTTTGCTTCTGTTTTCTCTCTTAGAAAAATAATTTTCAGGCTGAGAATGATGGAATAAATTGCTAATCAGTATTTTAAACACAAGCTAAGTTGAAAGATAGTAGGAAATCACTGGGCAACCCTGAATAAGCAAAAATCTAAGTATAAAAAGAATTAGAAGGTATGACTGCTGTTACCACTGTCAGTTCTTTTGGAAAATTGTGTAAAGTGAAAAAGATACCACAGAAACCAGAGCGGATATATTTTGTTTCAATTTTTCAAAAAAGGGAGTAAATTGTAAATTTATAAGTGAACTCAAATTCAGCTCCTAGTAAAAATATATGGTGTTGCTTGTCCTGTATTTTGAAGAGGACCCATGACATCATGGAGTGATGTCTTGACTTGATCAATAACTGGATTTAACTGAGGCAGAGTTGCAAAAAGTTGTCCGTCTAACTCTCTTTTCTAGAGTCATCCAAGTCTAGCAGACAAAAGTCAGGATGACTGGTGATGGCCTGGGATTCAGTGGATGACCTTGACCTCTTGGATATCTGACCAAGTCTTCTTCACATCTTCATTGCTCATGGAACAAATTGATCTCGCCTTCCCATTTTGCCAAGAGGAAGTCTTCCCAAAGGTGAGGCAGACATCCTCCTAACTCAATGTCAGTTGGTTACCTCAGCCACTGTGCGTGCTATAGCTTCTTGGAGCCACAGGTGAGAATTAAGTGCAAAGTGGGCACCAAATGTGGATGCACAGCCTTGAAAAAGGCTCAACTAGCCATCACACTAAAGGTGCTGGTTTTCCCTGAACACGCAATATACCCTTGTCAAAAACTCTGTAAAGTATTATTAAAGAAATTGTGAATATTGTGAAAAGCAAGCAGTGATTACAAAAGTTGACATGATTTCATCAAGAATATTGCACACAACTATAACTTCATTTTCTTTTCTCAAAGATTTCTATGCTAGTACATCAGGTTAATGCTATAAATTTTGTTTATTTAGATGTGGCAAAGTATTTGACAAGTCATATGACTTGTAAGCTATGGCCTGGATCATAACAGACTTAAGTAGATTTGTAACTGGTTTAATGACCATACCTAAAGAGGAGTCTTTAATGATTTTTATAAAGTTGAAAATAATTTGCTTGTGCAACACTCCAGAGATTGGTCCTTGGCAGTTTAGCATTTTGAGCAATAATTTAACTAAAGGTAAAAGTGGCATGTACCTAACTAAATACGCAACTGTTAGAAAGGACAGGTAATCCTCTGGATATCAGTCAGTCAATATCTAAAAAGTTGTTGATAGATTAAAATGTCAGTTTGTGAACCTGTTTTGAAATTATGAATTATAAAAATAAAATTTAGTAAGGATTCTGAAAATTCACTTTACAAATAGAGCATGTGGGAGGCATAGATAGACAGCAGTTTGTCTACAAATGATCTTGGAAGTTTAGTATACAGCAGGTTTAGTATAAGTTACCAGTGAGATATGGCAGCCAAGAAAGTAACTGATATCTTAAGCTGTTTATGAAAGACATTCCAAAAATATTTCAGTAATAGCAAGGTGATAGTCCTGGTATATGTATCTTAGAACACATCTGGGATGTTGTATTCCCTGTCTTGGGGGCCTTGGGTGCCACATTTTATTAAGGATATTCATAAATTGGGAAACATTGAAAGCTCACAAGACAGTAAAAGGTCTTGAAATCATGCCATAGGAAATTCAGTTGAAAGAACTCTGGATATTTAGGTAGTAGAAGAGAGGACTCAGAGGAAAAACAGAAAGCATTTGAAGGCCAATCATAGGGGAAAAGGATTAAACTTTTCTGCTTGGTCCCAGAGGATAGAAGTAGAATCAACACATTGAAATGGAAAAGGTGAATATTTGTATAAGACTTAATGTAAGGAAAAAAAATCTAACTCAAAGCAATCCCAAAGTAGAACAGGCTGCCTTGGAGGCAGGGTGGGAGGGTGGGGGTGGGGTAGATTCCCCTTTACTAAATGTCTTGAAGCCAAGGGCTAGCTACATTATAGATGGGCTTCCTGTTCAATATTAGCTACACTAGATGACCTCTGAGGAAAGAAGATGGTACAGTGGATGGGGCACTGGACTTGGAGTAAGAAAAGCCTGCGTTCAAATCCTGATACTTTCTAACTTAATGACCTTGGATAAGTCATTTAAACTCTTTTAGCCTTGGTTTCCTCCTCCGTAAAATGGGGAAAATAATAGTACCTACCATATGGGGTAGTTTATGAAGACCAAATGAGCTAAAATACACAAAGTGCTTTGTAAACCTTGAAGCAGTAACAATTAAGTATTTTCTTCTGTTATTATTCTGTCATCATCTCATCATCATCATCATCATCTTCATCACAAGGCCCCTGCTATTGAGACAATGGGAGACATTCCCTTCCTTCATAGTTAGATCGTCAAGGGGACTTCAATAGATGAATGGCACACACACTATGAAGCTTCCATTTCCAAAAAAATTCAATCTCCCAATGTGAGAGAAATTAAAGTTGCAAATGGAAACTTCTTTTTAAAAGCTGACCGCTGACTTTATCACACAATATGCCTAGTCATGCATTGAACTTTTGATCTAAAATAGCAACGCAAATAATTCCATAAATAATTGTTTTTAGCCAGCAAATCAAAAGGATCAGTTTATAACACTTCAAGTTCATTAATGATAGACTCTCAAAAGAGAATAAGAACTCCAGTTGCATCTCTATAGTAGGTTGTACATTTATAGTGACTAACTAATAATAAGGCCTTTTAATATCCAAGACATGAAAGAAAGGAGTGGTGATGTCAAGTCCCCTTATCACAGGGTGCTTTTGTTGCTTCAGGATCCCAAGCAAAGGGAAGTCATTAAGTGAATGACTACTACAGAAAATAAGACTTCATCAGGAAATGGTGACAAGGTTAGTCCTTCCCACTCAATAAGAAAAAAAAATAGAAAACAAGGATAACAAGAAAAACAGACCATTTATAAAGGTCATCATTTTAAAAGAGAATATCATTATCAATTGCTATAGAGCATGATTTTGTGTTTTTTAAGCCTAAATATTTTTCCTAATTTTAAAGTTTAAATATTTAGTCTATCATAATACAATTGTTTCCTTAAAAATGAGTATTGACAAGTAGTCTTCTCCACTAATTTTAGCAAAATTGTCACTCCTCCAGTTTCCCATTTTATTCCATATAAATGAGGTTGTACTTGTTTTTCCCCAATATAGCCTTGGTTTCCCAAAGTATAATATTTATAAAACTGAGGGGATGGAAAAGAGAAAGAAACATCCGCTGAAATTGACTAAAACATGACAATTGGAAGTTCATGTATTTCTTTGAAATATTAAAACATAAGATTAAAGACTGAATTTGGCAAAATAAAGGATTCTACTAGGTTCCAAGAACAAACATATTTCTTTCATTAGCAAATTAGTATCTAATTTTCTCCATTTTAAAGAAGAGAAGCAAGTCATGTCTTTTGGTCTCAAGTACAGTACAACTGCCACCTAATAGCATCTAATAAAAGTTTCTTTTTGCTTACTGAATAATTAAAACCATTAAAAATTAAATAGTGTGCATTAAATTATTAGGAAAAGAAAAAATATAAAATGCCCTTGCTTCTCATTCCTGCCTTGGAAATTAAGCTAAATCATTTAGGCCACTAACATAATGGCTACTTTAAATTTTAGGCCTATGATAATTTATGACTTTTTTTCCTTCTCCATTTTCTTTGCTTTGCTTTTCTGTCCCAGTTATTACTTTATGGAATTCAAGTCTCAGAGAGTCACATTTATTTTGAAATAAAAACATAGTTCAAAACATGTTCCTTTGCCAGTGGAAATTTTCTAAAAGTGTCTGTATTTTTGTAAGAAGCAATGATTTATTTACACATTACCTCCCTGTGAGCTTCTCTGTTCTACCAGGCTATAACAAGTTCAGTACACAACTCTAAGTGATGTGTTCAGTGAAGAAATAGTAATATAATGCCGATAATATAAACAGTACTTGATTTTGAATACAGAAATAGTTTCCCAAGGATTACTTTGTTCAAATAAAATGTTAACCCTAACTGGTCATCGCTAATTAAATGTATCAAATTTAGCAAATACTCCTTTCCCCAAAAGGTCCCTCAGAAAACCCAGGTAAGCAACTTCCTTCCTCAAAGGACGTTTTCTGTTATTCTTAGGATCTCCCCCTCGTTTTTTGTAAAAGCACAAGAATATCAAAGAGAGAGATATTTGAACATTCTGATTGTGAATTTGAAAATATTATTCACTTATCCCATTCCAATAAAATGTGAGCATTTTGTGCACTTATTCGCATTGAGAAAACCAAATATGCATGTGATATTATTGTGCAAGCCTTCACAAGCAAATATATTAGTAGTAACTGTCTTTAAATAACAAATTGACAAGTATGCAGATTTTTTTTTCTGACTGAAGGGTTATTGAATAAGGCCCTTTTTTCCTATTGTTCCTAATTTTTTATCCCAATATGTTGTTCATGAAATTGAGTTTCCCTAGTTTGCATGATGCACCTTTTTTAGATATCAGGTTGTTGCTGGTGCTGAACGTTACGCCATTTTTATCTATAGCCTCAAAAATATGCTTGTGGACTCTGTTATAATTGTAGAGGGGGGTGGGGGAAATGAAATAACTTTCCTAAAATGAACAGCAGGGACATATGGTGACATAAGACCCTAAATTCTATTGCTATCCCTTATGATCCTTTTTTTTGGAGCAAATATTTAGGACTAAAGAAAATTTCATTATTAGAGTGGAAAGCATAAATAGGGACAAACTTGGAAAGAAAAGATAAGGAATGAGGAAGGTTAAAAAAAATTTTAAATACAGACTAAGTTAGTATGGTTTTTAATATATTTCATTTGGAGAGCCACAATCAAGAAGATTTCCTTCATTTATTTTACTTAACTTTGCTTTAATTGATTTTTCCAGGGAATCCCTTATGGTGGCAATGAATCCCTAGGGTGCCAATTCTGAATGATGCTATGCTTATACTTTTCTGAAAAACAAAAACCAGAGCAAAACAATAAAGCTTCACCAAGCACATGAAGTTCAGGAAGAAAGATGGCTTAAAAATGGCAAGCTAAATTCTTTGGGATTTTCCTCTTACGTGTCTTGAGAGAGAATATTTTCCAAAAACATTCTCCATAATGATGCCCAATGTACTGGTTATACCATTTGTGCAACAAAGACATTTGCAAATAGTGAAAGAGTGAATGTGATCTCACAGAAGTTTGTCCCCTGACCTCATCTCCAATATGTCATTTTACTTTAAGAATAATCTGTCTCATATCACAGATTAGAAAGGGAAAGTGACAATCTCATGTAACCACCAAAATAGCAATATGAAAAAAAAATGTGGGTAGTCTTACCCCAAGGTGATTGGTGTTGGAGCTGTTCTACCTGAATCATTTGACTATGTTGGAGAACAAAGTTTGCTCATTGTTTTTTATACTCAGTAGTCTTTAGTTGGTGGTTTTTGGGTTTTTTTTTTTTGCTGTAATTCTCCCCCTTACTTCCCCTCTCCCCAATTCTCCATAATTTGTAGGTAAATGCGGGAGTAAATTACAAAGGACAGAATGAAAATATCGACTTGTGGTTGTATAACAATAGTGAGAGAGTCTCTTCAAATATTAGACCTATCTTTTGCCAAACGTTACGTGACTATATTTACTTTATCCCTCAGTTTGACTTTCCTGAGAAATAATTGAACCACAAAAGATTTACTCTCATGATTCACTGAGAACAGCATTCAAATAAAAATATCATAGACAATCTCATAGATTTATTTAATTATAACATGAATAGCATTAACGTAAGAGGGTCTTGTGTCCTGTTTCAGGAAATTTTTGTGTTGTAACGGTGTGATACGTAGAAATTGAAAGACTTCTTTGTTGCTTGATTTATAAGACATTTAAGTTTAGTCTCATAAGATACTAAATTTGAACACTGAGAAAAAAACTAAAATGAGAACTGTGTAACTTTGTGATAGGGGAGGGATTCTTGTCATAACAACCAAAAGAATGATAAAACAATGAGAATCAATCTAGGGGAATGGGAGAAGTAGGGAAAATTAAATAGTGCATTTAAAGAATGTGGAGTCCTTCTAAGCAGGAGAAAGTCTGCATAACCCCGAATGACAGACAGAGGAGGAAGAAGAACAGGGGGAAAGAGAAATGATGTCAGAAAATAGGAGAAAGGCAAAGATAATAACTTGACAGTTCTCCCCATGGCCAGCATCACACGAGAGCTGCAATTTCAGATGATCAGAACCTTTTCTGAATTTCATAGACACTTGAATCTCGTTCAGACATTTTCTGAAAATAAAAGGTTGAACTTTTTCCTTTTGCAATCATGTTCCTTTGTCTTGATTTTATTATACTTGTGCAGAATTGCTTCACTGGAAATTTGGGCATCAAAGATGATTCAAATAATGCCTATTTTAATAGTTATAAACAGATAACCAAGATTTGAAGTGAACAGATAGCTTTATTTAGTTACCCAGTGATATCAAAACTTCATTCCTCTTTACTGGCTCTAATTTGTACATGAATTTGAAAATCAAATGATAATACCTTATTTTTCTCCCAAGGCAGGATCACTGTGTTATTTGACTGAATATGATGGATCAATAAACAGTTAGCTTTTTTCATTGACTTTAAGAAAAGGACTAGAGATTGAAGTATTTATTGGGAGGGGGGGAAGGAAGGAAAGAGAATCTAGAAGGATCTTGAGAAATCTTTGCAGAATCCTCCATTTTGACCACTCCCTCTCTAAAAACTGTATTCCTTTCTGGAGTAACATGGAGAGAATCGTCATAACATTCCATCCACTTGGCCCCAGCATTGGAATTAATAGAAGAATTCACTGTTTTCTTAGAGCCATCAATTGAAATTTAGTAGCCAAAAATGAGTGATAGTGAAACTAGAACTCAAGGATAGATCACTGAAAAAAAAATTCATTTTTGCTCTTTTCGCAGGTTAAAAAATATATTGCACTGGGAGATAGAAAAAATACACACAAAGAGTTCATAGACTGAGCGTTACTTGAAGCTTTTTCCAGATGATGAGGAATGCAGGCTGGGCTGATACACTCAAAGATTTCCGTTAGGAACTTGAGAGTAAGAAGTTGTCCTTTAAAAAAAAAAGTTGTCCTTGTTATTTTACAGGAGAGCTAACCAGCTCATTCTGATAATTCAAAACTCACTTAAATGTCATTCCTTGGTACACAATTCACTTCAATGTATGATGAAGTTGCCAAAAAGAACAATTAAGAAGATATTTTCAGAAATGAAACTATTTCTAAGTACTGAAAGTTATTAATATTTCTAAACTGGTTTAGTTATGTCTTCCTTAAAATATTAAAGTATTAAATTCTATACAATTCATTTTACACTTTAATACTAATAATAGTAACAGTCCATTAAAAAGTACATCTGTAAGGACAGATTTTTGCCTGGTACAATTTAACAAAGAAAAAATAAGACAAAAGGATTACTCCTTGGTACGCAGTTGATGTTCATAGCATTATTGATAAGAGCATGCTGCTATAAAAATCCACATAACACAGTGTACTTCAAATATCTGAATTCATTTTTTAGTCTTTTCTAAAGTTACGATTTTTTTCAAGTGACCATAATAACATATTTCTATGATTAACAATTGCAAGAACCATGTGAGCATCAGATTCTGAAAATATTTTTTCAAGTACTTCCATTTAATCCAGACTTTTCAATAATTCACCAATCCCCATTTAATTTTTTCCCTTATCTTCAATTTATTCATATGAAAGGGCAGGTTTTGAGTGTATATATGTAAATAAAATATAAAAAAAGGCAGAGTAAGTTTTAAGATTCATTGTTGCAAAATATATGTAGTTCCCAGTGATTCCTGGATATAATGTCTCGAATATTACTACTTTGTTATATACTATGCCTGTGTGCAGTTTTTATTATTAAAATAATTATTAGTAACTTCTTCAGTTCCATTGGGATGATTGTTTTAAGTTTCACTTGGGACTGACTGCTATTAGAATATGGAATTCAATCACCTAATCTTATCATCATAAACTAGCAAAAAGCAAATGAGAAAGTCTTTAGTTTCTTCTCTCTTCCATTAAATGAGTCGAGAAAATAGTACTGTCTAGCTTGCTTTTTTAGCACTTAGTTTAGTGACTATACATATCAGAAACACTGTACCCTGCTGAAATTTCCCTACATTTGGGGACTTTATGTCCAATATTTGTGATGGAGTGAGAAAGAGACTATTCCTTTAATAAAAGTATTAGTAACAATAGATATTGCACGAAAGACCTCATAAAAAAGATCCTGTTTCACTTATCTTCTTCAGTTCTATGATAAATCCATTTTTGCAACATTCCAAACATGTACAATGTTTAGGCAGATTCCAAATTTCATGGTATTCCTCAGGAATTTACAGTGGGGTGTTCATGTCTCACTTATTTTTGCAGTAACTAAATTCATTGTCTACTGGAAAGCACTTCATTTTTAGTTTAAAGAAGAGTTTACTTCCCCCCTTCCCCCATCAGTTTCAAGTTTATTTCTGCTCTCCCTTTTCCCCCTACAACCAAAAGAATTGCTTTGGAACTAGGCGACACTTGCCTCCTCGAAAATCTCAGGCTTGATTTGATCAGATGTGCAACTAACATGAAGTAAAGGGGTAAAGATACTGGCATATTTTTCATTAGGGGAAAAAACACCTATCTGTAACTTTAACTTTTCTGCTTTTTTCCCACTGATAATCATTTAAATCAGCTTTATATATGTCCAATTCAGTTGACATGTCACAGTGATGCTTAAAAGTGCATTGTAAAATATTACACATATATCTACTATATATACATACACACCTATATAAACATACATACATATGTACACACATATACATCTTTCTATGATATGTATACATATATGTGCATATAAAAAAGTCAGATGGTCATCCTGGTATGAGAGTTTACTTGCTTACTACGGAAACACCAAAGAAACATTGAATTTTGTAGTTGAAAGGAATCTTATCTGGTTCAATCCCCTCATCACATAATTGAGGAAGTTAAGGTCATGAGAGGTGTTAAGTAACTTGTTCAAGTTTACACAGCTACTTTTGCTGAGTAACTGTTTTATTTAAGGATGTTTGAAGAGTCTTTGGGACTCTGGTAATCAGAGTCTCAAATATTTCTCTTCTTTCATTGGAATGATTTAAAAATCCTGCCTTAACTTAAATTATGAAGCTAAAAAAAGTCAACTTTCACATAAACTTAAAACTATCTAGAAATATAAATATGGCACCATTACCATTATTTCCCCTGGAAAGAAAAGAGGGAAGTTAATCAAGCATAAAAGTTATCACTCTCAGTCATATACATCCGGGAATTAATAGATGTGTATTAGTGACTTTTTTAGTCTCGAGAATATAGTAACTGGGGTTTACATTGCACTTTAAAGTTTGTAAAGCATATTGTATACATTATCTCCTTGAAGCTTCAGAACCATTCTGGGAGGTGGGTACCGCAGGCAATATTATCCTCATTTTATAGATGAACAAACAGACACACAGAGAAGGGAAATAATTTACTTGTCCATGTTCATACTAATAATACGCATCACAGGTGGAATGGGATAGAGGAAAAGGCTATTCATTAATAAAAGTGGCAGTCACAATAGGTATTACATGAAAGACTTTATTAAAACAATTCTATTTAGCTTATCTTTTTCAGTTCTATGATAAATCCATTTTTACAACATTCCAAATGTGCAGAATAATTGGAGAGATTCCAGAATTCACAGTATTCCTCAGGAATTTTAGAGTGAGATAATTAGGAAGGAAGCAGCTAACACACATTCATTCATTCACCTTCCTGATGGCAAACTCTTCCATTCTGCCGTGATATTTTGGATTAAAGTGCATGGTATATATGTACATATATGTACATGCATATAGATATATGTATGTCTATGTATCTAGAGCTATAGCTATCATATATGGATATCCATTTATATTCATATTCATATAAACACGTGTATCTTTCAAATAATGCATAGTTAACACTTTGGTGTTTTCCCTTGCTTCTATTTAGTACTTCCCCCCGTTAGTTCATATATTTCCATATATCTGTAAGTAAGAGATCAAAGGACAATGAAAAGAGGGAGATGAAATATTTTTAGCAGCTAGTGAATGCACCAGAATTTCATTTTAACTTTATGATGGACTTCTCTGAGCTAAATTGTAATTCTCTCCCTGTACATTGTGATTCCCCTGTTGTAACTATCACTGAAGCCAACACATGTTCTGCATAAGTAGAGAAACACAAATTGATCTCAAAATGCCCCGAGAGTATTGTCCTTCATCACACTCTGGTGTTCTGTGTGTGGCTGAATGAATAACAAATGACATCACTATTATAATACTAAAAATAAGTCATCTTGTCCAAACACCTCTTCTCTCATCTCAAAGGATCCTTTGGAAACAACCTTTAGTTTCTTCTAGTTTTTACATGATCAAACTTTGGCACCTGTAGAAAAGCAGAAACAAAAAGTAAACCTACATGCAATGCAACATACTCGATTTGGGAGAATAATGAACATAAGGCTTTAAAAAAAGTGGTATTGAATAATTTATTTTGGCAGCTATTTGCCTTAAGTATAATCTTACATGTACACAAATATGAAACTGTACCATGTTCTAATCATTTTTGACCTGCAGATACCATTTCTGGATATTTGGTCTTGTTGAATTTCACTTCATCGTGCTAACCCATGTTAAATTTATAATTACAACCAAACAGACAAACTATCATAAGTATATAGCATCTGAACATACTCCACTGAGAGATGGACCCAGAACTGTTTTGAATGAAAATAACTCAAAAGTTTGTTGTTGTTGTTTTTTAAAGTGAGAATAGCATGAATGAGTTTTAAAGAAAACTAGTCACATGTAAAGAATTGTCCCTTTCCCTGAGACAGAAAAAGAGTGAACTTTCAAAATTAGAAATAAATGATAAAGACAAAAACAATAAAAATATATTATCAAGGATTTCTTATTCACCCCTTTCTGCCTTGAATCATCTTCTATTTCTGGTGTTACTCAATCTGAATTATATTACTCATAGCAAGTGGAACATTTTACCTCACCCCAGTATTTGCTTTCCCTCTAGTTCTTCATCATCAGGGGTCTCTCTGACCAAAAGATGCAGAAACAATATCTGACCTGTGTCTGTATCACCACATTATATAACATTAATGAGACCTAGGTTAGTTTTCATGGTGAAGATAAATGTGTATACATCATTATACTCATTCATTTTAATATATACTTTTTTCAATCCACCTTTGTGTTGGAAGAAACACATTCGTTCAGCATTTCTTAATTAAAATTTAGACTCCTAGATCACCTTTTCAAATATTTTAGTACAATAAAGGCCTCTCCCTACCTCAGATTAACACAGATATAAAAATGTAAAAATCTGAGGAACATGAGGGCCATGGGTTGTATTTTGCAGTGGATAGGTTCTGGATGAATGAGATCTGGGACGTGTGCCAAATTAATAGAAAAAATCCTGTTCTTCCTCTCCAATAGCCACAATGTTCATTATTAAGAAAAGCATATGAACCGCAGGATTTGATTTTAATATCACCAATGTCTTCATTAATCTGCACTTCCCATTTAGCCTCATTATTGAGTAAAGGCTGAGTTAATGCAGCACCTATTATTGTTGGATTTTCCTTGGGGGAAAGAAAAACCCCTCTTCTCTCCCTTTTATCATCTGCTCAAGGACTATCAGGTGTGTATGTCATGTTTTTAAACAGGCCTGCTGCCCTCAATAGCTGTTTTCTTACCTCTGGTCCGGAAGGATGCTTTAGAAGTACAGCACCTTACAAAAGAGCTAGGAAAGGGAAGTGAAAACACAGATTCTAATTTCAAGCGATATTTATTTTCATGTTCTTTGATTGATGTCATGTCAAGAAGGCCTCTTGCCATCACCTGCAACTGAGATGATATTTCCGAGATGTTCTGTGGGCCTCCTTCTAAATCAAGAGCAGTGATGGCCAACACCGCTTTGTGTCTGCGGAACAAATAGTGTCCTTTGTCCAGCACAAGTCCCTAAACAAACTTAATCTCTCTAACACGGTGACAGATGACATTTAGATGTCCTTGTTACCCTTAAAATGAGTTTTATTGACAATCAGAGAACAAAAAGAAGGCCCAGATAAAGCCCAATGTTTTATAGGCCTGCTAACAACATCTTAGTGCAGAGGGTGTAGAGAAAGCCTGAAGTTGCCCCCATTTTCCCCTGCTTTGCTATATCACCATGACAACAGATATAGAAATCACTTAGTGACTCCTCGAAAGAAAACACAGTGACACAGTACCCCTTGTATGGCGAATCCAGCTAAAGCCTCCATTCAAATGGCTATTCAGCGGGAGCATTCATGTAGAGGACAGGCAGCATTTTACACAGGTAACTACAACAGAGAGGCCAGCAAGCACTGTAGCCACAACATATGGTAAAGTCTCTGCTTAATTAATGCATACTCAATAGAATTTATCCATTTTAAATTTGTTTTCTTTTACTTGAAACATCATTAATGTAAAGGGTAACATTAATCAACAACTTGCAACTTAAAAGGGCATTAAAGAATGATCTTTTTCCCTATGCAACAGAAATCTTTTCAAGTAGTTTTGTTTAACTGCATCTAATTCCAGGCACATTCCACTGGGTTCATGAGCATAAGGCAAATCTAGAGAGGCCCCTACTGGCCAGTCTTTTGAGCTACAAGAGTCAATTCGGAACTGTCTTGGGGAAAAAAAAAGAGAGAGAGAGATAGATCTGGGAAATAAATGACTTTCAGCTTTTTATCTTAAAGTTGCACACGGGATGGATTACTGATAAACATAACGTACAAAACACTGGATAACTGTACTGCCACTTTTGAAGTTATTGTCTATAACTTTGCTTTTTCAGAAAACAGAATCCGAGATTTACCCTACCTCTGCGGATTGTGTGTACTTCTGTGACATTTTAAGATATTTTAAGATTGTACCACGAGAAAATAACAGGTAATCTTTTTTCGTCTTTCTTCTCAGTATTCCTCTCTAAGTTTAGAACTTAAACAGCATTTTAATATGAAGTTATTCTGTGTCTTTGACATTTCCTGTATGTATAGGTTTACACATCAATATATACATATATGTGTATATATAAATCTCTCTTTATGTGTACATGTATATCATTTATCTCTAGAGAGTAACACACAAAATCTTTTAATACTAAGTAAACATGTTTAGATATAGAAAAATAATTAGTAAATGGTAATAAGCAACGTATATTTTCTTTTTTTAGATTTTTAGACTTGTTTAGGTTTAATAGTTGAAATAATGAAATACCAATTTCAAATCTACCCGTCCTGACTGCACAAAATTAGATTGATCATCATGAAAACATGTCTATATTAACACACCAGCAGTATAGACTGAGAAATTCAAGCCTAACTGGTTTTTTAAAAAATATTCACTTTAAAAATGTCGCAGCTAAAATTTTGCCTGTATGTAAATGTTTGTGTAAATGTAAATATTTGAAACTATCAACAAATATTAGTTAAAGCATGCTAGGATATGAATGTGATTCTGATAATGGGAAATTGTGTTATCCAACAATCTTTGAAACAGATCAAATCCTACAAGTATTATTGATTAAATACGAAAAATGATTGTGATGAGGAGAGTTGATTTTTTTTATATTTCTCTTACTTTCATAATTGTCTTTCATATTCACTTTTCATGCCAGTTTAATCCTTACATATTTATCAGAGTTGAATACCTACTATATTACTTAATTCCCTTGTAATAACCCATAAATTTTCCTTTTTTCCCCCTTAAAGGAGCCCTAGGAAGCCTTTTTGGCTACCTATCTTTTAGAGCCCCATTTGCTAGCTTCATTTTTCAGTAAGATCACTTTTTTTGTGCATTTTCCCTGTAAGTCTTTTTTTTTATCTGAGATCAAACTACAGACATAAGATTTTCCAGTTGGTAGTTTGGTATTTGCACGGGCCAGGAATTACCTTCTGGATTATTCAGGCTGCACATGTTAGATTTTAGAATAAAATATGTTAGCTGCCCCCAGACCAACCCCTCATAGACTCAACAGTGACACCTACTGGTAAAAATTGAACCAAAACCAGTTTAATTTTTTTCTTCTGGCTTGTTTGGGAGATTTTTTTTTTTATCCAGAAATGTTTATCACTGCAAAGTAACTTTACTTGCAATATCTCATTTTTATTTAAATGTCAAACTTTTTACACTACCAAACTATCACACCAGGAACAAGCATCAACAACTCCTCACAACTATAGAAATGTTTAATTTTTGAAAATGAAAGCAATAGCTTGAGTCTGAATAGGTTTCTTATTGGAGAGAAGAAAAATCTTTCTGAAAAAAATTCAAGCAAATATTTGGTATTTATATGTCTACATATATCTACATATATAGTTTATATAAATATATATGTATGTGTACTATAACAAGTAACAATAGTGACAAATTTTAAACTAATTATTTTATAACAATATCCTATTTTACAATCCTAGAATGATGAAAAATATTTTAATGAGTGTAACAAATTCCTGAGAAAAAAATGAAAAGCATATCATAGATGGTTTTTAATTAATCCTTATAATTATTTTAAAAAGGGATTCCAGGTATAAATATTTTGCCCCCAGAGGTAAAAGGAAAATTATTTCAGACCTATAGTCTTAATCTAGTCCTAAATGTGGTTCAAGAATATGGATTTATCACATTTCTGAGAAGAATGAATGGAATGTGATAATTTCCTGAGTGAGTTAGAATTACAAACATCAAGGTATAATAAGAAAGTGAATTCTTTATCACAGGAGGCTCCCTGTGTGCTGCTAAAACCAAACAAAACAAAATTCCAAGAGACTTCTTGAATCCCAGGATGCTACTACCCCTGAACGGAGGGATGCTCTCGATTGATAACTGAACCTTTAGTGAAAGCCCACTGCTGAATTCTGGGATGACAAATTTACAAAATGGACTTCAAAAAATACAGCAAAAGATTTCTAGTGTCTGGCAAATTGGAAACTACATAGAAAAAAAAATCCCCAAGGAGCTGGCATAGAAATCATTGGGAGGCCCAGGTAGCACTGGGATCATGTCTCTTGTAGTTCTATGGAAATCCTTTGACAGGTATGCTATTTTCCTGTTAAAATGCAAGCTGAAGGATTAATAATCTTGGAGTTAATTGAGACACGCAGGATAAGAGGCGGGACTGGAGAGGAAAAAAAAAACAGCTAGTCCAGGTGGAATTGGAGTTGACTTTTTCTGTGCAAAATGAGAAAGATTTATAACTCTCTCTTTTAAGTTCTTTTTTCTTTTAGAAAATTCCAGATTCTCATTAACATGACACTTTGAATGCCTCTGTGGTCCTCTGAAGTTCTCCTTATGCAGTAAGCTTGGTCAAGCATCCAATGAACTGGCCAAAAGGTTAGTGCAGGGAGGTATTTGTTTTTAATATGGTTTGGATATTCCCTTTAGTGTAGGAAATACATATGAGTATGGCTAATTATTCATTAGGCAATTGTGTTGATGTCTCCCAACCACCTTTGACTCTTCAGGATAGCTTTGTTTGTATAAAATAAGCACGTTTTAAAAGGTCACTTGGATTCCAGGCATGCAGTAAATGAATTATTATATCTACATCAATCTCAAAAGCACACCATGGAAATATTATATTCATGGCATAGTATATTGACTACACTTAGCCTTATGATATGACACATTTGCTCCCTTCTATTCCTTCTTAGAGATAAATAATAATTATACCATTTTGTAGGCTAACACACGATCAAAGGAAAATGTCTCATGGTAATGAACACCCAGAAAGAAAGGGATTACTTTAAGGACTTAAAGGCCATCATAAAAACCACAAGGCACAAAATTGATACAAAATCCTTTGGCCAGAATTGTGAAAATTAACTTGGACCAAAAATGTGGTCAGGGTGCACCCAAGCAAAGAGGTGGAAGCGGCAAAAAGTTGTGTTTGCTTATTGTGTTTCTTTTCCCCCAGTGCCTGAGCTAGTGATTCAGCTGATCCTTAGGAGAGGCATGGAGAAAAGAAAAGAAAACACGAAAAATATCAATAACTCTATTTGTCTTTAGGAGAGTTCATCCAGGGATTGCACGAGGAATTTTGCATAGAATAGAGCTTTCCAAAGCACAAGGCTAACAGAGGGAAATGGCGTCCAGGAGGACAGGGCGGCCCATCAAGAGCAAAGCTACAGAACAGAGCCAGAGGCAGCCACAGAGCTGCCAACACAACTGCCTCTAAAGTCTGCCAAGAAGCCAGAAGCCGCTTGTGGGAAAATATCACTTACCCTTAGCATCTGGGTCCTGAGATTGTTATCCAAAGGGATAGAGTGGTAAGATATGGTGAGATAAACAGCACCCCATTAGTCACACCACATAGAGACGCACACAGACCCCCGCACAAATATATACACATAGACATACATGCATGCCCTCTTTCCACATCTACAGAGATAGAAATATGGACAGCATATGCACATAATTTATATGTATGTATTTGTGTACACACACACATATATATGTCATTATGTGTACAAATAAATATATTCATGCCGAATTTAGAAATGCTGTCTATATCGGAATTTTTACAACCAGGCTTGCTCTTGCTCTATAATCTCTATCTTAATCTTTGATAAATTGGTTCTTCCTAAATGGTTTGGATCAAGAATTTTCACACATAAAGGATTTGGGGTTGCTATTGTCTTTAGAGACGTTGGGAAATACATGTGTGGCAGTTAGGAAATCTCTGTTTCCAAGAATTCTAATGAAAGCTGTTAACTGAGAGGATACTTCAGAATGGGTTTCTAATCCCACACAAACCAATTAAAATGTGCCTAAAGAGTCCTGAAACTACCTCTTCTCTTTCTGTGTCTTGGAAGAGCTAAATTGGATAAAAACAACGTCTACAAGTACCAAGTTTGGAAATTCTTCAGCCCATACAATTTCTATTTAGTTTGTCAGGGTTCTGCTGTGTTGTTTACTTCAGGGAATAGTACTGGTTTGTGTGTACATCAGTGATATACATGTGTGTTTGCTGCTTTCCAAAGTGAAAAGGAAAATGCTGTCATTTTTACTTGATGGTAATTCTATGGTGGGGTGGGAAGAGAGGATGGAGACAAAAAATATCAGGTAATTTAAAAATAGGAAATACCTTGCCGTTATCCAAAAAGTTTATAACTTTTCAAAGATGTTTTCAATAGAGCTAGGACGATTTTAAAGTTACCTGTATTGTATACAACAGGGAGCCCTTCATGTTTGAGTGACAGTTAGGAGAAGGTTAGGGGTACATATGTGTATCTATGTGTGTGTCCGCCTGTGACTTTTCCTTGTGAATACTTGGTGTAGCACCTTCTTGTAGTGATAACAACAGATACAAATGGCACTGAAATGGATTTTTTTTTTTACATTTTGATTCATTGAAATGACATGGGATTTTTATTCAGTTTTCTATACAATTTACTGTATCTGGGTTCATCAGAATTTGATCTCATTATACAAATTTAAGGGAGAACATTTGTAATGACCAGTCCAGATATTTTTGAAACATGAATTTGGTTAAAGCTTTGTGTCAATGTTCATTAGAATCCATTGAAACAAAATGAAAATATTTCCAAGGTAGCTTTAAAAGGGATATTGTAAAGTATATATTGAAACCCTCAAGTCTCTAATGTTCAAATAAGCTTGTTATATGAAAGCATACTTAAGGAAATATGTATACAATCTTTAATTCAATGAACATATTGTAAATATAAAGATCCTCCAATTTATCATTTAAAATAAAACATTTTTATACTGCCTTGCCGAGTTTATTGATGGTAAATAATTTTGGACTATCTGCCACCAGAAAAGAAGAAAATATTACAGAGGTGAGCCAATAATATAAATGGAAGAGTAGGAGTATATAAACAAACTATTGTAAATTTAATACCAATTTTTTTTAATTCATTGAAACAGAAAGGATTTTCATATTAACTGATGGGTTCCTTTTATTAATAGGACATTTGAAAGAATATTATTTCTGCACAATAATTTCATATTTTTCTAAATAAGTTCTCAAAATTCAGTTTATAACTTTTCGACCATTATTAAGCTGTAAAAAATATATTATTAACATTCTTCCATCTATTACTTGTTTGATTGTAAGAAAAATAGTGAAAAAAAATCTGTGAATACAAAATGAGGCTCAGTGATGGGTATGGGATGTCAGGTAGGGCAGAGAGGGTGGATAAACAGTTACTATATGCTTGACTGTCATTAAACAATATTTTCCTAAGAGACAAAAGGTGGAAGAGAGAAGATGAGGTGATATCATACTACCCTGAAATAACGGTTAATAGTAAAATATTACATATATATCTGTTTTATATAACATAACAATGTACTGTAACATAATTTAACATAACATATAAGGTATTGTAATGCAATGCAGCATAGTGCAATGTACTGTAGCAAACAGTATATATTTCTTCAAATCTTATAATGTTACAAGGCTTTTTTGAAAGAAATTCTTTAAATAAGAAAAATAGATCTAAGGGAGATGGGCCAATAATAGAGATGAAGAGTGGGAGCACTGAATAAGATTAACTAAGGGTTGCTTTCAGAAAATAGTGGGTTTGCTTTAGATTCCTGTTTATTCCAAGTTATTTTATGGATTATTTAGTTTTTGTTTTTTACCAAGCATAACAAATGGAACAGAAATTTATGAAATGCCTCTGAGCTCTGGTAGGCAGACTTGTTCTTCTGTAAACTACTTTACCTGTCACCCTCCAACCATTACCCGAAAAACAAAGCTTTAATCTTCATTCCTATAGTCAAAATACTTTTTGAGATAAATTTGGTACCGGTGCAGTTTTTTAAATTAAAATAAAACACACACACACACACACACACACACACACACACACACAGGAAACCCTCCACCACCAACAAACTTTATTTCTTATAGATACAGCTTACATGAGTCAGTTTCAGTTTTTCATTCTGTTTTAATTACACGCACACCACATCTTGATATTATTTGCCCTTTAAGAAATACCCCTTAATTCTGAATATACATTTTTGATAAGGTATACTTTAATAAGGCATAAAGTTTGATCGTGTAGGCCCCAATGGTGCAAACAAAAATGTTAAAATGTGGCAAAGCTCCTTATTTTCCATTCCTGTAGTTTCAGACAGCACTCCTTAACCCTTGAACACCTTGCCATCCCAACACATACAAAAGAGAATCAGATCCTATTTAGCAAAGCCAATAGCATTTTCACTTTTAACTAAGTACATAACCATGATTCTTGGGGATTGCTTTTTTTCCCTTAAGATACCAGTTGAAAGCACGAAGCAGTCATCACCTTCATATGTTCCACATTCCCTTCGTATTCTTTAGATCTGTCCAAATTGTATTAGAATTTGCTTATAATGATGTTATATGATGTCCTTGTTGTGATACCTGCATATAAGGAGAACTTAATATTGATTTACTGTGTCTTTTGGCCATCCTCGTGCAGCCTAGATAGCAATTACAGCTGTTGGTGGTATCTATTTTGTCTTTTCATAATTGTCATTTCTTGTTCTACTTAAGATTAAAATATGAAAATTGCCCCATGTGCGCATCAACAACACATTAGCCAAGTTATCAGCAATATCCTTGAAGAACCATCATTTTAGCCACTGCTCTCTCCATTACCTTTTCATTTTATTTATGAAAATTGCATGCTGCAATATAAACTTTCAGGAGGAATGTGCTGGGAGATAAGCCTGCCTAACATCAAGTCCTCATCCTGGTCATTAATATCTTCCTAAGAAATTACCAGGACTTGTCCATTACCTAAATGACTGCAGCAGATGCTTGTGTCTGCTTTTGCCTCCTCTCGAAAAGGGTTTCTGACAAGTATGATGCCATTTCTTTTCCTTCCTTCCTTCCTTCCTTTTCATTCTTTGCTTCCTTTTCCTTCTTTGCTTCCTTTCTTTTTTTTTAACAGCTCTTCTTATAAGAGGCTCACATATTTATTTGCAATGCTCATTTCCACTTGCCCAATATGAAGATTTTTGCAGGGAAATCTATTTTTATATTACAGAAGAACCTAATGATAACAATCATCCCGAACCCCAAACAGGTGTACCTTTTACAGACCTGAGGAAGACTGGCAGAACTAGTGTCAAATCCCAGATTGTTCACTGAAGATCAAGTATGTTTTTGGGGGGGAAGTGAACTCCCATTTCTAAATAGCACTGTTTCATTTCATTGGCAAATTTGTCATTTCTGTTCAGACTCTTCTTAGAAGTTGCACAGACGAGAGTGGGGAGAAATTCTCATCTCAGAATAGTTTGGGATTTGACTTTTTTATACGTATCTCACACATGCCTGAGCTAATAGAGAATAAACAACTTTGCAAATCCTTAAAATCCTCAGACTCTATATTTTAGGATATGAGTAGTGACAATTCTACCCAGTAAAGTGAGTCAAAAAAAAAAAAAAGATAAACTCAATTAATGAAAACAACATATAAGGCTTTGAAACAAACTAAGATTTGAAAGGTGATCTTTATTTTAAAATGTATACACAATCTAAATTTATTTGACAACATAGCTTCTGCCTCTCCTTTTGAAAGAACACTGCTAACAGCAAATAATAAATGCACATGCAATCTCTGGCAAAATCCACATCTTGCTCGGGTCTGTGGTGTGGTGTTTGTTGCTGGTCATGTTGTTGCAAACTAGCTAATAAAGGCTTTCTTTTCACACAAGAGAATTTTGACAGGGTTGACTCCAGACGGCTTTCCAGCTGAGGTCTGGGGCCTTGCTGAACCTTCAAAATTTTCCCATTTGAGCTGCATCAAAGTGAAGGAAATTCAAGGAGCACTAACGTCTCAGATGGTAGCACTTGCCCTAACAACCAAGGTTCAGGAATTCTTTGGAGCGGGCTGAGGTCATTTTTCTCCCCTTTTCTCCTAATGCTTTTCTCTATTAATCAGAGCTCACCGCTCAGATTGGTCTTCAACTTCCTCCCAATCCTTGCTAAGCCTGTCATTTCTAGCCATTATTTACTTTAATGGACTTTGGCTGATCCCTTATGAAGCTTTGCGTAAGAATAATAAGGCTGGAGAGGAACGGGCACAGACATGGGTGTGGGTTTGCCTGCAGATTAACCGTGGCAGATGGGCTTTAGTGTGGTTTCCTGTGTGCAGAGTGTTGATTGAGAGGGTGTAATGAGAGAGGTGGTGTCCCTCCTCACAATAGCAGCAACCACCTTATTGCCCTTGCTTCTAAACAACCCCATTTTTCTAAATCTTTGAGTTGTGAAATTTTAGGAAGTCAGAGCCCAAGAACAAGTAAATAAACAACTGTAAATAACCATGAATGTTAATCCAACACTAATTGGTTCTTTCATGATGAGTCCATTTTGCTCAGTTGTTTTTTGTTTTTTTTTAATTCCAAGCAAATGAATGGAAGAGAAAGTTAAGCTTGACGTAGTTTTGCGCGGGTGACTAGATGAGCTCTCTGAAACGTCTACCATTTTATATTGTTAGCTCTGGCTACCAAGTTGATGCAATCAGTTGGTTATGACTTGTCTTTTATCATCTTGGGGGAATGTGTTTGGATTAAATTAGCTATAGGCTAGAGGGTATCAAAAAAATCATGATATGAACAGCAGGAAAAGTACTTAATTCCTGCCATAGTGTATGGAAGAGCTCCGACAGTTCTTTAGTTTTGCATCCAAATGTGAGGAACAACTGTGCAATTAAAATATTTTTGTTATAGGTGCTCTCAAAAGGTCTTTTACACATTCTCCATCTTAAAGATTTTACTTAATTCCTCCCTTTCACCGATGGATTAAATCACAACTATCGATTCTTTCCTTTCTTTGGGGCTTTACCCATCTGTCTTCATGCTTTCATCCCAGCACCCCTTGGGCTCAGAGGAGAGTTCTGTAAAAGAGACTGCTGAAACTTGGAGAAGACTCTAGGTCACGTTTGTGTACAAGAGTTTAAATTTTTAGTGACAGTCTTCTCTCACTGCAGCCTGAAAGTTTCCACACAGCGCTGCACCAGAGCACCACCAATTATCCTCCTTCTTTGAAAACCATTATCAAGTTTTTCAAAACTTCTTTCTTCTCACTGTTGTCATTCAGTGAAAAGGAAACTAACCACCATGTCAAGACAACTCGGCTGCCTAGCAACAAAGGGCCACATTTCAATTCTGACTTGCTTCTGGACTTGACTAATGGAAAGTGACTATGTTAAGCCAGTCACAAGAGTTGTTTGTCACTTGTGAGATGCAAACAAAACTATATTGTTTTTCCCAAGTATTGGGTGTGATTGATGCAAAGATTTACAGTAACATCATTCATTTTCCCTTGTGTTTTAGTAGGACTGATGTCATATCTTTTCATGCTTTATTAAATGCTTTAAAAAGGTTCAAAAAACATGACGCTTTTTGTCCTTTAAAGAGTCTAAAGAGGTTTTTTTTTTCAGTGAACTAGAGACTACAACAACTTGTGAAATTTAATGAATCTATTCAACATATGTCAGCCATGTCAATAAATAATTTAATAAGAAATCATCATCCATGAAGGGGAATGCATTTCCAAACAATCAGAAGAAAACAGACCAGACCAAGGTCAACATGCTGGGGGCGGGGTGGGGGTGTGTGTGGAGGTTGCTGGGGGAGGGCTACGCTTTTAAGTTGCAAGTGTTGCAGTTTGTTTTATCAAACTTTCCCACAGTTGGGTATGAAAAACAGCAGGTTGTCCAGAGCACAGTTTTAATTGCAAATGTGCACAACCATATATTGGAAAATATTTGTCAGTTATAGCCCAGGATTATTGAAAACACTAAAAGTTATGGAAAAAAGAGCTGTTTGTCTGGGCTGAGGGCAACTGTACTTATAAACAACTTGGCTCTAATTATCTGAAAATCATTTTTGTAAATCACAAACATTTTAAAGCTACTGCCTGGGGGGAAAAGACCCTGCAAAATTGTTGCTATGTTATGCCAAATTTTGAGACCCTTCATTTACTAAATGCACTGAATTAATATGCTTTCCTGGATGATTTGTTTAAAAAGGTACTAGAACAGTAGGCGGTTTTTTTTTTTTAACATCCAGTACTATATGATGATTTATCTCAAACCAAGCATCAACATGAACAGAAAGATAATAAAGACAGTTTCCTACATATGTGAGTTAGACTATGAAATACAATAATCAAAATAAGGGCAATCAACATAAAATAGAGAGATGATACTCACAAAAAATAGTCTCAGAACTTTTAAATCCTATATTAGCAATATGGAAGTGCTTGCTATTTTGCAGATACATTACAAACTTATCTTTTCTATTCTGACCTCAGATAGTTACCTTTCCCCTAAATAATGTTCTTCTATTCTTAAAAGTTTTTAAAATATCTGATTTAAAGTTGGTAAATTATGTTGTAAAAACATCATGTATTAGAAAAATAAATTTGAGAAAACATACATGATACAAAGGCATGAAATCTTATAGCCTTAAATATTTGTTTCATGATGAACAATGGGTACTGAAAACTAAGAGCTAATAAGAGAATTATTCTGTGTCCAGTTCTGCTAGGAAATTTGTTAGACACTGGGGTTCCAGAAATGAAATCATTAGTCTGCTCTAAAGTAAAGTTAAAGGCACTAGGATCATTCAGCTTGGAGAAGAAAAAGCTCAGGGTTGATTTAGTAGCTGTCAAGGGTTGTCAAGAGCCTTATGTGGTGAAGAATAAACATCTGTCTTCTATCTCCACTATGTAATGAACCAGGAGAAATTGGATTAAATGGAAGCATGAGGGATTTAAGTTAGCCATAAGGAAAAGTCTCCTAGAAGCTTTTATATATGGATGTAGATTATGAATTCCTTGCTCCAGAGGATTTTTGTTTGTTTTAACTTTAATGGGATATGTATGTGTGTATACATATATACATATATACACATATATGACAGTAAAAGTATAATTTCACTTTTATGCAGGAGATAAAAAAGCTGACCTCTCAAATTCCATCCTTCAATAAATGAAATGTACAATTTAAAATAGGAAATAGTAACAGGGTTGATCAGGAGAATCCCTAATTTGCTGGCTTGGACAGTGCTGCTCTTTCCAATATTGAAGCTGGACATGCCAATCAGGTGCTGCTTTTGTTATTACAACAAGTTGCATGTCCCTTAGGAAAGAGAACCTGTGCCCAGATTCACCCCTACTATATTTTGATTATGACAAATTAATTATTTTATTTGTAGTCTGTCTTTTTTTCATTAAAACAAAAAAAATTCTTGAAGATGATAGGAAGCATTAGAGAATAGTCAATTCGGCAAGAATTGACAATCTTCGCAGTTGTTTTTTTTTTTTTTAATTGTAGTTGTTCTAAATGAAAAGGCAATTTTCCAAACAAGTCCAATTGTTCCAAACAACCTAATATTGACACCACAGAGAGTAGAGGATGGCAATAGTTTCTTGGAAATAGGGTAAATGTGTTGTTTTTCACAAACCACTGGGCAGGAAATCTCAAGGGAAATATGGATAATCTTGGGAGTTACAATTGCTAAATCTACCCTTGCTTCACGTTGGACAACTTGGCATCTGCCATGCTGCCCTCACCCAAATCCTCTCTCACTCATCCACCTCACTTTCCACCCTTCACTCTGTAAAGAATAAAAATATGCCTCATTTTGACCACTGTTTGTAGAAGGGTGTATCAAACTGTGATACAGCATAACATACTGCCACACAGAGATAGCCTCAAAACTAGGATGACCGGCATTCAAATACTGTGTCTGACACAGACTGACTATGAGACCCTTGGACAAAACCCTAAACCTCAGTCCTCTGGTAAATTCTCAAAGACTTCAGGCTGTATAGAATGTATCACTCTATATTGGCAGAGGGAGTTTCTTTTACCAATGAATCATAGGTACGGTATGCTTACCCATCTCCATGGCAGCATTTACACCATCCCTGTGACTTCCAAGTTACAATACCCTTCCCTATAAACTACTCCTTTAGAAAACCTGTTTCTCCTACAAGAATGTAAGCTCCTTCAGGGCAGAGATTTTAATACTTGTATCCCTAATACTCAGCACTTCCTAAGTTCATAATAAATGCTTTTATTTCATCGGTCATTCATTCACTACTCAAATATAAAGTAGGAGATAGAGAAAGTTGGGCCCCTTATGAAATTTTTTTTAGCAAAATAATGAAATTGGGGACTATATATGTAGTATATATTGTATATGCATACACACACATATATAATATATATAATATACACATATGTATGTATACACACATATCTATTTTATATGTTGTGTAATCTACATGTGTTAAGCATTTCAGTACTTTTTACAACCAACAAATACAAATATGAAAACTGGCAAACTTGTCAGAACCCACATATTCACCAGTCCATGTTTTGACCCTGAGGTTAAAAACAATCATGCTATAATGGTGAATGCATACCTCAAAAATTTCAAACTTCTGTTCTCCTTTCTTTGACTTTGTTAAAAATGCCTTTATCCTTTGGTTCGTTGCAACCCTGCATCTAGGATCTTGTGATTCCCCCCTTCCACTTTCCCACTTCTCTTTCATTCCAATTACCAAGCAAGCAGCCACAAGTTGGATATGTGACTATACTGTGTCAATTTGAAATTCAGGTTGATTTCACTTATAGTTTCTTGTTGCTGTTAGTTCTTTATCCTCAAAGAAGACCATGACATCAGGAAGGTGATACCATAACTTGCAAATGAATTGAACTTAAGTTTGCTATATAAAAACAAGGACATTATCTAGACCTGCGAGAAATGGGGTACTATAATAGAGGGTTGGCTTTGAAGACAGGGAGATTTTAATTCAAGTCCTGCTTTTGGCTGGGGATCATGTTCAAGGCACTTGATCTGTCAATTGACCGCACATGGCTTTCTAACACTATACATTACAGTGGAATGTCTAATCTATATAGCTTGAGAAAGTTCCATCCTTCCATGATACCACAGGCCTACAAGGAAACAACGAGAGAATACATTAAGGAGCCCTGGGAGAAGAAAATATTCCATAGAGATTCAGGTGGAGTGTTCTTGCTGTAGAGTATAGTGGAGAGAGTTGACATGGAATCAGATGACCTGAGTTAGAGACTCAATTCTGGCACTTATTAGCTTTATGGCTTTGGGCAAAACACATACTACCTTCAGAGCCTCCATTTTCTTCATCTGTAAAAGGGGAGTACAAGATGGTGGAGTAGAAAGACTCACAGATGCTACCTCCGAACCCACAGCCCATGGATTTCCTGTAAAAAGAACTCGCAACAAATTCTGAAACAGTGGAAGTCACGCAGCAACGGAGTGAAGGAGATTTCCGTTCCAGAGAGCCCTGAAAAACCGATCCCAAAGGTCCGTCGCACACCAGATGGGAGCGGAGCCCAGCCCTGCCCTGGCCTTGTGGCAAAGAGAGGAGCAAGCAGATCCGAGCAGGATTCAGGGACAGAATCTCTGGCAACTGCGACAGTCCCTCCACCCACAAATGCACAGGTCAGTGAGAGAGATGTCTGGACTGGCTGAGAGGGGAGCAGGGTGTCTCCATAACCCAGGCCCCCTCAGGAGGCTGCGGCAGAGGCAGCAGCAGCCAGAGGCTCCCAGAGCAGGCAGGACCTTGGGTCCATTACAGAAGGTCTGTGCATAAACCCCCTGAGGGAACTGAGCCTGGGAGGCAGCCCTGGCCCCACTTGAGAACCTGATTTAATCTTACCCGGAATAGCATCAAGGCCCTCTGCTGAGAGCCCTGAGGCTGGGAAGCAGCATTTGAATCTCAGACCCCAAGCTAGCTGCGTAGATCTGGGTGGGGGTGGAGAGGAATCTCAGAAGTCAAGTAACTGGCTGAGAAAATGCCCAGAAAAGGGAAAAAAAATAAGACCATAGAAAGTTACTTTCTTGGGGAAAGGGGGGAACCCCTCTTCCTTTCTGACGAGGAAGAAGTATGTTTACCATCAGGGAAAGACATAGGAGTCAAGGCCTCTGTATCCTAAACATCTGAAATAGATATCCAATGGGCTAAGGCCATGGAAGACCTCAAAAAGGATTTTGAAAATTAAGTTAGACAGTGGAGGAAAAACAGAAAAGAAATGAGAGAGATGCAAGAAAAGCATGAAAAACGGGTCAATACTTTGATAAAGGAGACCCAAAAAAATGCTGAAGAAAATAACCCCTTGAAAAATAGGCTAACTCAATTGTCAAAAGAGGTTCAAAAAGCCAATGAGGAGAAGAATGCTTTCAAAAGCAGAATTAGTCAAGTGGAAAAAGAGGTGCAAAAGCTCACTGAAGAAAATAGTTCTCTCAAAATTAGAATGGAACAGATGGAGGCTAATGACTTTCTGGGAAACCAAGAAATCACAAAACAAAACCAAAAGAATGA